>JAQQZT010000015.1:21222753-21259283 GCA_030068275.1 Clarias platycephalus | reverse complement strand
GATTTAGACAGATTTGTGAACAATATTTGAGAGTAATGGGTCTTTTGTGTATGTAGAAAATGTTACAGATCTTTGAGTTCAGCTCATAAAAAATGGGAGCAAAAATAAAAGTGCTGCGTTTATATTTTTGTTCAGTGTAGTTTTGCACATGTAATAGAAAGGTATTCTAAAAACTATGCAAAAGTGACTTTTATTGGCATCATTAGAGACTAGATAAGAGGCAAGCACCATTATCAGTAAACACTAGAACAGCTTCCAAAATGTGTGATTTTCCAACTGCAAGGCACAGTGACCATTTTGGGAAACAATCGAAGAAGAATACATAACAATTAACTGTATACCAATAAAGACATAAATACTGTAGGTAGCAAGATTAACATAGGAGAACCCATAGTGCTGTCGATATCAAGTCCCATATCAAGGGTGTGAAGCTTATGTCCAGAATTATGTTTAGAGTCTGTGTTCTTAATTTAAGTCATTCTTTTGGACTGGGACTGAAATGAAAGATTGGGGGGAGGGCTAACTTTGGTAATTCCATAGGGCTATAACCCCTGATACTGAAAAGATAATATGTAACCTTAATATCTATATTATGAAGGTAATAACCTTTAATATCAGAACATATAATTCCTTCTAAGTTTTAATATACAAAATTAAAATCCCCTCCAAAAGAAAGTGCTGAGCAAATTAAAATGGTTGAATATCTATGCCAGACACCATATGGAGCTATAATAATTTTGGGTTGACATCTGTTCAGCTGTTTTGTAGGTCATGTGCTATATGTTTAATTCCTTTGTGCTTTAAGAATGCATTGCAGATAAATTAACTTTACTGTATGTAAATTGCATTTAAATTGTTGTCATTAAAAAAATGTCCCACATGATACTGGACTGAAATAATGTGGCCTGTTACCTAAAATGGCAAAATAACAAGAGAAATATGAATATTAGGTGATTGTTAAAGTAAAAAAGACAAACTTGCCTTGATATTCCAGTTTTCTCTTTTCGAGTTCTGCCTCTACCTGGTCTAGTACCATTGCCAACTCAACAAGGATCTTCTTCAGGTAGTTCACATTATCATGGTCCAATATCTTTGCCTGGTAGAACAAGATAGACCTGTCAACCAACACCCCATACCAGAAACTCCCCGCATATATACATTTATTGCATGAAGCCATTTCCTCTGTTGCTGCATGAAGAAGTTACATTTAAGAAGTAGAGTTATTTGATAGTTTGACTGACTTATTCTACGCCAGGTTTGTTTACAAACCTTTTATGTTTTAGTGAAAAAGTCATATTAAACAAACACAAACACTTTTTTAGAAGTTACGCAGACATTAGCTCTGGCTGCAAGATTCATAACAATGTGCTGGTTATAATTTATTGCTTTTTTATAGTCTATTCATACACAACTACTTGTGGAGTGGACGGATTTTTTTTTTTTAATGAATGTAATTTTCGATATGGTGATGCTAGATTTTTTGGAAGGAGTCTCCAGTGTTTGAGCGTTAACAGGATAAGTTAAGTTGAAAAGTCAAAATGCACTGGAATTTCCTTCAGGATCAATAAAGTATCTATCTGCCTATCTCTCTATCTATTTTCGTGTTTTTATTAAGTTGAGTAAAGAGAGCAACTGTTAATAGCTTTTTTTTTCTAATGGAAGTGATAGAGACATAATTATGACCTAAACTTTATCCATAAAAGGATAATAAGGTACAACATAATATCCTCTAATAAATGAAAAGAGAGAAAAAAAAAATTGGCACCCCATATTTGGGTTAATATTCACACACTAAATAAATGCTAAACAAAGAATATGGTTTTGAAACAACCGCATTTCACACCATCTTACCATGAGTTTTTTCTGCTTTGAAAGATAAGGCTCTGTCAGCTGTGGCTCCTCGTGGTCCAGCTTCATTAGTTCAGATGCTGCATTGGCCAAGTGTCCTGATAGAGTGGAATGATAAAATAATATGTTCTGAAGTGACTCAAATCTGATATTTTGCCCTAATGTGACACAGATCAGATTTTTTTAGGGCTGTCTGAATGCGCAAATCTAATGTTTTTCAGATCAAATCAGAGTCAATTTCGTATGTTGTCCTAGATCATATATATTTCTGATATCTGGTCATGCAACTTGAAGGAGAACAGTCAGATCGGAATGCATGTGACATTGTAAGATGCTGACATCATCAGTCAGCGCTAGCAGTGCAGGGATAGCTAGTAGTGCTAGGAATAGCTGCTAAAACAGCTAAAGCGTGCCATCTACAGCAGACTAACTGCTTGCTGTCCTCCAGAACAAAAGTCCAAACAAATTTTTGCTAAAATTGCATCTAATGTTTGAAACAAATGTATGGTCGCACAAATATGTGGCATTTTAATCCAGATGGCACAAGCAAAAAGTATTGATGTGCACATGCATGCCGTTTAAGGACAAAAGTTAAAAGTCACTTTTATAAATGTGGACCGTCATGACTTACCAAAAAATTTGAACTCAACTGTGTGGCTTGTAAGATGAACATAGTCATAATTGCACTAACCGGATCACAAAGATCAGTGCTTGTTTCCAAAATGTTTGTAAGGGGGAAAAAATGGAGCTGATACTAAAACAGAATGCTTTGGGGAAGAAAGGTTAAACAAAGTTCCAGTTGAATGAGTACAATAAGATCTATGATTCTGAAGAGGTTTGTAGGCAGATGTGAGCATACTTTTTAATGAAAGATTTGCCAACAAATTAAGTTGTAATGAGAGTTGTATACTTGAAAATCAAGTTTTAAATTTGATTTCACCCAGCAAATCGAAATCCACAAACATTTACTATAAAGGAGATTTATTAGGGCTTGTGCATAATCTTCCTGTAGTCATTAAAAACCATAACAAGACATCGGGCTGAATCAGGTCTACTGCTTGATTTACTGGTCTGTTTCATTGCATAATGCATGTGCAATGCAGTTCAGTACAAATAAGCCATATCCAATAACAGGGGCGTTTGCATAACCACCTTGCATTCCTTTACAGCTGAGGTTCATGCCAATGCAAGGTCAACACTTGATCAAATAACAGCGGACGTAAATCAGCGAGTCCCAAAGTGTTTTAATGCAGCTGCCGTTAATGCCATTGAAAGGTCAGCTCTACTTCTGAAGACAATACATTTGTTTTAAGTAGTTTTTTAAAAGTGAGAATTCAGTAACACCCAGTGCCAAAAAACAGGCTTTATGCTCTTTGACTGCAAATTGCAATGAAACAGTTTCAACAGAAAGCACTAAATCGTGGCATCACTTACTACGTATTTCAGCAGTGGCGTACTTTGGGATCATGGAGTCAGTGGTGAGCTCAGGGTGGAGGATGCAGCCGTGCGTGTATGCGTCCATGGGCAGGCCATCCAGAAGCTCTCGATATTGCTTCACCCGAGCATGCATGGGTGTGCCTTCATCTGGAATAAGCTGGGCTATTGTATCTGTAGCAACACACATAAACAGAACATACCTTATTACACGTACTGCTGAAAGTATGGACTTGTAAACCTAAGCTCCTTTATGTGCCTTCTCATATTAAAGAAACGATTCAGTACTTCACAGATGCTAGTTAATTCCTTATTCTGTGAAGTAACATGGCTCAGTTTCAGCCATGTGTGCACCAGCTGCATTGACCCATTAAGAATAAAGTAGAAGAAACAGCCAACTTTTGATTAAAGTCATTGCAGACACATTTGCTTTGTTTCAATGCAACTGACGCAAAGGACTAAAGAATGCTTTGAAGATGGAGCTGAAAAAGAAAGACAGGGCACACGTATCAAGCTCTTTCTACAACATCTTGATACACTAGGGACAAGGGATGAAAGCAGCCTGGCTATCCTCCAGCCTGCTGACTAATCAGTGTCTACCCTGCACCTGCACATCTCCATCAGGCTTGAGGAGAGATCTGCTGCAAAGTAGCCTTAGAGTATGGCAACCTAATGCTTCCCCTTATCTCTGTGAAAATCAGGATTGATTGACGTCAGTCGGTGAAAGCCATGTCACTATGCAGAATAGGTTTCACTCCATTAACACACTTGTTTGAACTTGGCAAAGTGTTTTATGTAGTGGTTAACTGGAAACAGGTGGAGGAACCATGCACAGCTTTCTGTTGGAGAGAGAATATATCAAGAAATATACCCACTTGGACTGACATGGGTAGTATAAATGCTTTACAGCTCCTGGGTCCTGGTACATCTAGAACTTGGGATAGACTGCAAAGGCCTACAGCTTCTCTACCACATCCTAAAAACATGCTGTCATATGGACTGGCTAAGTTAAACTGTGAATATGGGTTAGCTGTACACGGTGTACTCCCACCTTGCACAACTTTGATAAAAATTATGAATTAAATGATCAAGTCCACAATCTTAGCAAAGTTCAACCCTTTCTAGTTCTACCTGATCAAGAGAAAGCAATATTCAGAGTATCAGGACACCTCACAACCTATACACCAACAGTAGAATCCCTCAATACTGTACTCTCAGACACCGTCTACAGGTTTAATCAGGAACAATGAACTTTTACAGGGTTTTTTCAGTGACACACTCGCTGCCTACACAAAGGTAGCAACCTCACACTGAGTGTTTAATAACCAATAATGCAGGTCAGTAACTTCACTACCCTTTAAAATGGAATGTTTGCTTTTGAGAGAGTCACAATCTTGTACTGTAATGTGTATGTTGTAGAGCCTTAAGTGGTCCACTGACAGTGCAGTCTTCCAGAACCCTTAAACGCTTCTAGAAATAAAGCATTGAAATAACGTAAGTTAAAGAGACCAACCGAGGCTAAAGCTCTATCTTCTTTCTAATTAGCTTCCTAAAAATGTCAATATTTCTTTTCCTCCTATAGTGACTAAGTGACATCTCCTACCCAAGAGTCTTTCTTAGGGGGCGTACTGTAGCTGTCTTGCTTGCACAAAACAGAAGCCTTTTAAATGTACTCTTTATATATATATTTATTATTATTTATTTATATATATATATATTTTTTTTTACAGTCTTACAGTTTTACAGTCACTGTGTATGCAATTAGTTGAAGTGGCATTGTTATAAGGGTGTCTGAGCTTTTAGGTCATTAAACTTGTCAAATCACTCACTCCCCTCCTTTAGATTGTCAAGTCCTAAACCTGCTTAAGATAATTTAACTAGTCTTTATGGGCTAAGTTTATCTATAATACAAACACGGGAGGACCCATGCCCCAGTTTGTGGTTCACCCATGCCCACAGGAACCAAAGGCCAGGCCATCTGATTTAATCTCATAGAAAAGCTAATGCAGCACAATTCACCAAAAAACGTGAATGCTGGACATGATAGAAAGACACGAGAACATGCAATGAAGACAAAGAGCCCAAGGTTACCAAATCATCTGTCCAAAATCCCCAGATCCCAATTAGATTGAGCACCCATGGTTCGGCTCCATGGAGGCCCCACCCTGCAAATCACAGCAGTCAAAGGATCCTCTACCAATGTCCTGCTGCCAGACACCACACCACCCTTCAAAGAGACCCTTCAAAGCCATGTCCCATGGAACCAGAGCTGCTCCGGTGGCACAAGGGAACCCAAAATCAATGTGGCTTTAATGTTGATAGTTTTAATGTTATGGCTGATCAGTTTCTATCCATCTCTCTATCTATCTTTCTATTTAGTATAAAGCCCATAATTTACTCTGTTCAATATGTATCTCTGTGCTCTTTGCCTCTCAGTGTAATGGCCTTACATCTGACAATAATCAAACGCAAATTAAATTCATTGTCTCTGTCTTGTGACTGTCAGTCTTACCTCCATCCAAAATTTTTATACTTACCGCCCACAAAGTTGGTCTCTAAGTATTCTATGATTTGGTTGTAGTCACTGACAATAGTGTCTCCGTGTATGAAGACAGGCACCTCCTCCCCAAGGTTAAGCCTCATGAACCAGGGCTCCTTGTGCTCAGTAAGAGGTAGACTCACATCCCGCTCTTCACACAGCAGACCCTTCTCGTTAATCACCAGACGCACCTGCCAGACAAGAAACTTCAGCTCAAGGACATATTTAATATTTTTTTCACTTCAAGTTAGATACAGGATTCTTGACAATAAATTGAAGGCCTCTCCTTTTTAGGATTTAGTTTGATTTTTGTAAGCTTTCCAGACTTTCAGACAGTATGTGCAATTTTTAAAGGACACTTAATACTTTAAGGGAACACTAAAATATTGTAGAGCTTGTTTTAGAGAAGCCAGTGTTAGAATGGGAGATGAGAAAGACAAACCAATAACCTTTAGTTAGTGTCTCCAGTCTACAGTATAATGCTTGGAAATATTGCTTTATTATTTGAATATTCTATAACAAAATATAAATTATGAAAATCAACAGTGTTGTGTTAAGAATGTAACAAATACCAATCTGAAGCTGATTATTTTCCAATAACAGCACATTCCTATGTATTTCATTTATTCCACAGACAATTGGCAATACAGTTTTTTATTTATTACAGAACAACACAATTTTCTATACATTTATAATAAAATTGAATGTTATGGAATGTCTGCATTTTATCCCTTTTCTCTCTTTCTCCCTCAAAGTTAATAATAAAGTGCAATGCGCTTTAGCCTGAAGACTTCCCTATGTGAGAAACCATATGTTTACAGCTCTCTCACTGACTGTATCAAAGTGCTGACACTGGAGACTCCTTACAAAAACAACACCAATTCAGCATTAATTCTTAGACACTGTGTTAACTTTTACTAAGACTGTTGCTGTTTTAGGAAAATGATTATCACTTTTAGACCAATCAGAATTCTAGAACAAAAACACATTGCATTATGGAGGATTTTAGATTATGTGACAGTTAAATATTATCAGTAACATAACAGCTGATACAAAAACCAATTATACATTAGTGTATTCCCAAAGGAGTTACTTGTTATATAAAGCTTACTGCACATTGGAATTAAATGGTCAGTTTGCCATAAATTAACAGGGTGTTAGAACCTAGTTTTAAAGACAAGCTATGCAGAATTTATTGCTGAGTGGAACACTTGAGACCGTGCCTTACTGTATGTTGTTTGATCAGTGACACTTGATATGCGCCAAAGACTCCTATTTGTCTGTACTGCATGTCCTGAACTGAGAAGAGCCCCGAAACACAGACGCTATTAGTTGTCATGAGAGCCTACTGAAAACAATGTCTAGACTGAGATCTTTTTTCTTTTGAATTTGAACCTGGTTAATGAATAGTATGTTTGAAATTTCCATACAGTATACACAAGAAATGATGTGTTTGTAAAAATTAATTAATTCAGAAAACCATTTATATCCTTTAAAGCATTACAATGGCAAGCAAAACCTTTTTTACAAGGTCTGTTGGCTCCACGTCATGTTGTTCATGGTAGCCAGCCAAACTTTGTACGCTGAGGTATTTAGTGTGTGTCTAAAATACCTGATGTGCTTCGATGGCTAAGCTGCATTGCTGAATGATTTGAATAGTGTTAGGACACATTATTTCATCATGTAATTATTTTGTATTTAACTTCACTCTCATTAACTTTCTTGTCCTGCTTATCATTCTCCATACCATCATCTGCCAGCTCGATTCCACTGCTTCCACAATGCTCCTGACCACATCACAAACCCTCCTCCTCTTCATCTCTTCTATCAGTAATGACTCCATAACATATAGTCATGTACCATGTGCATTCAAGAAAGCAGGGCTTATTCTCATTCTGAGGAAACCGACATGAATAAGTCACACATCAGCAACTACTGACTCGTTTCTTTCTAAATTCCCCAGACACATTGTCTACAATCAACTGTCTCTCCATGTCACCCAGAACAAACTCCAGGATCCTGGAGTCTGACGGAAACTGCCCTAGCTGCCATCTCTGACAAGCGTCATGTCCCAAGAGCAGCAAAACTGCCACCAGATCTCATCATCCTCAATGTTTCAGGAGCATCTGACACAGTCAACTTGGACTTGACAGTTTTTTCAGTCATATAAAAAGACATAGAAAGGATGCATATCGTCTTTATGCAGATTTTTCACGGATGTCCCACATGGGTCCATGCTTGATCCTGACATGGGTTTTCATACCACTGCTGATGACACTCAAGTTTCCTCCATCAGACACTCATGTTTCTGCACATATCTTGACAAACAGCTTATCATGGATGGCAGATCATGAGCTATAAAACTAAGTCCTAGCAAAACTGAACCTAGAGATACATCACCATGTGCATTCAAGGTAAACTCTCAAATCTGAGAGAAAAAAAAAAACATCTTTTACTAGTCGTTCACAGCTGTCTAACCACAGCATACAGTACTAGGAATGACTGGTAAGACCAGTTTTGGGAATGCTCTGACCATCACAAATTGCTTTGTCGCAGTCTCTCAGACATTTATGCTTACCCACATCGACTTGTAAAAAAAAAAAAAATTCTCTTGTTATGGCTGTCATATCAGTGTAAAGACTTGAAAGTCTCCAATACAATAAAAAAAAGTATCAGCAGGTTGTTCAAAATGTTGCATGATTTTAGAGAGAAAGTTGTAAAGTTGTAACGGTGTTTATGATCTACTGTATAGTTGCTGATCTAGCTGAATAGATGAATCATTAGTGACTGCTTACCCTCCATAAATGCAAGCCATAGGATATGAACTAATGGAGTCTAGATGCTATATTGCACCTTTTTTTTTCTAAGAGAGCGCCATCTGATTGTGCTCAAATTCATTAAAAGGTTACTAGTGAGGTGTGAGTGAAACACATAAGGCAAATGAAACAATTTTAAATATAGACAGTGTGCTGTGGAAGCTCAGGGATTAATGTTCTACATCAGTGCTCAGATGACTATTATTTTAAATTTGAATACATAAACTACCAGATAATTGCTGTTGAGAACTTGTGCAAAGCATCAGCGGTATAATTGGACTGCATCTTCTCTAAACTCTAAGTTGCTTTGGAAAAATTTAATTGTTTCCAGACATGTTACTGAGCAAATATCCAATATCAGTATTGAGTCAACAACAAATCCGATCCAGTTATTCGTGGAATTCCTTTTTTTTCCTTGGGATTATTCCCTTTCTCTGAGTCACCGCATCAGATCATTTGATCCGCAAGTTATTCACACAAGTTTTAAGCTAGATGCCCTTCCTGCCACAAATCAACCATTTTACCTGGCTTGGGATTGGCACTAGGGATGCCCTGCATCTCCAGTGGCTCTGTATTTTTAATATAGGCACAGAGTTAAGTGCTCCGTGAAATCCAGACTCTCAGCAACCCAGAGCCTCAAATGCCTGAGAGACCTCTGCACCACATTTACATGCAAAAATAGTACAGTAAGGTAGGTTCGTGCTTTAATTACAAAACACTTGTTTTAAAGCATAAATATTTATGGAATTCTGAATAAAAATCAATAAAATATTTTTTCAATTATGACACCAGGTCACAGTAAACATGCAGCCTCTCATAAGACACCAGTCCAGCACAAGGCACAATGCACATACATTCACACACTTGTTCACACCTAGGAGTAAGTTGAAGTAGCAAATACTTTAATGCCACGAGTATTATATATTAAATAACGGACTATTATTATTATTATAATAGTATAATATTATTATTACTACTGACGTGGGTAGATTTTTTAAATAATGCTTATAGTTTTATTGTGTGGAATGTTTCATTTTATAAACACCCTGAAATATTCAACAGACAGGAGACAACTGCATTATGTTGTGCATTATGCTTTCTACAATTTCTGCCAGTTTGTTTAGAAAGGCTGTTTCTACCTTAATCGCAGTGTTAAAGTCATCCTTCTTATTTCCAGAAATACAGACTGACTTTAATAAAATTAACAAATGAATGAATCCTCACTTTTAGCACTCAGCAGATAGACCTGACCTTATCACCTGGTGTGTAACAATCCAATGTCCACGCCTGTCAAGTGATACCAGAGGCACGTCACTTGTTCGTTTTTGCATTTTTAGAAACACTTCAAGCATATCACTGAAAAGATAATATGGGGCACACTGAATTTAGACAATCTGACTAACTGATAGCAGGTTCTGATTTAATGCTCATCTTGTCTACACAGCTGAATATTTTTTCTTTTATCAGACCCAGAACATTTACTGCATTGCAAGAGGAAATCATGTCTGCATAAAACATCAGTTCTAATACATTACACATGTACAACAATCTTCTATGTCCGGCAATGATGCAATGTTCGACGTTCTTATATTCAGCGTATATACAAGTACAAGCACGAGAACAAGCCAGAAGGCTGTCAAATTGAGCATTAGCTGTAATACCGTTAAATACTTTTTTGCTTATGGACCTAGACTACTTTACACCAGCCCTGTATCCTATATATCTGCTCCATTTGTCTAAACATGGACGAATCTCATCTAATGCTTTCATCTGAGTCATAATTCGGTGTTGAGACATTTCATTGACTTGCTGGAGATAATGTGTCTGCGTCCAGGATGCTACGACACATTAAAAGTTGAGCCTCATAAAATGCAGCTCGGCTAGTAAGTTCGCTGGGGGAGAAGGTCTGCTCATCTTTGCTTGAGTGAAGTCGTGACTTCCATGTAAACCAGCCGCTTCACTGCTTTATATACGCCAACTTCCGGCAGAACAGTTCCCTTAACCCAGTCTTAAAGCTTGATATTGAGATGATCTGCTGAATCAGGAAATTCACAGCATTTTATGATGCCTGGAATCTCCAGGGCTGCATCATGCTACATACTGAGTAGTACAGTAGTATGCCAGGCACATGCTCACAGTGGCATCTACTACAAGATACATCTCAGTCAGTTTTTCTTTTTTCTTTTTCCCCTCCTAGCCAGGCTGACATGTTTTAATGAATAATTTAAAGAGTCAGATCTAAGTCCCTGACCATGCACAACAGTGAAAGCTGTCAAAATAGGTCATGCATTCTTCAAAATAAAATGATTTGGAGCATCGGTAATTATACATGTAATTATACTGCACATGTATAATTCCAGCATCTTGAGCTGTAATAATAATAAAGCAAACAGATGATGAATAAAAATGAATGCAGTATTTTTTCCCAGTGTGTCCTAATGCATAACATGCAGTGTACAGCCAGAGCTCCTCCATTTTGCTAGCTATGTGTTTACCTTTTGCGAGCTGAAAGACTGAGTCCAGTGGTACAAAACGAGGCGGTCTTTAGAGAAGGGCTTGTGCTCCACCGGCGGCTCGTGACTCTCCTCTCCATCCGCGACCTTTCCGTCCTCGTCCATGGCAGAGATGGGCCACCAGCTGCAGTTGGTGGGGGTGACATGGTTGGAAGACGCCATGACGGAGGATGCTCGTGCGTGCGAGAGAAAGGGTACCAACCGGGGAGGGATGATGCTGATGAGAGAGAGAGAGAGAGAGGGAGAGAGAGAGCGGAAGGAGGGAGCGCAATAACAACTCGCGGGATCTTCACCACCACGAGCACCTCAGACACGGGTTATTGCATTTCATCCTAAATCAAATCAATCAAAACTGAGGATGCTCCATAAATGTTCCATTAATTAACGAGCCATATAATTAATTCATGCGTGGGTTTATCTATACACACGCGCGCGCGCGCGCACACACACGCACATTGATGCCCGAGCGAGCAGTAACACATGGAAAACTATCTGATGATGCCTGGATTCTTACCGCCATAAAGGTCAAGAGTAACTTCTGACGCCCTGCATCAAGGGTTTAGAAACTCTCTTTCACAGAGAGATCTCTACAATAACTGAGATGTGAAACATTTTATTTCTGAACTTTTTACCAGTGCAACACATTAGATGTAATTACATAGATGTAGGTATTAGTAATTATTGTGGTATGGCTGTAACCATTTCATATATACGTTTTGCTTATATTTAAGAAGAAAAAAACACTAATGACTAAAAAGTGTAGAAAATGTCCAAAATGTTTGCAGATTACAATTCTTGCATGTAGCTGTTTTCAGAATTATTATTATTGTTGTTGTTGTTGTTGTTGTTGCTGTTGTTTCTTTTTTCTGGTTAAGTTATGTTATGTTTGTTTTACTTGTTTATCGGCCATATTTGTTATCCTTTCACTTTAAATGATTACAAAAATTGTATTAGGAAACATTATTTGGTGTTGTAAATAATTTTAAGGCATATTAAAGAAAATACAAATTTTCTTTAAAAGAATTCATTTAGAAATAGGTTTTGTGATGGGTTTTTTTTGTTTTGGTTTTGTTTTACAAATTGTATGAGTTGAAATATTTAAATGCTGCATATTCTACATCTAAGAAATTCCGAAAGTTAATTTATAGCCAGGCTTTCAAGTTTTGCAATACCTTATTTGGCCAGCAGGGTGTGCGCTTCTCTAGGTGTCGCCTCACAGCCATGGCGCATTAGGATCCTGAGGCACACTCAGGAGTCGTCAATGGCCCAATCCTAAATGGATCCCTGTTTGAAGGACACATATTGCACTAAACTGATGCACTATCAGGTGCAAACTCAACTTCTGGCTTTTATCAAGCATCGTTTAGTTCAAGGCCACATAAATGTAGTTTAGGTTTAATTGAATTCATTAGTTTATATTCTGTGTACATACTGTGAACCTACTATTGTCAATAAATCTTTATTTTGGGAAAGTGTACTTAAAACGTTATTTTTGCTAACTGATTTCTTGTTTTGTTATAACTTATAAAATTACTTTTTATTTATTACTGTTATATTTATTACTATATTTAAAGTTCCAAAATACAAATTGTATTGTTTTAATTGCACATAATGTCCACAAGAGGGCGCGATGTTGTCATTTATTACTATTAAGCGAACGTCAATTAAAATCTACAGAATTATCGATATAGTCTTTCGAGGGGATTTTAGAAATCTTCATATAATTTTAAAACATAATATCATAAGGTCCAACGCGTTGCAAGGTTTTGTTATTCAGCAAATCATCACGTTACCTCTTAACACCTTTTTAAGGTTTATTATGTAGCTTAGTCATAAACATTGGCCCATGTCCCTTAGCTTATTCCTAAATCCTCATTAGACCAGACGCACTGCACAAACATAATTCTAATCAAAATCAAAAGACATTAGTTATTTCTAAGTCGTGTGACATAAAAAGTGAACAAAAGTCAGGCTGCTGTGTGGACCTGTTGATTGCTCTGTAGCATCCATATGCAGTCTTAACACAAAGTGTTGCTTATGTAATCTAATTTTATTCTTAACATAATCTTAACATAATTATTCATTTACAAATAGCTCATATAAACTAATCATGACACATTCATTACCATTTGAACACCACTTACTGTATATGTACACTTACTGTATATGTAGTTTAGATAACACTCACACATCATGTGCGTTAGGGTGGTAGTGATGGGGGTTGGGCTAAAAAAAAGAACAATTACAAATGTTATTCCAATATGTAATATTGGAATATCCCTTAGAATAACACTTTAGTCCATCAGGTAAATATAGATTTTAAAGATGAGAAATACACACACAAAAATATATAGGTTGCAGGCCGATCCATTGCAGGGCATACACACACTACAGGCAATTTGGGAATTCTAATTAACCTGATCTGCTTAAATTGGGAATATGGGACGAAACCAGAGTTCCCAGAGGAAACTCACAAGGTATGGGGAGTACATGCAAAATCCACACACAGACCTATGTATATACTTTAAATAAACAACAAAATTACTCAGTGTACTCTCAGAAATAAAAGCACCAAATTTAAAAAGGTTTTTATGTCATTTGTATATCTTTTAAAGGTCAATGTGGATTAAAATGCCGCCACTCCACAAAACCCCCCCCCCCCCCCCCCTAATTTATAAATTAGGAATATAATTTGTTCCAGATCCCATTTACAAACTTAATAAAAAAATATATATTTTTTTACATCTAATCTTCATGAAATGCAACTTTTTGGAACACCCAGTCAGCTTGGCACAGATTTAACTGAACCTGATATGGCCACATGCTCTCCCACCCCCTTCAACTGCAAGTGATCTGGCACAGCGTTGAGCAGGGCCTGTAGCCGGGGCAGGATTGGGCTGTATTTTTGGATACAGCGTCGGGGTCTGGTTAGCCTTGTTGGGAGTGCTGGAGCATTAACCGAGAATTCGGTGGAGAAAATAGGGGAGACAGGGAGAGACAGGGAGAGGGAAGAGCCATGAAAGACCACCGGCTCACCAATTCGACTCAATGGTACTCAACTTGAAAAAGAAAAAAAACATGTAACTAAAGAAAAGTAACTCCCTCTCCCTAGTCAAATCCGCTCTGTACCGACAAGGAGGATCATCATTAAGTTTGAAATACCTGTGGATTAGTTGCTGTTAAAAAAAAAAAAAAAAAAACAATCAAGGATTCGGGTAAAACAGAACAGCTGTTAGGAGAAGATGCGGGCCGGCGATCACACGCACCGAGAATGACTGAAGTTCAAGAACAAGAGTTCCCCTTGGCGGAAATACGCTTTTAACGTCACTTTGGAAAAGATCAAAGTTTTGAAGAATTATTTTTCCCGTTTTCTTTCATTCATTCATTCATAAAGGATGAGTGGAGGTCGCTTTGAGTTTGACGACGGCGGCGCGTACTGCGGCGGCTGGGAGGGAGGCAAAGCGCACGGCCACGGCATCTGCACGGGTCCGAAGGGTCAAGGCGAGTTCTCTGGCTCATGGAATTACGGGTTCGAGGTGGTCGGGGTGTACACCTGGCCCAGCGGGAACACCTACGAGGGCTACTGGGCTCAGGGAAAGCGTCACGGCCTGGGGGTGGAAACCAAAGGCCACTGGTTGTACAAGGGCGAGTGGACGCACGGCTTCAAAGGCAGGTACGGCACGCGCATGAGCCTCGGCAGCGGCGCCAAATACGAGGGCACGTGGAATAACGGCCTGCAGGACGGCTACGGCACCGAGACCTACGCGGATGGCGGTGAGTTTAGCGTAACATCCCCTCATTTAACATGTGTATCTTGTAAGCTGCGTTTCTATCCACGTTTTACCCTAAAAAGGAAAAATCCGAATCATTTTGCGTTCCCACTTCTGCTCTAAAGCGAATTTTGTGTTGCAGGAACTAGCAGGGGATGATTTAACTTTAAAACCACCACCTAAAAGCCAGGTTTTACGCTCAGAGTGGATAGGGAAATTATTGTCTTGATATTTGTAATGCTTAAAAACAGTTTTAGAACTTAAGTATATTCAATTAAACAATATGTGAAATTCTAGAACTGTTCTCAGACCTGTTTACATTTGTGCATCTGCAAATTTCGGTTCGAGAAATTCTTCAGTTGAGTAAACCCTGAATAATTGTTGTTTGTAAACAACAAAGACGATATCATCTATGGTTTTAGAAGGCTATGCAGATTTAACGCCATTGTAACCATCCAAAGAGAAAGTTCTAGAAAGTTTTAAATTGTGATCTCAGCTGGTGTTTACTTGTCACACTGTATGAAATGATCACAATAAGATCTTGGCTGAATTCTTCAACAAGGCTGTTCAATAAGGTGTGTTCTCAACACGATGGATTACATGATGGAAATGTAATACAAAACATTTTTCAAAGTGAGCTTGGGGAAGTAAAGAACATTTGCTTCTATCTATTAACATGTTTCATTTGGGAATCGCCATTGCCGCAACCGCATATTGTCATGTCATTGTATTATAATCATATCGTGTCTTCCTATTGGTGGTTGACAGCTTTGTGGCAGCACACACATTTAATTGAAAACTTCAGACACTACCAAAGATTTGTCATAAGTTATCTTTCCATTGACCGCCATCTGAAAACCGCCATGAAGATGATGGCTTATGATTATGGATGATGGATTATGATGCTCACAGAACAACTAGAAATACAGAAACGGCATTAACCTGAAAGAAACATGCTGATAGACATTACAGACCTGATGTTAGAGGACATTCATCATATACTTTGACATGCAGAACACTTGTGATGGATGTGGAAAATAACAGAAAACTTTAATAAATCTGTACCGCAAGTTTCTGTGAGTGGAAGCCAAAGTGGTTCCTGACTGCAAAATGTTTGAGAATCCCCATCGCATTGCATGACTTTAAAAAAACCTTTCTTCACCCATATAACGTCCAGTGAAATTCTCTCCAAAAATCTATTTAAAAAAATCTTTTTGAAAAGTTAACAATTCAACTGACAGCCAGATGTTAACTACAATTCCCAGATAGAAGATGATTCTTGCATTGGAATTGTTGAGTTTAGCCACAATAGGATCATCTGTCACACTTTTAATGTCATTTAAAAATGACCTTTTTGAAACCTGCATCCATTGACCATATTCTACACTCCAGTTTTGCCAACATGAAAGTATCCCAGTGGTAGCGATTGGTTCATATAATTCCTCAGACGATAAGCAAGTGGTGTAGTGGTTGTGATCTGGCAATCAGATCTGGCAGTCATTCTACTGTCTTATATATAGACTACATGGAGGGGTAAAATATGGGCCAGTACTGGGCCATCAGTCATATGCTACATGTTTAACCCAAAACAGAAGCTGAAATTCAGGTACACAGCAAGTAGCCTAATGGTTAGTTTAACACATCCTCCATTGTTTATCTGCATGCATGATTTTTAAAGATGGAAAGAGCAATAAAGTGTAAGGGATTCTGCCCGAAACCCACTCGCTTAACGGATTATAAAGGTGGCACCATGGCATCACCACAGATGGCCTGCTGGGTAAATGCCCATCACTAAGGAGTGTTTGCCAAAGGAAAGGGGAGCAGGGGATTACAAATTAAAGCTGTAATGGATTCTGTTCAGATTATGTGTTTGAGAGAGTCTGGGTTGAATATAAAATCGCAGTGTTCTTGTCCGTCCGTGATCTTTTCTGTGAAGTGAGTGTTAGCATAAATATATTAGAATTCTTTTTAGATTTTATGTTTTTCTACCCCAAACTATTAAGAATAAGCATTAAAAGAAAGATAAGAGTGAAAATAAACTCCTGAAAGTGTAATGAGACAATATAATTATCCATAGTGACATTTTTTAAAACGTATCTACCAATATCAACATTAAACTTCTATTTGTAAAGATATTTATATTTAAAAGGCTTAGCCACCACATTTAGCCAGGTACAAAGCAGTGCTGCTGCTTTAGCACCGTGTAGAAAGACAAACCATTCAGAGTCTATCCTTACAGACAGTTCCTATGCATTGGAAATGATGAACACTGTCATGTGTTGCCTATCCTTGAGTCTCAGGGACATACAGTAAATAACCATGTGTGGTTTATGGCACCAGAGTTTGTTAAAGAACATGCATGTCTATTGTGGTTGCAGAAAGTATTGCGTATGGGTCAGCATGGAACATTTTCATCTACAGAAAAAAAAAGTTTTGTCTTTCATTTTTACCTAATTGATATGATTTGTTTTATGAGAACATAGCCCATGTACTTATTAGAGCCATAGATTCTTTTGTTTTTAGATCATGAATATTGTATTAACAGAATATATAAGGTGCGAGGTGTCATTATTTACTTGTTTTTAAGTCATTGGAGTTTAGATGAAAAACACTGAATTTGCATAACCAGTTAAATATGCTTTGAGTGCTCAGTAATAAATATAATAATCTTGATCATGATGGGTTTTTGCCTTTGACACTGCTAATAAAAATGTTAAATTAAGGTCCTTTGGTTTGAACCAATGGCATTCAGGTATAAGGAAATGCCCCAAAAGCCATTGAGCAGTGTTTTTAGCAGTTCTGGGATTTGAACTTACAACCTTCTGGTCAGTAGTGCAGAATATTAACTGCTCAATTTATCCTTTGCTGCTGTGATATATCTGTTAGTGTTTTATGCTCACTAGACCTTGTCTCGACAGGCACCTTCCAAGGCCAGTTTACGGGTGGAATGCGACATGGCTACGGTGTGCGTCAGAGCGTTCCCTATGGTATGGCTGCTGTGGTGCGCTCTCCTTTACGCAACTCGCTAACCTCACTGCGTAGTGAGCACAGCAATGGCACATTGCTGCAGCAGGATGTTCCCATCATCACCACCACAAACGCATCAGGCCAGGAGACTGTTGTCACCTCGTCCATGATTATGGGGCCCTCTCGTGGTGGCTTTGCTCTCAGTCTACATGGTGACCCTGAACTTGCCAAGCCAAAGAAGAAGGGTCTTTTCCGTCGCAGCTCGCTGCTGGGCAAGCTGACCAAGTCGGAATCCCGTACATCCCTGTCCAGCCAGAAAAGCAAGATCAGCTTCCTGCGCAGCGAGTCGGCCCTCAGTTCAGCGACTAGTGATGCCAACTCCACCATCAGCGTGGGTGACAGTGAAGCAGAGGGTGAGTGCCACGAGTTCCCACCTGTCGAGGCCGACATTGATGCCACCACCACTGAAGTTTACATGGGTGAGTGGAAGAACGATAAGCGGTCAGGCTACGGTATCAGTGAGCGCTCCAGTGGCCTCAAGTACGAGGGCGAGTGGCTGGACAACCAGAGGCACGGCTATGGCTGCACCACCTTCGCTGCGGGCGGTAAAGAGGAGGGCAAGTATGTACACAATGTTCTGGTGAAGGCTGTGAAGAAAAAGGTGATTCAACTCAAGGGCACCAAGATCAAGCAGAAAGTGGAAAGGAGCGTCGAGGGAGCGCAGAGGGCCGCTGCTATTGCCAAACAGAAAGCAGAAATCGCCAGCTCAAGGTCAGTGTCAATGTGTGACTAAGTGACTTTGATGTGCAAGAGAAATTCAGTGTATCTGAGTTCTTAAAAGAGATTGAACAATAAAAGTTTACTTTATGCAGGTGTTATTGTATAAATACACCAGCCTTAGCTTATCAAAACCAGCATAAGCTTATCAAAATGAAGCAGGGAAAAATCTGCTGATGTAATCTCACCCACTCTCTAACACACACACATGCTACAATCTTCAAACATGTTAAAATAGTCTCTTGATTTGTATAAGGAAATAGGCGACAAAAGGAGCTATGTGTAACCTCTCAGACGTTTCCCTTTGAGATGAATGAGGACAATAAATAACATGAGATTTTAAGTTATAACCGCCCCACAACTGCTTACCATAATTTTCATAATTATGTATGAATGTCTATTAGGTAGTTGTTGATAAATTTTAAAGACAAAATAAATCCGTTCTCTATTCAGCAAAGGAGAACATTTCTCTCACAGTGAGAACAGAATGCTTTGTTGAGGTCCATAAGTCTCTTTTAATTAGTAACTGGTCTTTGTCTGGTCTTTAGAAAACAGAATTAGATATAAACCTGCTGTCCAGGTTCAGTGGAGCCAGCGGCAGGATACCTTGAATGGTGGGTTACAGTGTGACCTCTAACCTTTCAGTGATGGGATCAGCAGTTCGTCTCTAGGTAGATTTCCACCAGTCTGTTGTAAACACTTATTAGTTTTATAACAACAGATTAACCAAGTGAACATTTGCCAGGGGAAGTCCAGTACAATACACCAGGATGAAAAAGTTACTCATTGAACTGGGTTTGAAAAACAACTGTGTTGATTAATACAAAGTCAGACTGGGTCTGGACACATCAGGTAAACGTCTGCTTCGTGTGAAGACAACACGTTTGTGCCTTCTACGATCAATATGACGTAACTGAGGAGAAAGCAGTCTTTGTTCTGTGTCATGCACATGGCAGCTAGACAAATGCTAAAAAGGAAAAGCCTATGATTTGTTTTTACAAATGAGGCATGTCCAAGCGTTTCATTCCAAGATGTATGACTTTGATGTATGACCATCGTCTTACTCCTGTAGTGGAGTCCTCTTACATGATGTCCAATATAAAGCTGCAGAGAGTGTGGAGGTTTCTAATGCTTGAATGGATGGACAGCCAAAAAAAAAATATATATATATAGTAGTATATCTTTGTATATTATAATTTCAAATAAATGTAACACTGGATAGAAAGAGGCCTTCTGTGTGGTTATGTCTGAGTGACAAAAATAGACAAATCATAAAACTTTTTTTTTTTCTTTAAATATTGCACTGTATTGTAATTTCAGCAATAAGGACATTTTTTCTTTATTGTTTCTTATTATAACCTTTGTATTATTATTTTTTAAAATACATTATTTATTATATCTTCAATTGTACATGTTGTTCCCACCAGTTGTGAGAGCAGGGCTGGTGCGCTTTAAACTGTGCATCTCCTTACAAGGAGGGAAGATTTTATCAAAGCCTCACCACCTGGAATTAACCCACTGTTTATAAGAGCGAGTGTCCGAATGACGAGTCGCAGAGCCTGTCAGTGGCGCAGAGAACTCTAAATATTTTACCTGAGAGACAAGTAGATTTATTAATGTTGGTGGCTTTTGACTCTCTCTCTCTCTCTCTCTCTCTCTCTCTCTCTCTCTCTCTCTCTCTCTCACATCATGGCTGAGTTGAGACTACATGAAGATCCTCCAAGAGTGTTTTTACATTTCTTCATGCAGTGATAGAGTCAGGAAGCAGATCATTCTCACTGCGGTGGTCTCTGACTTACTATTCTTTATAGTATAAAACGTGTTATTACGCGTCAGCGCGTTCCAAGGGTGGGATTCAAATTACAGTATAGTGTTGCGGTACAAAATTGGATGCTAATGTGTCACCGTATATCACAAATCATGCTTTGTTTGCTTTGATGAGTGGTTACATATCAAAGAATGGGCTTGTTCTCTGCATTTCAAACAGAACAGTAGTTTATTCAGTGATTTTTAGCAATGCCTTGACATGTTTGACAAAATATAAACCTGTAATACAAAGCTTCAGGTTTGTGTTATAAATAATAAATGAAAGAATAAATACAGTACTCTTTTTGTAGACGTAAGCAAGCGCTGTGGGAAAAAGTCTCTACTAAAGTCTGCGTTGATAGTTTTCTTTCCCATGAGGCTTTTTGTCTCTCTTACAATAAAATTTGTTAACAATGATACGGTCTCGTATACTCATGCACTTTCTGAAAGGTTTTAAGCTGTACATTTCCTTGTCAATTGAGTTGTATTGTTACAGTATGTTATGTCCTTTAATATTTATCCTTCACTTGGGATATATTAAAATAAATACAAAATATATAAAAATATATAAAATCAATAAAAAAATATATTAAAAAGCTTTCAGAATTTTAAAAGGATTATAGTTATATTCTTAAGTAATACTAAAGGTGTATACTGCATCCTAGCATATATATAAATGAGAAGATGAATCCATAACTTTAATTTGCTCTACTTGGGCTCTTCTCACACTGTAAACTAAAAAGGTTGTTTCTAGTGAACTTTTTTTTGTTCAATTATTTAAACAGACACTTTAAAAAAATAAATTTGTTAAACAATCCCAGCTTGTTGACTTTGGCCATCGAGGTCCAGACCTGGGTTTGGTTTGCTGCAATGTATTTTGAGCAGTGCATGTTGTGCTCTGAAAGCCAAGGCTCTTCAGTTGGTGTAAATGACGTGGCCCTTGTGTCAGAAAGGAGGCCTGCCTAAATATGGACACACACTGTTGCTCTATCACAATTGCAGGAGAATGTAACAGCTGATAACCAGCAGTTCCCAGACTCTGACAATCAGCCGAGGTCCCCCATTCTTAGTTTTAGAGGTAGAGTAACACCATGTCCCTGCTAAGCTATGTTGATTAGTCTTCACACTTTGTCAATGAAACATGATTAGAGACTGGTTTATTTATGAGTATTTATGAGCTTTTTTCTTTTGCTAGTTACTAAACTGAAATGTAGCGTTTTACATTGTGTTTCATTGTGAAATGTTGTTTCACACTCACACCATAATCACTGGATCATATTCAAGGTTTCAGAAGACAGTGTACACACACCGCTAGTCTAAAATATAATAGCAAATGAGGATTTTTAAAAGCTTGTACACAGTATTAGTGCTGATTTTTTTTAAATGTTATAATTCAGAAAATGTGTGTGCCAAAAAATGTCAAGTTGCTAATTTCAGTCGTTTTGGAGAGATGGTTTTATATGTCCATTTTTCATCGTTATGCTGTCTTGCTTCAAACAATAATAATTTACAATGCAAATTATTCATATTTCTTTGAATATTGATAATACTCATACTCAAAGAAATATTATAAAAATTATTGGTGTAAGCTTCTAGAAGAATTTGACCTGTAAAAATTGTTGCTTAAATTAAAGCACTTACAAATGCACACAAAATTAGAGATCTTTCAAAAAAAAAAAATCTGTAGTGTCCATAACCATGTCAAATTCATTTTGCAATTTAGAATAAAGCGCTTTTTCACTTCATTACATGCAATACTAAGTCCAAGTTCAAATTTAATGATTATAACAATACAAAATGTAATGATAGGCATGAGGGGCGAAATTTCCCCGAATAAAAGAATAAAACTGATTGACATTTCAGAAGACTTTAAGAACAGTACGATGATGAGATTCTTAGTCGCAGTTAAGCATTTGAATGGTGCAAACGTTTTAAAGAAGGCCATATTTACGTGAATAACATATTGCAGCTGTTCTCGTGAACATGCAGTAAGTTGAATATCTGATTTGTTGAAAAAGAACGTGTTGCCAACTTGTGAAATGAGTGCATCTGTCTGTACGAACTGTACACACAATCATTCACCAACACCACTTACACATTCAGCTCGCCTCGGCTCGGCTGGGAGCTATTGTCGTATCCTCTATACAGTCCTAACCCCCCTCCAGGCCATTTTCACATATTTGGGCCACTAAAGGAGATCCTGGGAAGCCATCATTTCAGACATAAAGCAGGCAATCCGATCATGACTCCTGAGAACTAAGAAACTTTTTCTACCATAAGTGCATTAGTGTTGTAGGGGATCATGTAGAGAAACTAGATATAGTTCCTGGAGGAACTGTCTAGTAGGTGTGGAATGGTGCACAACTTTTCCTGAGCAAATTGCTGAAAACAGCTTGTTTCTAGTACATACAGTTAGAAGATAAAAGTCTATATACGAACTGTGATTTTAGGAAGTGTGTGTGTGTGAGTCGAAGTTCTGTGGCCTCGGCCACTCACTGCAGCTGCCCCTGCTAAATTATTTTTGATCTCTTCGATGTGTCCTAAGAAGAAAATAATGACGTTAAGGATTTTCAGTAAAAGAGAAGTTTCATGCAGCATAACAGTCACAAAACACATGAAGCACTTCAGATTCCTTGTCGAGAAAAGGAATAACTCCCAATATCTGGGAGGTTTAATATTTACAAATCACTGAGACCAGATCGCTAATAAGGTCATCCTTTGAACATACTGTAGGATGGTCCACTGTCTTACCCAGCTGTAGATGATAGACATCTTACTGCAATCTCAATGGATCGAGCCATTTGTGGGATAATAATCCACATTTAGTGGAATTTCTGTCAGGGCATTCTGTCAATTCTTACAGCTGTGTGTGTTCCAAAATGGTTTGGCATGGGTACTGATGCCAAACCATCAGTACCCATGACTCATCACTCAAAAACTTTTTTTTTTTTTTTTTTCAGGGGGTATCTTCCATCCATTGCTCAGGAGACACTGACGAAAATTTCGATATAGTTTTGTGGGGGTGCATGCAAAATTCAGGTTACCCAGTTTCGAATGTGAAAAACTGGAATTTTGGCAAAAACGTTAGGTGGGTTTGGGTGAAAACTTATGCAAGCCACTGCTCAGGTCATATATTTTCAATCTATTTCTGTATTCATAGTGTGTTACTATAATAATAATGATAATAAATGAACACAGTTCAGGAGTTGTTGATACTGAACTGATCTGTCTCTGATCTGACACTGTGTAATGTGGCCTGTTGCTTAAAATGAGTCAAAACGACTTTGGAAACAACTCAAGGCAAGTTTTAATATAAAAAAAAAAACATGAAGCTGAATGGAGTATTTTTAACTCCCATTTCTGTGCAAGGCAGGTTGCTGTTCTCCTGTTTAACAGTGCTCCTGTTTAAAGCCACACACGGAAAGCTATGCTAACCTTTGCGTCAGCAGTGGTGTCAGTTTTTTCAGTAGTTATAAATATTACTCAGCCTGTAAGTGAATGGCATCACTTGCAGTATATTGATGTCCGACACCTAGCCTTTATCTGGAGTCAAAGTTCTCTAGGTTATCTTAATGTTAGCTCATCTAAACTTTAATATCATGGTATGAATCTTCTACTAAATACACTATGTTGTATTTAAAGTAACTGCTGTCTCCTATTTCATTGAAACAGCATTGACATTACCTGTCATAGGTTAATGTATATATCTGGCATTTAAGTTAGGAACAAAGATTAGTCTATATATATTGTTTCTGACCATATTCTCATAGGCCAAATATTGTATATTTCATATTGGCTTTGGATAGGCAGCATTTTTGCTGAAATCTCTGACTTTGCATTCTCCCACAGGACATTGTTCATAAATCAATGCACTTATTTTATTCATTGGAATAATAAAGGCCACGCTGACAGATGACAGGCATGACACTAACCATGCTGATAAACATGAAGCTGAAAAATACTCAATAGAGAGGTCCTTAAAAGTGACCATGTTTTCCGACCCCTTTGTTTCAGACCCCACACAAATTGCAAAAAATAAAAAATAAAGATTTTAATACCCCTACACCTGCCGGTTTCTAACCACCAGCCAGCTTTCCTAGTATGCAACATCTACAGTACCAACGTGGAAGGCCTAGGCCTAAGACCTGCCTCCTGTAAGATGCGTAAAGCCAATCAATTTAATCTTTTGGATCCGCTGCTTATGCTCAGGGCAACCAAACACATAAACCCTTGGGGATAGAGGGAAATATTTTCTGCTGTGCAATTCAGAAGCTAAAATTAGTGCTTTTAAATAATTTAGGAATTCTCTTTATCTAGAAACCAACAACTTTTGGCATGGTGACTGTCAGTTACATCTTTTAAAGAAATCAACTAATAGAACGCTTAGTCTAATTTATTGTAACCATATGCATTAGGGATGGGAATGACCAGGGACCACCTGATACAATATCATTACGATACCTAGGTGCAGATTTAGTTTGTACTGCGATTCTGATAGAATAATGATTTAATAAAAATCACAATTCAATATACAGTATATATCTTTATATTTTGTTACAATTCTAAGCAAACTTAGCAAATCACTTGCTCCTACCACATGGTATGCCCTATTGCCTGAATAGGATATGTGTACCCCCGGTCACACACTCACAAACTGTACAATTTGGAAATGCCAATTAGACCAATGCATGTCTTTAGACAATGTAGAAATCCACCAAGCAAGGGGAGCACATGCAAACTCCACACACACACTCACAGACCCGATGCAGGAATCGAGCCCCCTATGACGATACATGAATTGCCCCAAAAAAAAAATCACGATACATAACTGAATCTCTAATATGCATTGCTGGTGTAATTCTAAAATGTTGGGGAATAGTAAGCTATTCTACTAGCCCAAGAACAATCTCAGAGATTCTTAGAACTTCAGTTATTAAATATTGTATTATTACACAAGTTGTGGGTACTAATCTGACTTTTTATTGTTAAAATTCAGTTATTCACATATTCTTATTCTGTGACAACGTATTAACATAATGTGATGTTTAAGCGATATGCATTTTTAGACATTGTAAACAAAAAAAAATAAGCATTGTTACTGCTTTACTGTTGTAGACTTTCCAACTAAAGTTTCTTAAGCTAAGTACATTTGATAACCAGACAAACTTACCAAGACTAGGAGAAAATGCACAATTATTTATCTTCAAAAGGCCATGTTATTG
The DNA here is from genome assembly GCA_030068275.1 of Clarias platycephalus. Lineage (NCBI taxonomy): Eukaryota > Metazoa > Chordata > Actinopteri > Siluriformes > Clariidae > Clarias > Clarias platycephalus. Next base: position 21,233,591 of record JAQQZT010000015.1, on the reverse strand, counting down.
ACAGGATTTTCTAATTGAAGGTCAAAGATTGTACATTCTCTTTTATTTTATGATGATATAGTTCTCTATAAGCTCATAAGCCTCTATGTGCATGTCAGCTGACTAAGTTGGTTCAGCTGCCATCTGTCAAAGGTCTCTGCACCTACTGCTTGGCCACATGGTAACACAGGCATGGAGGATACACCCCCACATAAATTTGTTGTTTAATTGTTTTCGCCCCCCATGTTGCATTGATTCTATTTATGATTGCTCAGCACATTTGTTTTTGTTCCTGTTTGACCCAGGGATACCAGTTGTGAAGGTTAAGCCTTGACATGAAGCTGCCGTGTACATTCTACTGATTTCAATTATGAACGAATGAGCAGTGGGACTAGAGCTTATCTGCTCCATAACTGCTTTCAGTGTGAGGTGCTTGGGTGGCACTAGGTAGCAGGGCACAGTAATCACTGGGGATTTCGCCATTTCTAGGCTTCCCTGTTTGCGGAGGCAAAAATTGTGATCATTTAAGGGGAGTAGAGAACTTGAGAAGAGAAGTTCATGGCACTCCCTCAGACCATTTAGTCTCACTTTAGACTGGGTTCGTGGTAGGTTGTAGTGGTCATGTGACTCCTTTCACATCAATGGCTTTCACTTGTTTGAAATCCTTGGAATTTTGTTAGACTGTACTGGTTACCTCACAAGAACAAACCGAGGATCCATGAAATGTTTCTGTACAAAGCTTTGTTTAAAAGCAAAGGATGGTGCGAGTGACCTATACTGTAGTTTTAGACCTACAGTTAAGAGGCAGCTGTATCACTGTATCAGTCACCTCTAAGCAAAGTACCACTGCAGGGAGCAGGGAACTATGTTGACTGCTTGCGGACAGGTGGAGAACTAAGATCCACTACAGGCGGTTATGAGCCGTTCGAATGGCACCGTTGGGAAGTGCCGTCTAAACAGTCTTAAAGTGGACGAGGCTATTTTGAGGCCGGGATAATGTTACAGCGTGTCAAGTATTCCCAGTGTAATCGCAATCTGCAGTGCTTCATCTCATTATGCACAAGGATGCCTTCATCAGTTTGAATAGTGCAGAGCTGTTTTGGTACACACCAAGTTAGAAAGTATAGAATAAAAAATATAGGTATTTTAGATACTGTAGATATATAGATATAGATCTATTTAGATAATTTTTTTCAATACCCTTTTATTTGAATTTGGTTGATCACGTGGCAACAAATTATGGAAAAAACGTCAATTTATGGACAATTAATGAAATATTTTACTTTAGGACGAGGAACATTCGTATTACATGGTAAGCATAAAAATGATAAATCACAAAAACACAATAGTATGTATTATTGCGGAAATATCCCTAGGCAAAGATTTGAAGTATATCTGAAACATTTAAAGGACATTTAAAAATATGAAATTCACTCTGATACTGTATGTAGCAGTGTTTTATAAATGAATAACCTCAGTTTAAAACCAATATTCATAGGATTTTCATTATGCCACAGAACTGTTTTTGTTAAATCCATTTGACTATCCCAATAGAATTGCTCTTTTTTTATTCATGTAACACAATACATTTTTATGAACTAAAGCATTTTATTTTACAACATTATATTAAAAGATATGGGTATTTTTACAACTGGAAACCATTCCAGGAAATTGCGTATCATTGCCTAAAAATGTCACAGCAGTTAGTGGCCAGGTTGTGCTCTCTGGGTGAGAAGGATGGCATATTTTTTCCATTTTATCCATCTGCCATCAGCCAATCATGGGCATTTGTTTGCTTGTGCATGTGGAAGAGGGTAGATAGCACATCCCTGAGAGAGTGTTGCACTGCCTTGTGATGCGGATTGTTAAAAGATACAGTTGCCTGGTTGCACGTGTCACATTAGAAGTAGGTGCTATCGCTATGCCTGGTTGATGTCTTGTACTTTTTGGTTGCCACGGATGGATTTTTGTTTCATCGTCGCTTATAATGTCTTTAGCACAGCGGGTTTGTGCAATATTGTCAAAGAATGCTCTTTATGATCATTGAGATGAGCCCTAATGTCAGTTTTGCAGAGCTTAAAAACAGCTCAATGTCTTATTACCCGCACTAGACAGATTTTAGGCCCCAACGAGTAAATCTGCCTAATCTGGCAACAAGACACACAACTCTACAGCACCTTTTTTTAGCTTTCATTTATTGTTTGGCTCACTTTACATACAACGTTTTATGTAGTTGGCACATAGTAATCATGTGTGTGTCGATCAGTAAATGTTCCATGCAGTACAGAATTGTTTTCTGTTGGAAAGTTACTAATACAACTGGCAGGTTGATTCTTTATGTGTTGATGGCATTCAGATAATGTTAAGAAGTGTATTCCATTATTTATGTTGTTGCTATGATTTGTTGATTTTCTTAAGCACTATTAAAGAGAAGTTATTGCAACCTCTATCATATCTCATTGTCAGAAACTGGCTGTTAATTCAGCTCTGGTCCACCTTGATGCCTGGTCAGGCTTATTTTAATAACCCGCTAATATTATATGCGTTCACACTTACATACAGTTTACAGAGAGTCTGGACTCATAGGACATTTTAGTCTCTGTTTTGGGATTTTACGTTTCCATTACTACCTGAGTAGGGTATGGCTAGGGATTCTTTAGTGCTGAGGGGTTGTGCTTTTTATAAATAGGACAGACAACTGCTGTCCCATCTTCCAAATAAAGACAAAGGGGAATGTCTTGGAATGACAGAGTTGTGCATTGCTGCAGTAGAAATACCATCAGCATTAGATGAAGATCTCTGCATTTTACGACTTGTTTAGCGGTTCAGAAATGCACATATGCGGGAAATCTTGAAGCCTTGTCCACCTGTGCGAGACAATCCTTGTGACTGATATCATAGTGAAATATTAATAGACCAAAGAGTAGGACCAGCATGGTGGTTGTATACCAGCTTACTGTTTTTGCATTACTCATTTGTTAATGCGGTTTAACTGAAAGTGTCCTCACGTTGACAGACACACGACTGCTGTCAGTCTGATCGTTTTTCACACATGCGTGACATGTTTAATCCAAACAGCTTGATCCAGAAAAATGTATCTTGAAAAATTATCATGTAGTTAATACGCAGAACCTGAAACAGGATGAACAGACAGTCAAATAATACTGCACGGTAAACATAGTTTTCCTTTTGCAGCATGATCCTGAAACGCTGCCATCTTGGATTACATTTAGAGGTCTGTTTTGCCTTGAGATTATATTTGGAGTATTGCTATTTCGATTCTGGTTTTATTTGTGTTCCATAGTGTTATTGGTTACAGTGCCGGAGCAAAACAAGCGGATAAAGTCATAGCAATTTGGTTGCCATGTTTACAGTCCTTTTAAGTGAACACATTTACAGCTTGTCTTGTATACTGTGTCATCTGCCAAAAAGCGTGAAATGTTTCACCCAGGAGTGAGTCTTATGGAGATTTTTACTTTTAATAGTGAAAGAAGAAGTAGCTTATTCACTGATTGACACTGAATGACATTAAATTTCTTACTCTGCAGATCATCCCACGCCAAGAGCAAAGCAGAAACGGCTGAACAGGCCGCTCAAGCTTCCAACAACGAGACCAGCATTGCACGTGTAGTGGCCAGGGAACTCTCACCTTCATTCTATCAACCAGGTAACAACAGTTTCTCTCAAAATGCCTGCTAACCAACATGTTGAGATTAGCCCCAAATATTTCAATATGCAGGTAAACTTATTAAAATGTGCATTTACAGATAATACATTTAGAAGAGCTCAAAATATCTCATATGAAGAATTCCACACCGATGATGTTTTGCAATTTTAAGAGACACATCTATACAAAAATAGTAAATCTTCATTAATATCAGCTTTACTACTGTGATGAGCAGAAAAACATTTTGGTATGCATAACACATAGAACAACAGAAGACTACATAGTGTTTCCCATCTGTCAGCCAAGACCAAGAATCTGAGGATGAGTGGGCATAAGTCGCCCACCCATTTTTTTCTTTTTGTAAGTCGCTCTGGATAAGAGCGTCTGCCAAATGCCTAAATGTAAATGTAATGGTAAATGGGCATAGGCTCATCAAATATGACTGCTAGTTTTACTTTACAATCTCAACTGTTTGGCCATATTCTGAGATGCTTTTTCACTTACCATGGCTGTAAAGAGTTTCTTTTTGTTTATTTGGTTTTTGACGTACAGTATTGTACCCTCCCTGTCAGGTTCATGTAGGCAGGTCATTTCCTTCCGACCTCTCTTAGTAACAAGCTAATAGGATTGTGTGAATTCTCTATATGCAGACTGTCAGGGATGCAAATCACCAATGACTTCCTGGTACAATATTTTCATGATACCTAGGTGCCGATTTGATTTGTATTATGATTCTGTTAGCATCTAATAATTATATAATTATTATATATATATTTAGACTTTGTTACATTAAAGAAAAAACAGACTGTGTGTTTAAAGCAGTTTAAAACAGTTTAGAGCATACCACGTGTAGGATTATGTTATAACAAGCAACATTTTACCACTTGAAATGCACATAGGTTTGTGTTATGTATTTTTTTTAAATCTATTTTAGATGGAGTCAGTGTAAAGATGCCATGCAAAATAATCAAGAAATCTATATAAATCAGTTTTTCCCCCATCTTGACAAACTGTTATTTGTGCAAATTCTAGGAGATGAGCAATTTCTTAAATAGCCCATTTGGAACCACAAACCATGCTACGGTCATTAAGATGATTTTGTTTTTTTCCGTTCCAATTTTATTCTAACATTACCTGTATGTATGTGCATGATTTTGTATATGAAACTGCATCCATGCAATATGCTCTAGTGATACATCTCATCTGTAAAGAGTTATTCTTTTAAATGTCATGCTTCAGCTGCAGTCTATATCTCTTAACGTTCTCAATCTCTCCACTCAAGCCTCATGTGAGTTCTCAATCAACTCTAAACCATTTACGCTCTTCAGTTGCTGTGGGCTTGTATTTCAGCACGAGTATAAAAGACACACTATATAGATTGTTCCATGTACTGTAAATATATGATGGCTTTCTGTCTCAGATAGAAAAGGCATGGCTATGAATAAGCAGCATCCCCAGTTGTTCAATTTAATTAGTCTTCAATTTCTAAATTCGTCTACACTGGGATTTGAAGGAACACATGTAAGAGGGTGAAATGTAACGTAGGCACCAAATGTAAATATGGACATGAGTTATCCCTTCAGAAGCCCTAGTGTCTGCGATTCTGGTTGTCTCAGACATGTCATGCAAAGAGCATTTTTCGCGCCACAGAAATAACACCGCAAATTGCTGATTGTGTAAGAAGGCTTTGTATTTCACCACATTGCGTCAATGGAAACAAAAAGTCAAGGACTGAAGGATTTTACTGTTTACATCAGATGTATTCACTTTTGTTATTTAAAAAGTATGATGTCTAAGGTTACAAAGCTTTTTAATAACATGATCACTATTAAATCTCTGTTATGTTGCATTTTATTCAAATTGAAAAATGTTCTCCCAAAAGCTTTCATTTTGTTGACATCCCTAAATATCTTCTTTGTGTGCAGTCTTTTATTGTTTCAAACATTCTGCCTTAATTCTTGATAAATGTAGTGTAAAGAAGACATGTTGAGTAAAGAGATCTATAGATTTTTTTTTTAACCGTTTACCTTATTGAACAGCGACACCTAGTGTTCAGTATTTATTTATTTATTTTTTTTAAACCTTAGTGGTATTTCTAAAATGGTGGTCAGCATGGTGTTTAAAAATTTAAAACATGCAACTGAGCTGAAAATACTCCACATGATGTAGTTTATACATCTATGTTGGACATTATATTTAAATCTAAATTATATTTTAATATTTAGTTTTTAGTCAGAGTTTTTAGACTTAATACTAATAAACTTTTTTTGACTTATTATAAATTTAAATAAAAATATTAATTATTAAATAAATTATGATTTAATATAATAAATAACTTGTAATGCTATCGCTGGAGACAGGCTACTTTTCCGTAGCCCACCCTGTATATTTGACTCACCAAAAAAGTTTGTACATAATATGTATATATAAAAGTAATTCTAGCGACATATCATATATCATATGGTAAGTAACCTTTGATATTACGATGAATTATTGAATCAACAGACCAAAACATAAGTCATTGTGTATTCTCTCTCAGGCCCAGAATACCTAAAGAAGCGAGCACTACAAGAAATTGCTGAGAGCAATGAGAATGCTGACACAGGCATGCATGAGTCACTGCTGGCTGAGGAGATCATGCCTCCAGACAGCCCCTTCAGGCAGGAGATGGAAAGCCTAAAGGCCAGCAGTAGCCCAGCACGCACACCGTCACCCGGACCTACCACCTCTGCTGCCCGAGATCCTAATCTCCTGGGTCCTGGTACCTGGAATGGGGACAAAAGCAGTCGAGGTGGCGGTAGCGGCAGTAGAGGGGGAAGCTGCCCAGGGAGTAGGCAGAACAGTCGTCCTTCAACTCCGTCACCCACTTCAGCTCCAGCACCAGGTACAACACCAAGTATGGAGCCTGGCATCTCCAGCACAAAGGGTCTGTCCCGATCCCCCAGCCACCAAAGCACCAAAGCTGAGCAGGCCTCTGACCTTGAGATTAAGCCTCTACAGAAGATGGACTTAGAGTTCAAAGCACCAGAACCCGCTCCAGCTCCAGTAAGGACCAGCCTCATCTCCTCTACTGATGAAGAAGAACCACCTCTTTCTGCCTCCAAAGTGTCCTCCAAAGCAGTGACCCCAGAACACAAAGCTTCTGAACAGACAGCTGAGGCTAAGGAAGCTGCTCTTGAGCACCCTGCATCAATAACTGACAGTGAGCAGGAGGCCAAGGAAGATGTAAAAGGAGCTAACAAAGCTGAAGTTAAGCAATCTATGAAAAGAGAGCCTATTCCGGCTCCAAGACGAGAACCAAGCCCACCGGCGATACGAGAACCAAGCCCGGCAACAAGACGAGAACCAAACCTGGCTCCAAGGCGAGATCACAGCCCGGCTTCAAAACAAGAACCAAGCCCAGTTCCAAGACGAGACCGTAGCCCTGCTCCTAAACAGGACCACAGTCAGGCTCCAAACCGAGAACCGAGCCCAGTTCCAAGACGAGACCGTAGCCCTGCTCTTAAACAGGACCACAGTCAGGCTCCAAACCGAGAACCGAGCCCAGTTCCAAGACGAGACCGTAGCCCTGCTCCTAGACAGGACCACAGTCTGGCTCCAAACCGAGAACCGAGCCCAGTTCCAAGACGAGATCGTAGCCCTGCTCCTAGGCAGGACCGTAACCTCGCTTCAAAACGAGAACCAAGCCCGGTTCCAAGACGAGATCGTAGCCCATTTCCGAGACGAGACCCTAGCCCAGCTCCAAGAAAAGAATCTAGCCCAACTACTAGACAAGATCCTAGCCCAGCTCCTAAAGCTGTGCAAAAACCTGAACCCAAGGTTGTGCCTAAACCTGAGCCCAAAGCTAAGCCTGTTCCTAAAGTGGACTCCAAATCTGATCTGAGACAGAGGGCTTTGGTGAAAGCCCCTGATGAAATGTCTGCAATCACAGCTCCAGAAGAGGTTAGACACAACCAGCAACACATTCACACACACACACACACACACACACACATATATATATATATATATATATATATATATATATATATATATATATATATATAGCTGCAAAATGTTGCTTAACATGGTTAAATGATGTAGATTACATTGTAGCTATGTGGCTTTAGTGGTTTACTGTACTGATGTTTTGTATTTTTTTTCCAGGGCCCAAATACGATTATGATCTGCATGGTCATCCTGCTCAATATCGGTCTGGCCATTGTTTTTGTTCACATCCTATCCTGATGGAAAGATGTTCGAGGTAAAAAAGTACCAATTGCATGAAAATGTGATTCTGTAAATCACGTGATTTATAGTAATTTTATTGTAGTTATCGATCAATAATGCTTTGTAAAAAATTTTCACGCAAACTGTGGCTCCTAATGCAACAGAGGTCCAGTAGAGCATAATTTTCCATGTGCACTGGTTGGGAACGATTGCATTACTTTTAATGCATATGTATAGAATTCTATGGACAAAGCTTCCATACAAGTGTTTTTGACTGCCATGATATTGGGTGGGAATAGGAAGGGGGTAGAAAATTGAGGAAAATTGAACTTAATTGTAGTACAATAATTGTGCTTTGTTGATGTCTATTTTAAAGCAGCTTTTTTTTTTTTATTATTTAATCCAAGAAGATCAATATTGAAGAAAGACTAGAGAGTAACTGTGATGGATGCCACATGCTCCCTGTGAGGCTTCCCTGATGTGATACAGCCTCAATAAAGCCCTCTTGAGCCACTTGAAAGACTATGTGGAGCTGGATTGAATGATGACATACAGTGGAAGAGTTTCTGTGTCTGAATCCTGGAGAGAGCTTTGCTGTCATATGATGGAAAGTGTTTATATGTATTGTGCTGCTTTAAGGAATGATTCTTCCCAAATTACCAGTGCCATTTACCTTCTTAAACAGGCAAATATATTTTATGCAAATCAAGCATTGATGTCAAGCTTAAGAGGTTTAACACTGAATATAAATTAAAGCTATAGTTTCTAAACAGTCTGAACTTGAAGGAAAATCTGCTAACTGGCAAAAATAAATTGTTTTGTGCTTGTTACCATCCGACAATTGTTTTAAAACAACTCATTACTCAGTAAGATGTCTTAAATTCTCATAATGAGGCTGTTTTATTGTGTCTTCTAACAAATACACATATAAATAATTTTGAACCTACTGTATATGGTAAAAATTATTGTTTTATGAAAAATCATTGCCTATTAAAATATAAGTCTAAGAACAAAACAAAGGTTAAGAATTTCAGTGAGGAAGATGGGATAGCTGTAAGTGTCATGGGGTTTTGTGAGAAAGTTTATTTCTTTCTGAACATAATATCTAAATTCCATTTAGTGTCTAAAATATTGTGGAAATTAGCAACAAAACAAAAAAAAAACGTTGTTTAGCTCAAGAAACTGTGAACGTTTGTGCTTGCAAACATAATTTTTAAAAGTACCATTTTCAAAAACTAAAATGATTTGAGTACTCAAACAAAACTGGTGTTGTATGCATGTATTGCTTTTGTTTTTTTACCTTTCTAGAATTGTGACGTTAGGGCAACATGCATTTGCAAATTTTGAAGAACCATCTTAGAACAGGGGTTCTGCCAAGAGTCAACATCACAGCTGTTTTTTCCCCAGCCAGTCAGTATGTATGCCAGTTTCCACTTGTTACATAAGTTGGTCGTGTCTTTTATTCGATTAATAGGTTTGGCCATGATTGGTTGGCAATAAAACATACGATCCGAACATCCCTGCCTTAGAATTTTGTAAACATGTTTCGATTAATATCCCTTTTTAGAAAAGTACTTCTTACCTCAAGAAGCACGTTGAGATATTGGTTTGCAATCAAATTCCAGTGATCTGAAACTGATTTGGCTTGTGGTTTTAATAGGTAATATGGAGTGGTTTGTAATGGCAGTGTTTTACGATGCATCTGTACCCAACACAAAATGCTATGCTATGAATTTTATATTGTGTATATAATTCATAGGTTTTGTTTCATATGAAGGTGTTAAATCATGCTTTCACTGGCTGAATGGTGCACATATTCAAAATTTGACTGTTCCCATGTTAATGACTTAATGCCTACCTGTGTTTGCACCTTGGAGAGGAATTCAATCACGGCACTCAAATTACCAAATATAAATGTATGGTTCTAGGCAGCATCAATAAATGCAAATAAATCTATTTTTCAACTGTAACATTTGCAGTTTGCCTTGCTTCATATTTTAACAATGAACTCATTACAAGTGTACGTTCTCACTAACTCATGATGAATGTAAATTTCATATATTTTTTCATATAAGAGAACCAGCAAGCAGTTTGTTTGATTAGGACTGCTATCAGAGTGGAAGACTATTTGCCTTCTTCCACAGGATCTCATGGAAATGTACTATTATAATTACTTGCATAAGTTAATGAACTTAACTATTTATTTGCCTGCTTGCTTATCACATTGGGCATACATACGATTCATGACCTTTTAAAAAAATTAAAAAAATAAATAAAAACGCACACAAAGAGGTATAGCCTTTTGTACCTTTGAAAAGGTAAAGCCTTTGTAGCTTAATACTGTGCATGTTCAGCACATCAGATCCCACAGGTGCAGATAAGTAATTTTACCATCATTGTACACTATTCATACTCAGACAAAAGAGGCTTGGGACAAAAAAATAAATAAAAGTATTCTTTCCTCCGCAAAGTTTATCAAATCCTTTAGGTCAGCGCATCCACTCAGACTACTTTCAATAAGCAGCTTTTATTTCCACCCTGCTTCAAAGAGTTCACCACAACCTCAATACAAAACTTTGATCTATTTATTGTAAGGATTGGTATTAACCACCTGTAAAAGGGTAGTAACCAAGCCCAGGATGTTTATATAAATAATTCAGAACACTAAAGGCTTCCATGATGGTAAAAAAAAAAGAAAAAAGACCAATGCCATTTAATGCCAGACTAACACCATTGCAGAGGAAGGTTTTTCTAGTTTTTATTTCATCAATAGCAAGAGCTGAACAATAAAGTACAGCAACACATAAAAGGCAAGACAGATGTAACAAACTAAAGAAAAAGAAAGGAACATGTCAGTTTAATACTCCTCTCCTTCCTCTTCTCCCTCAATACTGTCAGCACCAACTTCTTCATAATCCTTCTCCAGGGCAGCCATGTCCTCTCTGGCCTCAGAGAACTCCCCCTCCTCCATACCCTCACCAAC
>JAQQZT010000015.1:21192865-21206809 GCA_030068275.1 Clarias platycephalus | reverse complement strand
GTTGGTGAGGGTATGGAGGAGGGGGAGTTCTCTGAGGCCAGAGAGGACATGGCTGCCCTGGAGAAGGATTATGAAGAGGTTGGTGTTGACTCCGTTGAAGGTGAGGGAGAGGAAGAGGGAGAGGAGTATTAAAATATGGGAACAAAAATGGAAATTAGCCAGTATGTACACATGATATTCCTTGTGTATCGAGTGTAAACTCTGCTTCTGAATGTGTACTATTGTCCCTGTCTTGGCCAGTATAATTGTCCTTTGGTGTTTGTCAGCCAAATTTTCAATGTGACTGAATAAAGTTATGACTCCCTTCTGGTGTGTGTTTGTTTCTTCTTGTAAAATATTGTTTCTCTAGAACTTGTGCACACTTCCAGATTGGTGTCAAAGCTGAACATGGTTCCTGGGGAACTGAGCAAAATGAGGAACTTGCATGTATGACAAGGAGACCACCAAAATATGTTGTATTGAGCACCCTCTACTGGCCATCTGGGTATTTTAAAAATGTGCCAGTTTTTAGCGTAGCTAAATATTAAAACTGACTGGTTTTGAAATAGTTGAAATTACATTGCATTAATAAAAAAAGATACAGTAGTGTCATTTATTAGAAATGTAAAAATGTGTTGCACTATTACAACTCTAAAATCAACTACATTTACATAAAAAAGAAGAAGGTCTGAATAATAAGAATTTGCTTAAGACTGTGGTTGAATAATATTTGCTGTTGCTGTAGATTCTTGTTCACCCTTCCTTGTGAAGAAGTAATGAATGTTTTGGTGCTGCCTGCTGCTTTATCAACCTCTGAAGGTGAGGTATTGAACATATGATTCCAGCGGGAGACATCTCAGACAGAGGCTGATGGAGCTTTAGATGCCTGAGGGAGGAAATTAAAGAGATGTCAGTTACAGTACATTAAAAAAAAAGTATTGGTCAGGTACAGTACATTTGATTTAGCTGATCTATATACATGTCTACAGTAGGAGCCTTTGTTATTGGGCAGTGTGTGGCTTTTTAATTTAAAGTTTATAGTGAAGGATGACAAATTTATCTGACACTTAGCTAGGTAAGGATAATAACTCTGATTGCTTTGACTGTTAACAAGTGGAAAAGTTGTCTAGCACCTTCTGTATGTGAACCGTTCATGAACAATTCAAAATGCTTTACTTAATATATAAGAAGCAATAAGTAGACAAACATGGCTAATGAATATGTAATAAGCTTTTTTTTTTTCCTTGCCACTGTCGCCCTCGGCTTGCTCACCAGGGACAAACTGGCCATTTTGATTCATTCACATTCCATACAAACTTAAATAATTCTTTTGATTGTGTGAAGCTGCTTTGAGGCAATGACAATTGCTAAAAGCGCTATACAAATAAAATAAAATTGAATTGAATTGAATTGAAATCTCCTAGCAAGAGTACCGTGAGTAGATGAAGCAAAACCAGCACTGAGAAAAGCAGTTACTCCAGAAGTTAAGGCTTTGAGCTACAAATCAAAATGGTGCTAGTTTATATACATCACCTCCCTGCTGCAATGATGGGTCCTTGGGCAAAGACTTTCAATGCGGCTCACTTGTATTGATTGTAAGTCACTTTGTATAAAAGCCAAGTCAATTCTGTTCATAGAAACTCAAATTCATTATTTTTGGTACTTGGCTAAATTAAGTAAACTTACTTGTAGACAAAGGTTCCTACTGCTAATGCAACAGTTAGGATACCAAACACTATAGCCACAATTCCTGTGATGGGCATCCTAGAACCTGAAAAACGAAGGGGAAAATAACACTGATTTATTGACTTCTTAGTGCATTTAGGATGGTTTCCCTTTTTCCACACACACACACACACACACACACACACACACACACACACACACACACACATTAGTCTCCAAACACATGTAAAGTATAAATTAGGAACACCTGTTTCACAGAATTCTCACTACAGATATGTTAGGAGCTGGCTTAAAGTAAAAAAGTTGGGCTCTAGGACCCCCTATGACTAGAGAAAAATCCTTATTATACACTGCCTGAACCAAAAAAAGGTCAAATATAACAAAATTTCATAAACTTTCTTTAGCTTTGATTTTGGTGTACAGTGTTATGCCAGATTCATATATGAAAATGATTCCTTATGCTCACAGAACAACAATTTCATATTTTGAATCTTGGAACATGCCTGTTCCACTAGGGAAGAAAAAAGTCCACAGATATGATAACTTGGTCATTCAGTACATTCACGTTATCAGCTGACTTCATATGATTGCCACACTAGCTGATGTACCAGTCATTGATGGGAAAAGAGTTAAAATGAAACGGTTAAAGCTTAAAATAAATTCAGCTTTAATGTAATCAGTGATATTATTATTTCAGGTTGAAGCCTATGTCTTTCTGTCTACGTCTACATATGTACAATGATTCAATGTACAATAAAGGTAAACCATAAAAAAAACATTTACTTTAGCTGGGTTTACATAGACTGGATACTGTATGTGAACATTATTATTAACAGATTCCTATATTTATACTCACCAGTGATTACATTTACTCTGGCACTAGTGACTGCAAGGCTGGCGTCATTACTCATTAAGACGTTAATGCAAAAGATGCCCGAGTCATTAAATACGTGTCGGAGAATGAGCTGGCACTCTGTTAAAGCGCTTACAGCACTGCAGATGGTCCTGCCTGGAGAAAGGCAGTCGGATATCACAGTGCATATGTCTGTAGGCAAGCTGAAAGAGAGGAAAATAACTGATGCCCAAGCTTTGCATTCTTTGTAGTGTTTCAGTAGTGCACAATGAGCAACATAAGCGAATACCTTCCTTGACAGGAAATGGTGAAATCCATAGTGTTTTGTTCAGAAAATGCGCCGGTGGTCTGGACGATCTGCACATCCTCAATGCCCTCTGAGAAATCAAGTAAATATATCAATATCACAGAGTCACTGAATTCTCATATCTGATTAGACGCAAGGTGTTGTCAATCATAATTTTCTGTAACTGCAATGCTGACAGTAATGCTGCACTTTTATTTACCATTTTTGGAAGGAGGCTCAAGCGTCAATTTCATAACAGTCCATTTCCCCTCCATGGGAAGGTCTTCATGGTTTTCTTGGTAACAAGTTGTGGATTGTTTATTTATTTATTTATCTCATTTAACTTGCAAGCGACTGTTTATCTTCTTTGTCTGTTTATAACTGTTTATAATCGCTCTAATATAAGTGATAACAGGAGCTAATTTATCTCATGGATGTTCTACACTATTAAATGAATACATTACATTAAATTCATTTCAATTAATTAAATACTGTAAATTGCCAGTTTGTAACATGCTTTTAGCTTTGGGATCTTCTAGGACAAAAACAGTTAGTATAAACGTTGTCTAATGCAGCTAAGCAAGATGGCTGTTTTGTCGAAGGACTCACCAACAACTGTGATCCTTGTGGAGAAAGAGCCGTAACGGTAGATCACACATTCCTGCTCAGAATTTTGTGGCTGATCTTTTGTGATAACTGTAAACAGTTTGAGAGGAGTACTATGAAAAATTATACAGTAGTGAATCATTTAGTTAGGGGCACTCTTTTTAAAATATAGCATAAGCAAAATGAACAAACCTCCAGTTGTGTCTAGCTGGGAAGCTGTTTTCATCTCAGCACTGAATAATCCAGAATGTTCCATCAATTCTACAGTGTTCTTAAATGCACTTTCTGTGTAAGACATGTAAGCAGAATTAAGTTTTATCATTTTAGGGCCTACTCTGGTGTAAACATTATAATTTTAACCCTACCATTAGAGATAAGCTGTGCAGGCCCTGCATGTTCCTCAGAGATAAAGGCATCAGCAGTTGGTTCAGTGAGTGAAGGTGTATTCGTAGGAGGGGAACAGGATGGATTTGGGATGGCAGCCTGGATGACAACATGGGGTTTAAAAGAGCCGGCCTTTGTGTATGTGTGGGTGACAGTGAGTTCTCTTGAAATCACAGTGCCACTGTCATCCCCAAAATCCCAGTTAAAGTTGATGTCAGAGTTAGCCAGGTAGGAACTGGGGTCATGGATAGCAACGGCGAAGGCAATGGCTTGGTTTTGGATAAATGTTTGGTCCCCTTGATCTTTATCATTCACTTGAGTGAGAGTGACAGCAAACGGGACCTGGTCTGAAGAGGAAATGGGAAGAACTGAAAATGGATTCATTAACTAGATAGACAGATGAACATAGGGATGAAATGTTGGATGGATTAATGGATTGATGAATGAAATAATAAATGAATCAATAAGTAAATTTTCAATTCAATTTTATTTGTATAGCGCTTTTAACAATTGTCATGGTCGCAAAGCAGCTTTATACAATCAAAATTATTATTTAAGTTTGTATGGAATGTGAATGTGTATGAATCAAAATGGTCAGATAGATCCTAAATAAATGGATGGATGGTTGGATGTATGCTTGATGGATAGGTGGATAGATGATTGATGGATGGATGCATGAATGGATGGATGGATAAATTGTTCCGTGGATGGATGGATGCTTACCAGTGATACAGAACTGTGTTGAAGCATAGCCAATTGGAATGAATTTGTCTCTTTTTCTGTAGTGATAAATCACCACATCCATTTCATAGTTGCCGAGAGGGATGTCTTCAGTGCTGACGGTCAGAGAGGATGATGGACCATCACACACCTGCCAGTATTTCCCTATAAGAAAAAAGAAGGAAGGAAATGCTGTGTGATTTTATTCTTTCTGATTTGGTCATAAGTTAAATACTATCAATCTATATTCATTCTTATAACAGTACCTCGGACATAAGTACATTTTATATTAATGTGCTCATTTTACTGTTACTAAAGTAACAGTTTTCACCAGGAATGGCATGGTGGACACCCCAAATAAAGATAAATAAAAGGGGAAGGACTCTTCTGTAGCATGCAGATTTGGCATATTAACTTCAAGAAAATGAAAATGACTGTTGATAACTCCTATAATGCAAGTGATAACAGGAACTTCTTTTGGAGCTATAGCTGCTGGTTGATATTCAGGGTCATTTTAGCACTGAACTTACCACAGGTTTTCCATACAAACACATAAGGTGGCTTTTGGTCCCCATGATTGTATAACGGAGAGCCATCAGGAAAAACAGCATCCTGATCATCAGCGTTTTTCTGAGGGTAAACAGGCTTGCCTTCATGATATTGAGTACCTACAGTACAAAGATTAAAATCTATTGTCAAAAAAGTTGAAGAAAATTAGAGTAGCAGCTAGCGTTTGGTCCTGGAAATCTTCACTCAAAAGAGAGGAACAAAGCTTGATTAATTCTGCGGATTTTCGTTCTCAAAATTTTACAGAAATGACTGAAAAGAAAAGACCTGAAAATTTGGAATTTCTGAAAATGACTAACACCAGACTTTATGGTTGTGGTGTCAAGGAGTGGGAAGTGGGATAGCTGTTCCCATAGCAAAGAAACTCCAAGATGAGATCTTATGTTAATCTCTTCTTTGTCTCCTAGACAGAAATGAGCCGTCTTTGAGACTTAAATGAGATTTAGGCGTTTTCTGCATCTTCTCAAAGGTGTCCCAAATGTGTCTCATTACCTTTAAATCTCAGAGATAGTTACATTTGGCTTGTGTGCATCTCACATATGCAGAAATAAGCCATCTTTGAGACTTGAATGAGATTTTAGCCGTTTTTTTCAATCTTCTCAAATGTGTTTCAGATATGGCTTATTACCTCTAAATAGCAGAGATTGTAGTCAAAATTGCCTACAATTTGTCTTGTGTGCGACTCACTTATTTTTTGTTTCCCCAAAGCAGTGTTTCCCACATATAAAGTATACAGTACTTGTAAACTGCGCATTTGGCTTTTCTGATATGATCCTTTTTAACATTTTTGCTTAGTAATGTGTGTATAGTTAGTTAAAATGAAATAAAATAGAGTTTTTTATATCGAAGAATATATTCTGCTGAAAAAATGTCACTATATTGTACAATCCTGACTCATACACAGTATATTTATTAAAACATAATGCAAAAAATGGCTAAAACTGCTTTGTGGGCTAGGGTTCTCTGACAAACAGTGCCATCACTAAAGAGTGTTTAGTACTTTTTAATATATACTTCATCTTACTCTTCACATACGGGGAGGGTTAGGAGATTCTAATGAACAAACAATTTCCCACAATTCCTCCCACAGGTGCTCTAAGCCTGCAAATGTAAGTGGCCAGAGTGTTAGAGAAACGTGCAGGGCATCGCCAGGCCTCGGTGTCAAGACAGCAAAAAACACTTTGTCCATTATTCATCCAGACCTTTAGGTGGCGGTAGCGCACCACCTACTTTGCCTGGCTGCCGGCAGCGGACTGTGAAGGTGGGTTTTAAATTCGAATTTAAAATGAATTATTATTGACAAGGCGTTAAAAAGGAAATTAAAAGCACAGAGTCTGTGGTAAAAAGCAAAACAAAACTGTGGTATACTGTGGCTGAAAATTACCGCGCTTACATTTGTTCTTAAATTGTAAAAGGAATTCAAGGTGGTTTAGCATGTGGATTAACATACTGTATCTAGGAAACTAACACTTGTAAGGTTGAAAGTTTTTTTTTTTCTTCTATTTCATAACTTAATAAAAAAAAACTCAAATATTCTAGATTCATTGCATGTAAAGTGAAATATTTCAAGCCTTTTTTAGTTTGGGATGATTATGGCTTACAGCTCATGGAAAATCTAAAATCTTTTTTTATTTTTATTTATTTATTTATTTATTTGAGTTGAAATAAATTACTATTCATACAGTATAAATACCAGGGGAATACTTGACCGTTGTCCAGAAGACCTCCAGGTAAGGTAAGCTCCAGAAGGTCATTGCTGAAAGGGATGGCTGTTTGCAGAATGCTGTATTGGAGCACATTTATGGAAAGTTGCCTGGTGGGAAAAGTGTGGTAGGAAAAGGTGCACAAGCAACAAGTATAATTACAGCCTTAAGAGGATTCTTAGGTAATGCCTTTTCAGGAACTTAGGAGAATGGGTAGAGTGAGGCGGGAGTCATTGCATTGCAAGAGGCACCATGCACCAATATCTATGGGGAATTGGGCTACAATTCCTGCATTCCTAGTATCAAATCACTCCAGAACAAGAAACATCTGAAGCCTTGTCTTCAATAATGCCACAGCACCGCCACAGGCTGATCGACTTAATACAATGCAACATTGATGCAGTAATTTGCGACAAAATATAATAATATTATAATTATGTAAAGAAAAATATTCCAAAGAAATATTCCAATATTTTGAGATAGTGGGTTTTTGATTTTCATGATCTGTAAGCCTCAATCATCCCAGTTACTTTATAAGGCTTGTTATGTGTAATAAATCTGGAAGTTTAAATTAAATTTTAATAAAATTACACACACAAAAAAAATCACTTTTTCCTGATATTCAAATCTATTAATTCTATCTTAAATAGAATCTATATTATATTAAATGTGGTAAATCAAATGTACAGTTCCATTTTGGAAGATTTCTGACAATATTCATGATCTGCAAAAATATGTTGTGGTTGATATAACTTGAATTTCTAAAAAAAAAAAAAAAAAAAAGAGGAAGAAGAAAAGAAAAAGTAACAGCATTCAGATGCACTGATAATGGAATTAGATACTGTACTTTATGTCCTTGCATTCCTTATTCAGACAGTATTACACCTATATGAAAGGCAGTGTCCTTCCTGTACCATTCAGAAAGCAGTTCTTTCCCCAAACAACTTCTCCATTAGGCAGCACCTCTTGATTTTCTGGGAAAAGTATGTCAATAGTGAAGGTGACTTTAGCTCCAGTTAGAGTTGGTGCATCATTACAGACATCAAATTTCACCTCTCCGCCTGTGGACATAATAACAACTCACTTTACATGCAAAACAAATAAGGAGATCTTTGTGCTTATGCTTATAGATTCTCAAAATAGATTGTTAATGTGGTTAGTGTTAGAATTAGGATGCATATGGTTATTGCAACAGTGTAGTTGAACAATGGGACATTTACCTTATGATAACAATACAAATAAATTGAACCAGTATAAACTGCTTACTAAAGATAAATGTAAATAGATTATTTAATTTAAACAAAAAGACAATGGCACCTGTCCAGCTGCTCTTGTAACGCGGGTCTTTATTCTTCCACACTGGGTACAGTTTTGTGTTCCATGACCGGTATCGTATGAATTTGGGTTTGGACCTGCTTTTTTGAAGTTGCTCTGAAATAAAATATAGAAATTGCATTTTAGGGCCTCTGAGTGGCGCAGTGGTAAAGTGCTCGCCCTATCATCCGAAGATCGCTGGTTCGGTTCCCGGGTAATGCTGTAACCTCTCACAGCCGGAGGTCTAGAGAGAGCTGATTGGCCGAGCTCTCTCAGAGGGGAAGGATGAGAGGTACTTAGTGCCCCAACTAATTAATCACGGCTCTACAGCCAATCAGGGGCGTCTGTGAGTCCGCCAAGTGTCGCCCCCAAACGGTGCGTGGGCGAGCAGTTCGAAAAGATGCGGTCGGCTGGAGTCACGTGGTTCGGAGGAAAAAAAAAAAAAAGGAGGAAACAAAAAAAGGGGGGAAAACAAACAAACAATTAAATAGGAAGGGAATCAAACTATAAATGTATATGAAAAAAGCGAAGGAAGGGCCCCCACAACAGATTGAGTAGTGAATCTTCTACAGGGACAAACAGAACATAATATCTCTGAGCCACTGGGAGTGAGTGGGTGACGTGGCATCCTTCCACTTGAATAAAAGAGAACGCCTTGCCAGGAGTGTCGCAAAAAACAATAAACGCTGTTTAGCTAGAGTTAGACACCTATCTTCCTTCCCAGTGATACCAAAAAGAGCAATCAGAGGGTCTGGTTCAAGGTTGCATTTCAATATGTACGAAAAGATATTAAAAACATCCCTCCAGAATTTTTCCAAATTCGGGCATGTCCAGTACATATGAATAAGAGACGCCTCTCCACTTTTACATTTATCACAACAAGAATCGACGTCTGGGTAGAAATGGGAAAGCTTAAGTTTGGAGAAATTAACTGTAATAAAGAGTGGTGGGCACATAAGGAGGTTGAGTTGACAAGTTTAAGAATTGAATTCCAAGTGTCATCTGACAGTGTCAAATTTAGATCTTTTTCCCAAGCAGTTTTGATTTTACTCTAAGAGTCGTGACTCAAACCCATCAATCCACCATAAATAGTGGATATTGGCCTTTACGCAGCGGGGACAAACAGAGGAGATTATCTATAATGTTTGCATCAGGAGCCTCAGGGAAATTTGGTATTGAAGATCTACTGTAATGAAGTGTCTTACTTTCAGATATCTGAAAAATGAGAATTGGGTAGGTTAAACCTTTCAGAAAGCTGTTCAAATAAAATGGTTAAAATATTCTGAGTACCTGTGTATTAAAGTCTTAATCCAACCACAATATCTATAGATTCTAATATAAAAGGATGGGTATTTTTTCAGGTAGTATACAATTTAATATTTTGATCTGTACATGGACTTGAGTCACTAGGCAGGTTACACCCTGTATGGGCTGGCCCAAGCGCAATTGGACTCACCAGAAAACAGATGATAAGATATTATTACAATAATTAGATGCTGAAAGATTGTGATTCTTTTTGTATCCAGATTTTTACAAATATCCAAATTCGAATTTTTATTATAATTCTAAAGAAACATAGCAAATAATTTGCACCTACCAAACAAAATCCTATACCTAGTGTACTACCTGCAGGATTATAGAGGAACGGTAACATATTATCCCCTCACATGCAAACAGATATACATAAACTTTTATTTTTTCTAATTTAATTATGGAGTTGTTGTGGCGATACATAAATTGGAACACAAAATCTGAATTGTTATCAACATATTGGTTGTTGGGTTAAAAAAAACTGTTGCACTGTTGAACTGGTGTAGAGAATAAAACAAAACCTGAAAAAAGATTTTTGCCATACTCAGTTATACAGTAACACAAATAATGAATTAGCAAATGTAATAAATAAACAAATAAATTGTAAGCCTATAAATAGTTCTTTTAAAATGTTCCCTATGGTTAATAATTCATAAATTATTAGGCAGTGTGTATATATGAGCTTTTTTTGATTTATAAGAAAAATTAACAATTAACAGTTAATTAAGGAATTTGAGGCTATGAAACATACTTTGTGAAGCTTAGCCCATGGCTTTAATCTATTACTTTGTAGCCACACCTACAAAAAAAAGAAAATTTAAGAAAAAATTGACTCTGCACATTTAACCACACATTTTCAGTATGTGGAATTCCATCCATCTATCTAGGCAGGGGATCTGAGGTCTATCCCAGGGAACATAGGACATGAGGTGGGGTATACCCTTACCCAACCTATAAGCATACACTTATACACACGTACACACGTTCACACACTACAGACAATTTGGAAATAATCATTCTGCACTTCATGTCTTTGGACTTCTGGTGGAAAACCACTAAGCATGGGGAGAACATGCAAACTCAACACACACTGACTGGCAGTGAGTTTCAAACCCCCAACCCTTGAGGTGCAAAGGAACAGTTCTAAACACTAAGCCACTGTGCTGCCTAGATGTGAAATGTTCCATTAAAAATCCTGCTTAAAGATCTAGCTTTACAATGCCCTGGCACATGTCCAGCAGGCCCACACACCTTCTGTCAAATCAGCACCAGGGGTTTAAATGAGCACTTATGGTTCACAATTTAAGAAGCTTATTGAAAATACTTGCCAGTAAGAATGTATCATTTATTTACTGTAAATCCTTGATTTAAGACTTAAGACCAGATCAACTGATTTTGACTTAGTTGGGAATATCAATTTAAAGGAATAGGTGTGTGTGTGTGTGTGTGTGTGTGTGTGTGTGTGTGTGTGTGTGCGTGCGCGCAGGTATTTCTAACTTTCCAAAGTGTTAGGGCTTTATGTTTATTAATTGTAGTTAGTCATAGCTCACGTTTTGCTTCTTACAAAAAGGTTTTACAAGATGTCTACTTTTGCATCTTTAACATCTTACCCAGATTATGCCTTCAGTTACTATGCTACTGGTATATTTGTAGTCAAGAGGGAGGTCATTTAGCATTAGAGACCTAACAAATCAAAACTTCAACACACAGCAGTGAAAGTAAGAGCTAAACATAATATGGGAATGTATGTGCAGCTGTGTACACTTTTTTCAACAGCGTATTATGGCAGCTAGCTTTAGCTGTATTACATTCAGCTAGTTTGTATCATCAGAGCTAGCATGCTAGATAACAGGATAGATTGAGCACAATGCTGTTGATACTTATTTTAGCTAAAGTTTCCACATGTTTATTGGTTCCTTGGTGAATGATACCATTAGTATTAACTTTATGCAAGTTAAAGAGTTTATTCTTTGCAACTTGTGAAGAATTTATAGCTGTAACTTTTACCAGTGGGTTCATGTAGATTAAGTAGGTGGACTTTCACTTGAGGATAATGATGGTATGGGATTACTGTAAATTTTTGCTGTAATTTGTACTCATTTGCATGTAAATTAAAAACTACTGTGGTCAGTTGTAAATGTAAATGAGGTATACATAATTATGGGCTTTAGCTTATACGACTTAGCTAGCTGTAAAAACAGGTTAACAAAAGTGTTCCATATCTAAATTTAGTCAATAAGGGCCTGGGGTTTACCTTTTCTCTTAAATATGGCCATGAGATGTCAGTGTTTTAGCACCTCCAGCTATGTATATATTTTTTGCCCTATTTTTCACCGCAAATTATCAGTTAATCCAATTTTGAACAATAATAATAATAATAATAACAGACATTCCTCTTTATCTTAAGTCTTCATGTTGAATTTATTTGGTTAGAATCGAACCGGGACCCTGGAAATGGAAGGCGACAGTGCTAACCCTACCACATTTTTAAACTAACCAAATTCAAATAAAATAACAAGCAAGTTAGGTTAAAAAGATCACTTGATTATGACTGGAAACAGCATTGCACTAAAATAAGCTGGTAATGACTTCAATAAATTTAATAACGTATCAAATAAAATATCTACATTATAAAAAGACCAGGTTTCCAGATAAGACAATACACAATACATAATATACAAGTAAAGAATTAAACATTATTGGGACTGTATTTTATTCCTCTTATACTACAGTAACATTTTCAATTATTTCTTACAAAATGTCAAATTATAATTTATATTCATTTGTAGTTGCTATAAATATTGTGGAATGGTATCAATTCCAATTAAAGCTCTAAACCGTCATTCTGTCACCAGTCTTTTTTTTTTTTTTTTTTAATAATAAATAATGGCATCAAGATACCTGTTACTATAGGAACAATGATGTCTTTAAACAAGCACATTGATATAAACCTGTAATTTGGTTTGCAGTAGGAATAACTGTCAGGACTGTTGTTATAGGAACCTTCTGTTCAGTCAGAATTAAATATTCAGCACTGCTGTATTAGGAAGCGTATGCGTATATAACACAGATACTTACTTGAGATGACCACTGAAAACAAGAGCAGTATAAAGAATCTTGAAAATAGGTTCATTTTTCTTTTTCTCCCTCAAGTGAGTAGTGAAGGATGCCAGCTCTGCACTGAACGATGGTTGAACTTTTTCTCTTTTTATTTACGGTATGAGTTTACCCCTTATCTGACATCACTGACGGAGAATAATTGGCCACTCCTACAATGTCTGTATACACAAACACACACTAAGATTTCAGGTTTGAAATCAGTTCACAGCTCATAAGCAGCTTAGGAAGTAGATATGGTACTGTATGCATGCTAGAGGTATAAACGTACATGAATAGACACTTTCTACAAATCCATACACTGCATGGATGCTGAAATGTGATGTCAGGATGTGTATTTTATGCTTTAATTTTTGTAATTTTTATATAAAAAAAAAACAATCATAATGCAAAACAATCTTATTTGTATCTAACAGTATTGCAACTGTAGTATTGTCGCAGGTTATTTTTTTGTCAAATAAGAGAAACTATTTTCACACAACTTATTCTTACACACTTTTATATCTTAAAGACATTGTCTATTAGCACATTTTTTTTCTTTTCATAATTTAGCCAAATAATACAACAAATTACTGTGAACTATTGTGAATAAATATTGGGTCATATGATTTGAAAGTCGTTTAGTTTTGATTTTATTAAAATAAAATAAAAACGTCCCAACTTTTCTGGAATTCGGGTTGTATGATTTTTATTTTTATTATTTTTATTTTATATGATTATATTGATAATCATTTCCTGATTCAAATATAATAGTTGATTGGCTACCACTCATTAATGTTTATTAATTAAGATATACAATATAATGAGGTGTTGTAGGAAAGCAGTCATTAACCAGGTGATGTGATGTGATCCAATGCAAAGTGCAAGTTAACTGTATTCCTGTAACACTATGACACAAAACATTTCATTCCTTGTACCCTGGGAATAAATAAAAAAAAAAAATAATAATAAAAAAAAAAATTATATATATATATTATTAATGACTATACATTTTTATTATCCATTTATACATATGTTTAGTGTTGTTGAATATCCACGAGACAATTTAGCAATTATGCTGCAGTCATTCCTTCATCTGTCCAGAAAACATATTAATAAAAAATTCAATTGGGAATCGAACCAGCCATCTCCGGATGATAGGGTGAGCACTTTACCACTCTGAGGCCCCAAGGATTATGATTTTAATAAAAAAAAATTAATACTGTAATCCTGATTTGAATAGCATTCAGCATTAGTGGGTCAATAAAACAATAAGTCACACATTAAGACTGAGAGAAATATGCCAGGAATTGAAAGTCAGGATCAGAATCAAGCACTCGTGACTATTCTTTCAGGATTTACTACAGTGGGGCAAAAAAGGATTTAGTCAGCCACCAATTGTGCAAGTTCTCCCACTTAAAAAGATGAGAGAGGCCTGT
>JAQQZT010000015.1:21178056-21191749 GCA_030068275.1 Clarias platycephalus | reverse complement strand
GGGGGGACCTAGTGAATGACCTGCAGAGAGCTGGGACCAAAGTAACAAAGGCTACCATCAGTAACACACTGCGCTGCAAAGGGTATATAACAAAGTATTGAGATGAAATTTTGTTATTGACCAAATACTTATTTTCCACCATAATTTGCCAATAAATTCTTTAAAAATGTGATTTTTCTGGATTTTTTTAATTTTGTCTCTCATAGTTGAGGTATACCTATGATGAAAATTACAGGCCTCTCGCATCTTTTTAAGTGGGAGAACATGAACAATTGCTGGCTGACTAAATACTTTTTTGCCCCACTGTATGTCTACGAAACATGTTCCACTCGTGCTTTAAATGCATACGGAACGTTTTGACCTTCCTGTTAGAATTAAAGCACCGACTATTAAGGGAAAAGTTAAAAAAAAAAAAAAAGTATGCCTAAGGTATTAAAAAAAAAGACACTCACAAGAAGACATGTTTTCATAAAACATTTATTTACATGAGATATCAATCACATTTAGAAAAAGGAACAGAGTTCACAAAGTTTCTTCTGCCAAGAAATGTTCCAAGAATTCATATCTGAAACCTGAGAGTTCATGTGGTACCACTGAACATTGTGTGGCGTGTACATTTAATTACAAATAAAAATCATTTCCTTGCAGGCGTGAAAAGATGCAGTGGTGATTGCACAAGACACGAAATTCAACCTTTTCACATCCTCATTATACCAAGAACCTGATGCAAGAACAACAAGAAAACATTTTTAAACCTCTTGCGTACCCCCTTTATCTCCAGCACCATCTAAAAATTCAGTAGAGAGAGTTAAGGAGCATGTGCTTCATGCTTTTGGTAAGGAGTCATGGCAGAATATAGCTTCGGAGGAATGAGTGGTAATAATAATAATAATACTCTCAAACTAAACAGTACATTGTTAGCATGCAGTGCTTCATGTGAATGCTTGTGTAATGCTAGGATGGACAGTCTGCCTTATTAAACAGGATAATCAGAGGCAGGAACGATACCAACGTTAATGTGATCGATTTAAAAAATCGGTTCATGTTTTAGAAACAGAACAACGAACACACAATCAGTTTCAAAGTAAAGGTTTTTTTTTTAAAAGAGTGCACCAGAAAACAAACAAAAATGTATAAATGGATTCTTCGATATGATCTACATCCTCTATGCTGCATCCAACTTTGGTAGACAAGCAGATTATCTGAATATGGGTTATGAGCTTATAGTCTTAATGGTTCACAATGGCTTATGGTCTCTTCTGCCAGTATGTGATATTTATATTCTGGAAAGAAAAAAGGAAAGGGGAGGCAAAAAAACAAAACAAAAACCATGCACAGTTAAACAGTCGGACATTGTTCATAGTATTTATAAAAAAAAAAATAAAAAATAAAAAATAAAAAAAAGATAGAAAGTAGATACTGCCTGGGTTGGTAACAAAACGCAAACAAAATCTTACATATTCAGTTGAATTTCGAGCACAATTTACAACCATTTAAAACAATGACTGCTTCCACCAAGGGCCCATTAATTCTTTTAAAAAATACAATGGTTCAAATGCTTCATGTCCACTTTAAATCATGAACACTACACTGAACAAATAAAAAGACTAACGATAAAGATTGACGCATCTTCATGCGGGCTGAGAAATTTCTATTCTTCAACTTGCACAACATGACAAACAGGGCGAAAAGAAAATCCAAAAATCAATTCAAATAGAAAAAGCAAAAATCTCCAAACCGACCCCTAGTTACATTTTAAAAGTCTATCAATAAATATTGTAGTTTAGAAAAAGACATTAATTATTTTTTTAAAAACCATACGTTAAAAACAAATTTCATTTTTCTTGTCAACAGTTACTCAAAAAAGGATGACCACCAAAACACAAAAGGTCCCCCCTGCTCAATTACACAATTCCTATTTTTTCACCATTTAGACATAATGCATATATAAAACTGAGTGACAAAAATAGTATGTACATTTTTTAAAATAAATAACATTTTGCTTTTGTATTTTTTTGCTAAGTTTTAATAGTTTATATTTTATAGTTATAGCAATTATTGCCACACATTCGGGTGCCGTGGACCCACCCATGCACAAGGACATCAGAGATGACTGGGGTGCATTAAACAGGCTGAAGCAGAATGTGCATATATATGTATATATAGTGGTACTTAAATTTTTTCATAAATCTTAATGCACGTGGTAGAAATGAAATCTGGGAAGCTTGGGACGGAGAATGGTGTTCATTCAGGCAGTGGTGGAAGCCGTGGAGGGGGTTCCGAGGGAAGAGGTGGAGGCTGAGAGTTTCCTCCCCTTGAGCTCGCGCCGTATCTGTAGTCACCATACTGGGAGTGATAGTTAAACATTTGGGGCTGCGCGGGCTGCACCCCCTGGGCGCTCAGCAACGAGTTCAGCATGTCAAACGTGTCCTGGAACTCGTTAGATTGACCACCTGAGCTGGCACCGTGCCCGTTGGTGTCAGCCTTGTCCGCTTTGGAGTGTACGAAGCTTCCCTGATTGTGTGAAAGCGCGAGAGAGGGCAGGACGTCGACAGTCAGTGGGGGCAGCTGGTACAAATTCCTGGATGACTTGCTGACTTTAGAAGGGTGCACGCTAGATGAGGACTCGGACGAGTGATTTCGCTTTCGAGATGACGAAGAGGAGGATGAGCTCGTCCTCGTTGGGTCTGCTTTTTTGCTACTTGTGGAAGCACTCGCAGAACTGGAGTGTTTGTGTGCTGACGAAGACGATGATGAGCCGCTTCCTGAGGAGTGGTGATGGTGATGATTGTGGTGGTGGTGATGGTTGGACCGCTCTCTGTGCTTCTCTTTGTTCTTTCCGTCATCCCCTGGAGCGGATCGTCTCTCAGGAATACGAAGCTTTAATTTCAGGTCCTGCTCGGATCCTCGGCTGCTGTTCGGCAGACGCATTTTGATCGAGCTGCGATCCTGCCTCTCTTCGAGCGGGATCTTCAGGACGATGGGCTCAGAGGAACTCGAGCCAGCCTGCTGCTGCTGCTGGTGGTTATGGTGGTGCTTCTCCTTTCTTTGCTGGTTCATTAGGGCCTGAGCGGCTGTGGCGTACTCGCGCTTTACGGAGGCCTCCATGTTTTCCAGCTTCTTTTTCTGTGCGGCAAGCTCATCGGCGTGCTTCGCACGATACTCGCTCAGGGATACTCGTGTGGGAGCAGGTGGTTCTGGCGGGTTAGGCACTTTGAAAACAGGCTGCTTATCCTCTGAAGGCGATGTGGGAGAATCGGGCGAGGAGGTTGAAGGGGGAGCCGAGAGGCTCATTAGGCCGGCTAGTGTGCTCTCAGAGGACGCCATGGAGATCATGTTCATCATGGTCTCTGTCTTGTCGCCCTCTTTCGGCTTCTTCGTTGTTTGACCCGATGCCTGAAAATCGTAAAATGTGCAACAATTTAAATACTTTTAAAAAATCTATTCAGAATGATATATTTTGTTGTTTACATGACTTACACGAGGTCCTTTAACAAAATAAACAAGCCTTAATCTCTAGTGAACACCTTAACACAAGTGAAAGACTCACTTTCCAGTTTCGAATGCGTTTTAAACGGCTCGGGGTCTTCTCCAAGATCTGCAGGAACTCGTGTGTGAGCTCTGTGAAGCAGTTTTAACCAGAAATTGAGCCGAATTGATCAGATGAGATGCAGAAAAGTTGAGTGACATCAAGTTAATGACGAATCAAACAGCGGTTACTATTCAGGTTTTTTTTTTCTTTTCTTTTTTGCATCAATTATAATTTTTCATAACAAGAATTATAATAACAAGAAAATATACCCTACTCCTACTAGGCTTCAAAGAAGCCATGTGCAGTTTACATACCATCCAGCAGCTCGAGGGTGACTTTTCGGTCGACGTACTCCCACCAGTGTTTACCATCAGTAGAGACGGGGATTTCCCAGTTAGACCACTTGCAGGCCAAATGAATGCACACACATGCAACCACGGGTGGACTGTACTGCAGGCAGAACGTGGTCAGGTGCAGGCTGAATTGACACGTTGTTCCAGCAAACAGAAGGAGAAAAAGAAAGAAAAAAGGAATGAGAGAGCATTTCAAAACACTGATAGTGTTAGTTAGCAGTAAAAAGCATATAACCAGGGAGAAAAAAAAAAAGAATTCACACCTGTTTGTTGCCATAAAATATGACGTCTGGGCCAGATCCTTACTCGCTGGAATCAACAAAACATGCAAGGACATCCCAAATGAAATAGGCCACTCAAGCCAGAAAGCATTCCAACATTTATAATAATAAGAAAAACAACAACAACAAAAAAAAACAATATGGCACTTGCCTCGTACGAGCTGTGTACACTTGACGACATGTGTGTGAGGATGGTCGATGGTGATGTCAAAAGCTGAAGTAACAAAGAAAGAGGAGAGACAAAGAGGAAATAGTGAGTATAATGGTCATATTCACAAACATGTTAAACAGCTCAATACATCAATACAATTCAATACAGTATCAAATAAATTCACTTCCATAAAAAAAAACAAAAGGAAAAAAAATTCAGCCCGGTTAGGACCATTGAAGCTGTGCTTTTTTTTTTTTTTTTTTACTGATTGCATTACATGATTAACTCTTCAGATGAGTGATCCTAGATAGGACAAATATGGATGAGTGAGTTAAGGACAGAGAATTTCCTCAGGAAATTCATTAAATTCACTGTGATGTTTTTGAGCTGCACTTTTGTGAATTTCACTTGTAACCCTAAAGAGAAAACAACGCAAAAATTAAAAATTAAATAACGATAAAATTAAAATGTGCGTAAAACCAATGCAAACTTCACAACGACACAAAATGGAACGGCTCAAAAATCCTCTGATGGTACAAAAAGGAAACACACATTACTGAGTTGATATGGAAAAAAAGAGGAAGAACTGGAAAAAAAATAGGTAAAAAGTTACAACAATGATTGTTTATGAGGAGCTTTAGGAAACTGCTCCATCTGAGCCCCGAGAGCATCCCCTGTGGATGGGAGAAAAGGGGATTATTCTCGCTCTCCACTCTACCATAGTGGTGGTGGTGTTGGTGACTCATAGACCCACTTTTGCCAGTTCCAAACTTACCGAGGGTCTGGAGTATAATGCTCTCAAGCATGACCAGGTCTTGGGATTGTTGCAGGTAAGTCTGAGATCGAGAGGACAGGCAGGTTACTCACAGGGTCTTATGCACTCATATCACTCTCTCTCACAAGTACCCTGTCAGCAGCCAATCAAAACTTCACAAGAACTACTGTATCAGCTCCCTCAATACAGATTTACACATATATACATACCTACACATTCACAAGCACAAATATGTACATATAGATGAGCAAACAAGCACACATTCATGCTGTTTAACATGTACAGCATTATATAAAAGCTTTGTGGCATTATTTTAAACAAAAAATATAAAAAAATTCTTTTTTAAAAAAAAAAAAAAAAAAAAAAAAAAAGCACACACACACACACACACACACACACACACACACACAGAAACCTCGGATTGCGAGTGTTCCGATTTTTTGTAAATTTTGACTTGGAAAACGAACAAGTCTTGGTTGAGCAAGTCTTCTCTTGCGCTGTGGAATTGTGGGTAATCGTCTCCCCTGCTGGGTCTTTTCTCTCTCTGCTCAAGGCTCAGCCTGCTCTGTGTGTGCGCGCACGTGTGTGAAAAGAGTGGAGGACGGGTAACTATGTAAGACGATTTATTTTTGCTTTAAGGTAAAGTGCAGGTTAAGTAGTTTTATTTTTACATAATATTTTGTGTTAATTATTTAATGTTAATGTATTTATTTTCTTGGGCTGTGAACCGAATAACTTGAGTTTCCATTATTTCTTATGGGAAAATTCAATTTGGTTTACGGGTGTTTTGAAATACGAGCCCGCTTTCGGGACGAATTATGCTCGTAATCCAAGGTTCCACTGTGTATACATACATATATATTTTTTAAACATAGATTGTACTAAATAGACCTCATTTAGCAAGCTTTTAGTAGCATAAAGTGCTAAAACATAACACTGACTAAATGCTGCAGCACAGCAATTAGTTCCATGCTATTTCATTTTCCTTTTACGCCCCCCCCCTTTTTCCTGGTCTTAACTGGATGGCTAGCCTTATAACTTGACATTTGTTTTACCTTGATTTCACTGAAAAGGTAACTAATTAAACTTGCACATACAACTGAAATTACTCAACCATTCTAACGCTTTCCTTTTGGCTGAAATTTCTGTGCACACATTTTTTACAAGTATATTGGTTCATATCCAGCTTGATAAATGAGGCCTGAGTCATGTGTAGGTTTTAGATACAAAAATCTTAGATGCATCAAGATTAGAGCTGTACCAATCCCAAACAAAAAAGCACATCAACAACAGTATCTTTTCTTCTAGTGTCCTGATTTCTTGAGAAACGCAAAAAAAAAAAAAAAAAAAAAGTGTCCTAGTGACTATTACGATTCATACACAATATCGATGTTATGTTGTACATAATCACACAATGCAAAATACCAGGGGCGTTCGAGTCAAAATGGGATCTTTGGATAGCACACAATAACTGGACAGTAAAACCTCCCTTTACTCCTCTATACAATACCATGCTACACCAGTGCAATTGTAAGGTAGAAACATTTCCCGTTATTCCAGAGCCATGATCGGACTGCCTGCTTCATGACTGAAACGCTGGCCGCCCAGGAACTCCTTTAATGTGTGAATTTAGAACAGAGAATCCTTAATTTTTTTATTTTTGAGCAGCACTCTCTCCCCGTCAATTTTGCTCATAACCTTAAACAGCAAAAAATGGCACAAAAAAAAAGCATCAATGCAAAGTTCACAACGACCCAAAACAGAATGGCTCAAAAATTCTCTGAAGAAAAAAAAAGAAAAGGAAAAAAAACAACAACACACAAACACTGCCAAGTTGACACGAGGAGAAAAAAAGTAAGAACTGAAAAAGGTGAGAGTTACAACAATGGCTGTTTATGAGGAGCTTTGGGAAATGCTCTGTCTGGCTCCTGGGCCTCAGCTGTGGATGGAAGAAAAGGGGATTATTCTCTCTTCGTGGTGACTCAGACATACTTTTGCCAGAAACTCCTTTAATAGCCCAAACATGTGGAAATGGCTTGGAGTGAGGTCGGAACTGCACGGGGGATGTGGCAATAACTCCCGGCCGAGCTCTTGTGATGTCTAAGTGGTGTTGGTGATAGATTGTGTGTACAGTTCTTACAGACAGATGCGTCTCTTCCACAATTTGCCAACGAGTTATTCATCTATTTTCAAGGAAAGAACTTTCCAGCCGATAAATATTCACAAGAATGACTGTAGAGCACTTCCATCCACATCGGGTAGGACCAACATTCACGGTTGTGAATGGCATAAACTCTTGAAAAGGTTTGTGCCATTCAGACCTTGTATTGTGCCAAGAGTCCCATCACTGTACTGTGCTTGAAGTCTTCTGTAAATGTCAATCGGTTTCACGAGACAAGTTCCGGTTTGACTTGAACGCCCCACGGGTATCTTTTCACAGAACTGGAAAACGTGCCAAATCACTTAACAAGCACGGACAACACTAAGATTTGGGGTAGGATCAGTACATCCCTAATCGAGAGGTAAAAGATTCCCACTTGTACATCACCCACAGCGCAAATGTCCCAAAAATACCATCCATAATACTCTCACAAGTCTCTACATCAATACTTACATCACTCCTCGAGTCAAGAGGAGTCTCCTGAGGATTTAAACAGGCATGGGCCACCTTAATCACATGCTCCAGCTTACGTGGCTGCTCTTCAACCTTCGCTGCTAGGAAAAGGGCAGCAGGTGCAATTACCTGGGACGGGGGAAAAAAAGTCCCAGATGAAGTTTATCGTCAACACGACTTAAAAGACAAAGGTGACAGACTCTGACTTACGTTTCGATGGAAGCGGGTGAAAGACTGGATCATGTAGAAGCGATGCATGTACGCGATGGCGGTGTTGATGGTCAGCTGGGATCTGAGAATTTTTTGAGTTAAGGGTTACGAAATAAAGACATGCAGTCACATCAACACACATGGATATGCTCGGGGGTGCTTATTATCGTGAAGACCTTTCAGGAGGGGAAAAAAAGAAACAAGGCAGGGGATCATGTGAAACTGTATTAACACAGCATTAATGGACAAGAAAGGTAAACAAAGCAGTGATTATCGAAAGTGAAATTGATGCTCATGCTAGTCACGTTAGCAAGGAAGAGCACGCGAAACACAAACCATACACGTTAATAATTATTAGAAATTAGACAAACACGTTGGCGTAGAATTTTGTACGTTTACAAAATAAATAAGTACGTGTATTTTTTACATACTCAAGGGAACACAGTTTACAGTTTTTAGCATATTCGAAATGCTAGCTGGCTAAGCTCACGAGCTAACCTCTAAAACACAACAACTTAACACGCTAAGCAGAAGGTCAGGTACGTACCAAATTTTTTTGTTAAAATAAAACAAACGGACACCGTTAATTATTGACTAAGGTAAAGATAAAACACGAAAATTTATGTTTTACTTCTTGGAATTTGCGCTGTTTGACACGGTGAGGCCTACACACCATAAACAAGCCTCAGCCCGGCTAGCATTGGCTAACAACACCGGGAGAACTCGACGTACGTAATTGCGTAATTTTGTCATTTGTAAAATATTTTAAAGATTTTTATAAAACGTATCACGCGCTATTGATATCCAGAACCAAAACAAAAACTAACCGGCTTCCAGTTTAGTATTTTTGTACTTAGCAGGCTAAGGTACCTAGCAACGCTAGCAAGCCTGTTTTCGAAGCTTCAGGAGAAAAAGGATACACATTGAGGCGCTGTCCCATGTCCTGCAGGAGATTAGCAGCCTGTTGTCTGTATGATAACTCTTTATCAGGATCAAGTCCCGATCTCCGCGACGGACTGTTTTCGATCTGCTCCCGGGTAAAGTACCATTTATTCTTCTTTCCCGATCGAGAAATTTGCGGAGCCGCCATTACTAAGAACGAGACTATTTTTAAAAAAAAATAGTACTGCGTCACAGGAAACGCGTCAGTTCCAACCCGGTAAAGAGAGAGCGCCACTTCCGGTAGAGTAAAAAAAACAAGATGTTTGGGTTGTATGGAAGAAAAATGCGGTGGAACAAAATATATAAACATGTCGTTTTTTCTTCTTCTTCATTGTGTTTGTTTTAAAATTGTCCGAGAGGGAAACAGAGCTGTTAACGATTACTAAGACCCGAGGTATAAGCAATATATAAAGTGTCTTAAGTTATTGTTATTTGCTGTAGACAAATTTGTCTTTATATGTTGCCTCGTTTCCACATCACGTGATTACTTGATTAGTACGAGCACTATAGATTATAGTCTTGCTAAATTTACATTGTAGCATTTTCTTGTTTACGTCATAGTGTTGTGACGTTAGCGAAGGATTTAAATCAGACAGCTCTTTACCTTGCTTTACATCACAACGCCACCTCTTTTCTCATATATTATCACTATCTGAGTTAGTACTCAATTCTGTAGATGTGTGTTAAATGTAAGAAAACAGCACTGCTTTCATGCAAGAAATATATGCAAGAGAGGCTAGATATGGTAGCACAGCTCCAAGAACTAGGGAAAGTATAAGGCAATGTTAAAGAGTCTTTCAGAATGGGGAGTCACTGATCAGGGAAGGAAGTATGTAATGTTGTTTTTGAGAAACACTGGACTGGAGATTCAGTTTAAAAGGACAGGGAAGCTGAGGAGAGAGAGAGAGAGAGATCTATAGATGGCCGGTGATGCAACCTCCAAAACTATGACCAAATGTTGCATAGTACTGACAGGAAACTTGTTGAGAAGAAAGAGTGAGTGTGTGGAAGTACCTATAAAGCAGACGAAGAGTTCAAGACACAGAAGTCAAGTAAAGACAAGATCAGGAAGGGTGCATTGGACAGTTTTAGGAAAACCTGGTCTTGAAGAGGCCGGGAAGATGAGGAACCATGAGACTCCTACTGTACAGTTGGTGGTAATGTAACCAACCTACTTGATTCCCAACTGCCGTTGAACAACAAAGAAGAAGACGAAGAAGTACTCTCTTACTGAGTCCACAGGATTTAACAGGGTAAGTTGCAGCCAGGTGCTGCTAATCATGAGCCCTTGATTAATAATTCATCTTCAGGTGTGCAGACATCTATAAGATTTTGGCAGTTTGATCATCTGGAGCATTCAGGTGTGTGTTAACTCAGTGCCAAGAGGGAAAGACTTAAGCAATGGTCTTGGAGAAGCAATTGTAGCTGCACATAAATCTAGAAAGCGTTATAAAACCATTTGGAGTTCAATGTTCTACAGTGAGAAAGATTGTTAACAAGCGGAAAGCATTCAAGACAGATGCCAATCTTCACAGGAGAGCATGTCCCAGCTCATTCACCCCAAGGTCGCGCAACCGTCAGGCCGTTTTAGATCATACAGGCCTCACTGAGCATGTTAAATGTTAAAGAACTTGGAAGCATGGAACATGAATCAAGGTTTTGGATTGGTCAAAATAGCCAAAGTCACCACCTCAACCAACTGAAATGCTGTGGCGGGACCTTAAGAGAGCTGTGCATAAGCAAATACCCAAAAACCTCAATGAGCTGAAGCAGTGTTGTAAAGAAGAATGGACCAAAATTCCTCCACAAGAATATGGGAGCCTGTAAAAACCCTACAGGACATAATTACTTTAATTTCCGCTTGTGTGGGATCCACAAGCTATTTTGGGGGTCCTGATGGTATTGGCCACATGTTTTTTCTTTTTGGTTTAATTTTTGTTAATTAAATAATGGCACAGTGAAAAAGGTATAAGTTGTAGAGGTGGAGGGTCAGTCAAGAAAGTTTTATTGGTTTAATAAGGCAGACAGGAATAGAAAATTATTTAAACTGAAAGGAACATGAGGGGAAGAACAAGACCAGAAGGTGGCGGTAATGAAACATAGTGGATGCCAATTGCCAGTAAACAAGAAGACGAATCAAGAAGAAAGTTATGTGGTGTTGTTCGTCTGAGGTTGTATTTGTCTAAAACTGAGACCTGCTGTTATAATATAATTTTACACAAAAACACATAGGAAAAAAAATGGGTAACTTTTACACATGACTGTATGTCATAGCATCACCTAGTTTAGTGTCATAGCCTCAGAAAATAATTTTATTTGTTTCAGAATGATCAGAAGTCTGCCGAAAGAAGTTCAATCACTGTTGCGCTCCGGAGTCGCTGTTTTTTCGTTGCAGCAATGCGTGGAGGAGCTTCTGCTGAACAGCATAGACGCCGGATCAACATGTGTGGCCGTGAAGATAGACATAGAGGCCTGCAAAGTTCAGGTCATAGACAACGGCTCAGGCATGGACCGGGAGAACATGGAGAGGGTTGGGACCAGGTATTGCACAAGCAAATGCAGCTCTATTCATGATTTGGAAAACCTTTGCTTCTATGGGTACAGAGGAGAAGCGATTGCCAGCATGGCCACCATGGCAACCCTGGTAGAAATAACCTCAAGACCCAAGATGTCTGTGAAAACGTTTGTTAAAAGCTTTCACGAAGGTGAGGCGTCGGATGTGACCGAGGCACAGACAACTCGCCCGTCGGCTGGGACAACGGTGCTTATTTGTAACTTCTTTCACAACATGCCGGTTAGGAGAAAAAGGATGGACTCTGTGCTGGAGGTTGAGCGCGTTCGCCAGAGAGTCGAAGCCATATCGCTGATGCATCCGTCTGTGTCGTTTACTGTCAAAAAAGATTGT
Organism: Clarias platycephalus; assembly: GCA_030068275.1. Lineage (NCBI taxonomy): Eukaryota > Metazoa > Chordata > Actinopteri > Siluriformes > Clariidae > Clarias > Clarias platycephalus. The sequence goes on along the minus strand of JAQQZT010000015.1, from coordinate 21,179,986 downwards.
TCAGGCACTCTTCTGGTACAGCTTCCCAAAGCCAGGAATACTTACTACAGATTTGTACAGATCCACGGACTGAACAGAGCCCAAAAGCTCAGAGAAGTAAATTACAGGTATGGACAGTTTGAAATGACCGGGCACATTGGCCGAGAGGGACACTACAACAACAGCCTGCAGTTCCTCTTCGTGAACGGACGACTTCTCCTTAAAACACGTCTTCACAAACTACTCGGCTGTCTCCTCAGACGACTGAGTAGTGTCCAAAGCAGCAGTCCGAATGTCTCGGCTGTTGTGTCAAGTCCTAAACAAAAAGGCGTTGCTGATTTACATGGAGCTTACATCATTAACATCAAGTGTCCCTATTCGGAGTATGACGTATGCCTGGAGCCAGCGAAGACCCTTATAGAGTTCAAAGACTGGGATAGTGTTCTCTTGTGCATCGAGGAAGGCATAAAGGCATTCCTTACAAAGGAGAACTTGGTATCAGAGTGTGCTATGAGTGACGTACAAAACTTGGAGAACGAGGAAAGTGTTCCAGGACCGAATGTAAGCACTGAAGACAAAACAGACGTGGAACAACATGATGAGTTACCTGAACCAGGGCCAGCAAAAATAAATTTGTGTTCAGACCCTGAAAAAGAAACCGTAGATGCCGATGCTGGTGAAAATCCACCCCGGAAAGTTCCTGAAAAAAATCAAAACGCACAGAGCACTGATAGGAGCGATGACACTTCGGCACTCTGTGTGAGCAGCAATAAATTAACAGATTGTGAAAATTCCAAGATTGCTATCGTCGACCATAAAGCGGCCTACGACAGTTTGAGCAAACTTGTTGAACCAAGTCTCAGCGGTGCGCCGAAGAGAAAGCTGACATTATGTCATGCTGGGAGTCCTACAGACGGCTGCGACTATGGGCCAAAGATCGCCAGGGTCACGCCGCGTCGCAAATTAACACTCACTTTTGAAACAGGATCGCTAGACAAATTCAAAAGGATGTTTGGAAAGGAGGCTGAAATTAAACCTCCAACACAAATCTCTGACATTTTATGTCCGACAGACTCTTTCGACCATCCTGATTTGTGCGCGAGCAGTAATTTAGACTGTTCTGACACTATGCTGGTAGAAGATAGTAGTGTAGATCGCTCTTTATTCAAGGAGAAGTCTATATTCCAGAAGTCTCAGTGTTCCTCGGCTAGCAAGAGGAACAGGATATCATTAGCAACAAAGCTGTCTCGCAAGGTTGATCACGAAGATATGCAGGCCAATGCCGCATTGCTTAACCCTGTACCACAAGATATAGGCTCTATAGCGACATTTCCCAGTTCTCCATCAGTGGCAATGAACAATGACGCTTTTTCAAAGGATTCCGCCATTAGGACTGAGCTGCATGAGCGCGAGGATGACCGTTCAGATGAACCCGCGTTCACTGCTCCCGAAGGACAAGAAAAGTCAACAAGCACCTCCACCTCCACTACAGGAGACACTGAGCTCACCAAAAATACGACCTCCCTTGAGCCCGATAAGCCCCAAGGTCAAATAGTTGACCTCGCATCACAACATGACCTATTGCCCTGTAAAAAAACAAGAAATGAGGAACAGACTGCAAATGAATGCTGTGGCCACGAGATTGTTGAGACGGAGCCTGTACAGAGTGACTGGCTGACACATTACGACGATTCATTGGGAAAGTTGTTTTACATCAATCAAGTCACAGGACTCAGTAAATATGAGAATCCATCTCTGAATGACACTCAAGTGCCGTGCTCTACGAACCTCACTAACATGGCAGTCAGTGTTGTTTCAAAGACAGGTAGGTATTGTAGGATACACAACTCCTTGTGTGTTGCAAAATACTCATGTAAGGCCTTGTTCACACGGACGTTAAAATCGAGCGTTTTTCTGCCGTTCGTAGCGTCCGGTGAGCGCGGATGAAGCG
>JAQQZT010000015.1:21161834-21172124 GCA_030068275.1 Clarias platycephalus | reverse complement strand
ACCGACATACTCTCGGTATGCGGGTTTGGGGTTAATCTACCCAGAGGTTAAGATTAACCAAATGGTAAGTTAACCAAACTTTCTGGAATACCCCCCTGTTAGTGTTATTTTTAATACAAGAAAGTGGTATAGTATTATTTAATTAAAATGTATGAATAAAAAATGCAATTGTATTATAAACATTACATTATAAAATATTTATCCTCTTCAAAGAAACCAAAAATGTGTTTTCTGTATAATCAGCATAAATAATAGGTATTTATTTTCTACGATTCTACAGCCAATCCAGAAAGAGATTACTGCATTTTTTTGGTCCAATTAAACGGCTGAGGGGAAAGAGATGAGCCAATCGTGGTTAAGCATGGGCGGGTCTGATGAACAGAGTGGGCGAGGCTTGTCGCGAGACAGTACCGCTTAGCAAGTAGGATTTCAATCGGTGGTTCTGCCGTTGGAGTTAACGGAGCTTCGCCAGTTCACTGTTAAATATTGGTGAGACAGTACTGTTATTCGGTCCAGGGTTTCAAATCATAACTTGTATTTTAGTTAGAATAGCAATAGTATCTTATGTTGTGAATACTGTATTGTATTTTGCCTTCTTTGCGTTGCGTTAGCTCGCTTGCTTACCTCGGTAGCCGTTCAAAGATGGCCGACCTGCATGTGATGTTCTGCGGAAATCGGCGCGAGTTAAATGACGTCCAATAAAACGCAGAAAAGCACTGTTGCGTAACGCATACGTGTGTACATTAAAATATATATTATTTAAAAATCTGTTTAGTTCTTCGTTTGGGATTCATTGTGTGAAACGTAATCGTGATTTTCTTGAGCGTTAATTTTCTGCGCTGTAGGTGTGTTAGCTCCTGAATATTGAATATAGTATTACATTGTGTTAGAGCTGCGCAATTTAAATCTTTTTTCCTTACAGTAGCCCGGATGAACCGGATTCGCATCCACGTGCTGCCGTCCAGCAGGGGCCGAGCGTCGCAGGCCGCGCGCGCCCACGAGCCCCAGACATGCGCGTTCACGCAGCGAGCGTGCACTCAGCCTCGCATAGACGGCTGGGACTTCTGCATCAAGCACATCCTGGAAGACAAAAATGCTCCATACCGCCAGTGCAGCTATGTCTCCAGCAAGAACGGCAAGCGCTGTCCCAATGCTGCCCCAAAACCAGAGAAGAAGGACGGGTAAATGTTTAATCATATTATCTCATCTGGTATATAGTCAGGAGTGGCACACGTACGAACACGTTTTTGTAGAGAAAAGATGTACAGGAATTATGATCCGCTAAAAATCTAACTTTGATACAACACGAGGTGTGCTTCGTAATGAGTAGGTCACGTGTCAATAACTTATGCACACACACACACACACACACTATACGTTGGTCCCATATCTAGAAATAGTGAAACGTCACAGGCCACCTGGTTATTCATTAAAAACCCAGATTCCAAAAAAAAAAAAAAAGACCCAGATTCCACTTGAAGAACCATGATCCTGGTGAATACATTAACATTGCATGCAAGTATGTTGACAGGAGAGATTCGGTTGCATATTGTCACCATGCTTATTCCAAATTTATTTATTTGTTTTTCTTATTATAGTTTATATACAGTCAACGCTCATCATACAAATTGTAATTTGTTCTAAATATGAGTTCTTAATGTAAAATTTTAATTGCAATACAAAGTGTCCCATGAGAAATTATGTAGTTGCAGATAGTTCATTTCAGCCACCCAGAAATATTACCAATTTCCAGTATTATAATCATATATTTGCACATGAAAACAATCAAAATATTTAGGAAGGATTCTGGTTTTATTCCTGGTACCGTCCGTCCTTGCTAACGTTCTTTGAACCCGTGGTGCTATGTCTTCATCAAATTTTTCATCAGATAGAAACAAATAAGCACACAAAACAAATATAGTGAAATTCGTAAACTCGATTGGCTTGGCTTTCCAATGATTCAAATAAGTTTTAAATGGCTTTTGGACATGCGCGAAACTTTAAGGTGAAGGTTCATAAATGTGGGCACTGCTATCCCGAGGCTCCACTGTGTTTAAATTTGAAGTGGTAAAGTGTTGCAGTTCTTTTATAATCCTACAGGTGGTGCACTCTAAACTCTTCACACATTGGCAAGCAGCACATCATTCTGTGTGGCTGGATTGAAATTATTTACCAAGTTTGTTTTGAATCTAAAAAAATTTATATATAATTGGGTATTTATTAAATCATGATACTATCAGAATCTCAATACAAATCGAATGTGCGTTTATGTATTGTGATAATATTGTATCGGCGTGTCCCTGGTGATTAGCTTATTTATTTAGCGGACAGTTATGCTGGTTGCCCTCACATTATTAATTGCATGAATAACTCCAATTGTAATTTGCGATTACTCTTGTCTATTTCTACATCACATATTGATTTTCCCCCTCCCCCCCCCCCCTTTTTTTTCACCCACGTCTCTTTCCAGAGTTGCGTTTTGTGCCGAGCATGCACACAGGAATGCTTTGGCTCTGCAGGCACAGATACGCAAGGCATCCTCTGGACCATCCCCCGAGTACCTGCTGTCTCAACTCAGTGGCTACAATAGGACAGAGATGGGAGCTCTCAGTCAGGACGGTCGCAGTGAAGTGAACCGGATTCTAGGCAGGCCTTTTTCCAAATTATATTTTTTAAACTACATTTCTGCTCACCACATTGATGTGATTTAAACATCCTGTATTTGTCAGCTAAGAAATTTTGTTAGTTTGTAGATATTTTTCTCTATTGTACCGACGACATATACCAAACCACAGCAATGTTATATAAGATTTGACGATTATGGAGTATCCCTGCAAAATTAAAATACAAATAGATTTACAGTAATAGAGTGTACAAACCGTATATATATTTTTTTTTTTTCATTTTTAATTTAATTTTATTTTTTTGGGGGTATTTCCAATTTTCTCCCCAATTTAGTCGTGGCCAAATCCTCCCCGTCGCTAGGGGGGCTCCCTCATTAAGGCTACCACTACCACTCAGCTGGGAAGGTCGAAGACTATCACGTGTTTCCTCCGAACCGCGTGACGTCAGCCGACCGCATCTTTTCGAAACTGCTTGCTCACGCACCATTGGGGCGGAGTAACACACTCGGAGGAAAGCGCTAGCTGCTCCTTCCACATGCGCGAGCTCACAGATGCCCCTGATTGGCTGTAGAGCCATGATTAATGTGGGAGCGCAAGTACCTCTCATCCCTTCCCCCCCTGAGAGAGCTCGGCCAATCAGCTCTCTCTGTGCCTCCGGTTGTGAGAGGAAAACAGCATCACCCGGATCTCCGAACCAGCGATCTCCGGATGATGGGGCGAGCGCTTTACCACTGCGCCACTCGGAGGCCTAACCTTATAAAAATTTTTTTACCTCTTTGTATAGATGAAGACAGCTGTAGTGAAGACGAGCAGGATCCAGTGGTGCTTGATCAGACATGGAGAGGAGATCCTGACAGTGAAGCGGACAGCATAGACAGTGACCACGAAGACCCTCTTAAGTAAGAAGCATAGTCATTCACGAGTAAAGTTTAAACACAATTATAGTGTGTCTTCAAGCTGTGTTTATAGACAGACTAATCCTCACTTTGTTTGTTTGTGGTGTTTGCTTGTGTAGGCATGCCGGGGTGTACACTGCAGAAGAAGTCGCTTTGATTACACGTGAAAAGCTCATCAGACTCCAGTCACTCTACATAGACCAGTTTAAGCGTCTGCAGCATTTGCTGAAGGAAAAAAAGAGACGCTACTTGCACAGCCGCAAGATCGAGCACGACACAATAGGTAACTTCATGCGTTCATTTTCTTGAGCAGGGCAAATCATTAGTTGTTTAGTAGCGTCAGAGTATTGCACCACCTTCTACAGCAGATGGCGTGTAGTTCTAGGGTAGGTACCAGTTAATGCATGTGTTAGAGGTGCAGAATGTCCTGCTATGTCGTCTTCTATACAAATATAAGCCTTGGAGGTTGTATACATTGATAAGGATGTTTCAGCTTCCCATATGCATACAGTCTGCTCGATTTGTTTATGTGCATTTGGTTATGTAAATAAGCAGTTGTGCTACATTGTTTGTAGAAGGCCCCTCTCAACAGTCACGGCAAGTTGTGCAGCGTGTTTTTATACAGCAAGTGGACAAGTATCATGCAGCATGAGAATGGAAATTCAATTTGTTTTTTACTTCTTTTATTTTAGTCTAATGAACTGAACTATAACCAGCTCCTCATACATTATTACATTATTGTAACTACCACTTGTAAGACATTAATTACAATTCCAGGCAACCAAAACATGAGACTGGGCAGCACACTGGAGCTTTTACTTGCTAATACGTTTCTGACTTTACTTTACGATTCTGCTTTTCGGCTCACTCTTAAGTGTAATTGGCTGTCTGAGACAGGCAGCAGTCTTTTAACAGGACCTGAGGGTCTGTCCATGAAAGAGAGAGAAAATCTGAGGAAGCTGAAGGCGTTACGTCGCTACCGGCGGCGCTATGGGGTGGAGGCTCTGCTACACAGGCAACTCCGGGAGCGCAGACAGGCTGTTACTGAGGGAGGAGCACCACAGGTACATATCTTCACCTGAGCCTTTATGTTTTTTGCAGGTTTTTTTGTTCAATTCTCTGTATGTGACTGTATGTATAGTACTATTGTCACAAGAACACTTTTCGAGGCTGTTAAAACATGTAACTAACAACATTTTGGAGTTAAAAAAATACTTGGACTTAAGCAGTACTGTTAGTTGTTATAAACATAAATTAATATATGTCGCCTTGAGACTAAACATTTTTCTTTAATTGTTTTCTGCTTCATCTTGAAAATGTTCCCAGTAAGGCAGAGCCATGATCAGATTGCCTGAAATGAACCACATCTGAAATGCTGGCCTCCCAGGATATCCTTTAATGGCCCAAATATGTGGAAAAGCCTAGGAGTGAGGTCAGGACTGTATAGGGGAAAAAACTCCCAGGCAGGTTCCTGTAATGTCTAAGTAATGGGGTGTAGGGCAGGGGTTGCTCGGTGAATGCGGCTTTGGAATAGTGATCAGAGGGTCCCAGGTTCAAACCCCTGCACCACCAAGTTGTCTCTTTTGAGCCCTTAAGTAAGGCCTTTAACCCTCAACTGCTCAGATGTATGATGAGAGAAAAATGTAAGTCATTCCTGGTAAGGGTTTTTGCCAGATGCTGTAAATGTTCATGTGTGGTGCAATAAAACCAGGCCAGTTTTTCCATTAATGTTCTTTGGAGACCAGCATTTAAAGGTGAAGCAGGCAGTACGATCAGTTCAGCATACTTGAGAGAATTTTACCTTTATGGTATCTAAGCTCTGTGAAATGGGTTGAGCGCGTTAGTGTAGCAGGGGATTATATAGAGATAGGAAAGTTTCTTGTAGCCATGTTGAGCAGAAATTAGTGAACTAAAAAGCTTTTACACATACTTTTTGGAAAGAAATTTGCAAATGGATGCTTTATGGTGTTTCCGCAGGCTCACTCAGTTCGCCCCAGCCAGAGGTGCATTTCTTTTGTGGAGGGGACGCGGTGCTTAAACCCCTGTCTGCCCTTGACGCGGCACTGCCTTTCTCGTATCTTTCTCAGAGTTAAACATGCACATTTAGTTTTTGGTTGTAACCCCTTTTAATGTCATTTATTTTGGTGCCCTGAATCAAGGCCGACAACTTGCCGTAGCTGTTGGTTTCAAACAGCGGCCAAAATGAAATCTTTCAAATGGTCTGTTGATTTTCCCACACCTTGCAAAATGGGGAAAAATCAGTTCAGTTGGAAGAAACATTTTAATAAAAATGCGATTATATGTTGCTGCATTCTTTTAGTGTTCTTTAACAATCCAAAACAGATATTTACCAAGACAGTAGCCAGGTGTTGTTTAAGATGTGCCCAGGCCTAAAGGACGTGCCCTGTGACAGACCCGTGCACATGGGCCAGTCAGAGGAGCCACGCTGCCCGCTGCATCTCTCCTTGCCTCCTCCCATGTACCAGCCTGAACAGGAACCGCTGGCGCCAGAGCAGCTATCGTTAGCACCGACGGATATGTACCTGAGCGCAGCTGAGCTTCAACCCACAGAGAGCCTGCCACTCGAGTTCAGCGATGTACGATCAACTTTATTTGTGGCCTCTGGTCATTTTAAATAGTATGCCTTGTTTCTTATGTAAATGTTCAAATGCATAATTTATAATTTTTATGTACTGTACATAAAACAATCCCCCCCCCCCCCCACACACACACAGTGTTTCCTAATTTAGACTAGCTTGTTAGTGCTTTTTGTATTTGAAATGCAGTTAATCACCAACATATTTTTGCGTTTAAAAAAAAATAGTGTGCATTATTGTAAAAATTGGCGCAAATTTTTTGGGATTAGGTTTTTTTTTTTTTTTTTTTTTTTTTTTTTTTGCCTTTCTTGTAATCTTGAGCAAGCAAATAATTTTGACAAAAAGCAACACAGCTACTGCATGTCACATAGATTTGTATCAAAGCAAAGACCTGATGTAAGAAAGAAAAAACATTGAATTAAAATTGTATGTGTGACCATGAAAAATATTATGCCTTTTTTTTTTTTTAAAAGATCTCTAAGAGCTCAGCCTTACTGCTGTAGTTACTGTGAGCTGAGAGATGACTAAGATTTGCTGTGCGCTGCAGGATCTGGATGTGGTAGGGGACGAGGAGATGCAGTGCCCTCCATCACCGCTGCTCTTTGATACTGCCCTGGCGCTCGAAGACCAAACCATCCGTGCTATTGCTGAAGCCCCTATGGATATCCTGACGTCGGGACAAGACGCCGAGCTTTCGGAGACAGACGACATGTCTGCAGCAGACCAGGTAATTGTTTATTTTACAGCAATAATGGGTGTGCCCGTCCCCCCCCCCCCCCCTTTTTTTTTCTTTATTTCTTCATGATCATAGCCATATACAGTGCCTGCCCCACAACTAAACTTTAATTCAAGTCACCTTTAGATTTTATTACAGCATGCAATATTATGGCCAGTTCATGTGTGAAACTGATTCCTCATGCTCCCAGACCCACACTTTTACTATTTGAGTCTTGGAATATGCCATCAGTGAAGAAGAACTGGTCATTCAGTACGTTCAGGTAGTCAGCTGACTTAATTTTATATGCCATATAACATTGCTGAGCCTGGACCTGGCCAACTGAAGCAACCCTAGATCATAACACTGCCTCCGGAGACTTGTACAGTGGCCACTATGCATGATGGGTGCATCGCTTCATGCGCTTCCCTTTATACCCTGACGCATCCATCGTTTTGGTATAGAATTAATCTGATTAATCTCACAAAAAAAAAAATTTATGGCCACATAGCTGTTTAGTCCCAATCCTGTGAGTTCTAATCACATTGTGTGTGTGTATGGGAATGCTCTTATTTTCATTATTAGTAAGAGCATTCCCATACATAGCAATGTTTTTTTTTTTTACTGTCGAGTTTTCTTTAACTTCAGGTGTTTAGGTGATGTCTATTCATGATTTATTATTTTTTTCTTCTACAAAGTTTTTTATTTATTTATTTTATACAGTTCCTGTAATTAAAAATGTTTTTAGTTTTTTGTCTTTGCTCAATTATTTTTTTTTTTATTTCTATAACCAGGCAGTGTATTATTATTATTTTTTTATTTATTATTTTTTTTATCACCATGTCTTTAATAGATCCTAATTTTATTTATTTATTTTTTTAAGAGCTTTTTTTATTCCTTTTTTTTTTTTAATCCCCAGTCTGTGTTGGAGGTATCCGAAACAGCAGGAGATGAGGATGCCACACAGAATACATCAAAGGACCCCGACACAATAACAACAGTTGCCACATCCTGAGCACTTTGTGCACTGATTTTCTCAGCTGTCTATAGACTTTTAACATTCTGCACTGGTGTCCAGTGAAAAGCCATATTTAACCAAGATGACTTTTTGTGGAGGAAATGTTGCACCCTATTTATAGAAATTGTCCTGAAGTATATTCCAAAAGCTTATCACTTGGAAAATGAGTGCTAATACATTACTCGCAGCCTGTCAGCTTGTCTCCTCCCCCCACCCCCCCTTTTTTTTTTTTATATATTTTTTTTTATTACAATAAATCAACTTTGGTCTGGAATCTTTAGCATGTGGTTTTTATTGCGTGTGAATATTCATGGGTGTCTTCATGTTCGCAAGGGTTTTATGTGGTTCTGTATCTGAAGCCAATAGTTACTCATGACTTGATCACTTCAGACACAGGTCTTGCAGATAGTTTCCAGCCAACTCTGGAAATGGCCACTAGAGGAGCAGAAACTCTTCAACGTAAATGTAAAGCATTAAAATGGGTCTGCTATTTTAATACAGCATGGATAATCGGAATCAGACCTGGAATGTATTTAAAAAATTGTAGAATGTCTAAAGCTATCTGTTAGAGCTAAAAGAAAGTTTAGCACATATTTTGTAGGAGGATGTGTATGTGTGATTAACCAGAATTCATCCCCTGACCTTTTATGCATTTCCTCTTACATGTTCCTTTGGGATGTTTGTTCTGTCTTACAAGGACTTTCAGTATCTTTCCACTGCTCTAAATGGATTTTTAAGCATATTTCCTGTGTCCTATATGCCTTTATTCAGGACAATTCCGACACAGGGTAGTCTGAAAAGTCTGGATCCATAGGCAAATTTTTTAATGGTATAAATTAGAGATGCTCAAATTGATATTGACTTCATGGCACTTGTGTATAAGCTGAGTACAAGAACATTTTAATGTATCAGAACAGATGTTACAGAGATGTTTTCCTCCTTTCGTGTGACGATTGTTCTTGGCCGATTCTGATTAGACTATTGACTGCAGAAGGGGGGGGGATTGAGTGATGTTGGGTCTGTTTCTTTTGTTGTTAGATTTACAGCCATTTTGTGTCTAAAATTTCATATAAGGAAAAATGCCTATGGATCCAGACATGCGGGCCAAGCTGTATCTGGTGTTCTGGATCATTAATTTTTTTTCTATAAGACATTGTTGCATTCTTCAGTGCATTCCTTTAGACGATAGACTGTTCCTCTGGTCTACTGGGATTGTATTTGCATGCATTCTATTTATTTGGGACATTTCTGATCGATATAATCCATGGGATAGTCTCCAGAAAGGACCAGTTTATAAGCCACAACCGAAGGCCAAAGTCAGGGTTGGCTGATTGCTTTAATACGAGGGTGAGTCAAAAATTATCTGCACTCTGGTTATATTAAAACATGTTGGCTGCACTGTGTTGTCAGCGCTTTCCCTTCAAGGCTATTGTCTACCCAGTCACTGCTGTGCAAGTGTGAACGTGTTACATCAGTTGATTTATAACTGTGGTGCAAGCAGAAATTGATGCCCCACTAGTGATTTGTGTGAAAGAAGAGCAGAGTGCAGGGATTTGGTGGTCTGAGGGTATATCTGGTGCCCAAACAGCTAATCTTGTTTGCAGATATCTAAACGATATCTGCAAACAAAATCTAAAGTTAACCATCAGCTGGAAAATTGATGCTTACAGTTTTCTGGGATTCTCAAGGACTAGTATTGGAACATTATCAGGAAAGAGGTTCAATAATCAACAGTGCTCATTACAGTAAGACGTTTATCGAAGAGCTGAAGCCTAAACTTCAGATTAAACGCAGAGGACTGCTATCCAAGGGCGTGGTGATCTTATATGATGCATGTCCGCACACTTCTGCCTACACTGTCGACACACTGCAAAAAGTTTTTTTTTAGGTGTTAAAGCGTTCTGATAGTCCTGATCTTGCTCCATCAGACTTTCGTCTGTTTGGTACCCTGAAAGCAGCCCTATGGGATAAAGATTCATTTACGATGAAGTGAAGACAGCAATGGATTTGCGGCTCGAAGCTCAGCCCTAAACATTTTTAATGAGGAAATTATTTATCCGTCTTCCAAAAGGTTGTTGGAAGACGGATAAAGTTATTTTGAAAAGCAAGATCATGTCAAAAAATGATGCATTTGTCTTTTTCTAAAAGTTAATTAAAATAAATTCTACAGCCAGAATTTTTATTTTTATTTGGCGCTCCATTTTTTTTATTACATGGTTTATGTGGTATTTCAGGACATTTCATATTACTTATATACTCAGCAAAAAAAGAAACGCCCCTTTTTCAGGACTGTGTATTTCAAAAATTGTAAAAATTTGTATTTTGTGTATTGTAAAAATCCAAATAACTTTACAGATCTTCATTGTAAAGGGTTTAAACAACGTTTTCCATGCATGTTCAATTAACCATAATCAATTAATTAACATGCACCTGTGGAATG
>JAQQZT010000015.1:21136760-21161734 GCA_030068275.1 Clarias platycephalus | reverse complement strand
TTTACACATTAAGTTTACTGAAAGTAAAAACAGTTGAAAGTCAGAGGACGTTTCTTTTTTTGCTGAGTATATATACTAGGATGTTCTTTTCTTTTTAGAAGAACTTATTTAGGACCATGCCTCTGTCCTATATGCATTTTGTTCCTAGACTTTTCCTATCCAGATATTTACTCCATTATTTATCCAAATTTAATTTTTCACATACACAGTCATGCACTGAAATATGCAGTGAAATACTTATTCAGGACATTTCTTCTCCTAATAATGTGCTGATGTGAGATGTCTCATCTACTATATACTATACTATGATTCAAGACTCTTCCTCTTCTTTGTAGGAACATATCCTTTTTCCTCTATGTACTTATTCATGCTATTTCCTCTTTCCTATTTCATGAATGCACTTATCTGGGACTACTCTTAACATGCAGCCCAAATAAATGCAAGTGAAGGAAGGTCTCATTAGCCTGAAAAGAAAAAGAACAACCCAAAGAACCCTATTAGAGAGATCACAGAAACTAGAAGTTATGAAATAAACAATTTAGTACATTTTACCACACCACCCTATCAAGGAGGTAGACTGCTACCTTCAGGAATGTAAATACTGTACAGACGGTTTACTTCAAGATGCAAATAACTGGTAATGCTCAAGAATAGAAAAGCTAGATTCGACTTTGCTGTGAAAAATCTTACAAAGCCTGCCCAGGTCTAATACAATAATTTTTGGACAGATGAGACCAAAATTAATTTGCATCTGAAAGATTGGAGAAGAAGAATAGAAGAAAGGAATGGAAGGGCTAATGTTGCAAAGCATCACATCGTCTGTCGAACATGGTGTAGGCGGTGTTATGGTATCGCCATGTATGACTGCCTATTTAACTGGGTACTGGTGTTTACTGATGATATGACAGGATGAATTATGAAGTGCATAAGCTATACTTTCTGCTCATTGTCAGCATTAAAAAAAAATAAAACATAGAAAACTGTCAAGAGAGCACTTCAGGGTACAGATGGATAATGACCCAAAACAACCCAAAGTCAAACTAATGGAATGTAATTAAAGGGCAGTCAGTCATCTGACCCTAACACTGAGCTGCTTTACACTTAAAGACAAAACTGAAGGCGTAAAGATGCACAAACAAGCAAAAACAGAAACTGGCTGCAGTAAATGTGTGGTAAAACAGCTCAAGGGAGGAAACTCAAGAGTGTGGTGGTGTCCATGAGTTCCAGACTTCAGCCAGTTTTTTTTTCATCCAACATCCCCGGGGTTGGTGGGTTTCCTCCAGGTACTCCGGTTTCCTCCCAAAGACATGCAAGTTAGGTTAATTGGCGCTCCCAAATTGCCTGTAGTGTGTTCATCTGGCACATCGGGAAATAGATACTCCCCAACCTGGAGATACTGTATATCCGTTGTTTCTGTGGCAGTTACTTAAGGGGTCAGGTTGCCAACTCTATGACCAATGTGGACGGACCACAATACAAAAAGAAAAGGAAAAAAGATGTTGAAGAAAAATTATAATTCCTCTTTCTATAATCTATAAAGGGTTAGTGTAATATACAGTACTTGTTAAACATAATGGATTAAAGCTCAAGGTGTGCAAATTTGTTGTGGTGAACAAATGGCAACAACAACAAAAAAGGTCAATGTCCGAATATTTACGAACATGACTTATGCATATGCATTTATTTTAGGACCTTTCGCACTGCTCAGTATAATATCCATTTGGGACGCATCCTCTTTCATATATGTATCTATTTAGGACATTTAAATAAAAAAGCATTTTATATTTATGCATATTTTTCATGTCATGTGAATACAGTTGTATTATTTGAAAAGCCATGAATAAACGCTTATATGCAATCATCAGTGTGTGCTGATTCAGAAAGCTTGTAGCGATGGCAGGCCTACGTGGAGCACATGAGCAAACGGGGCGGGCAGCGCGAGCGCGAGCCATGACATCACTTTTCCTGCCTCGCGCTGCCTGCGAGCCCTAAACACGGCGAGACACGACGAGCAAACATCCGAGGAACGCTCGCGCGAGAAACATGTCCCCGCTCCGCGCGCACCACCGGCCACTCGGCGGCGTCTCTTAGCGAGTGGATATCTCAACCTACCGACCCGGGATATCGCAGGAGCCGTACACCGCGAGGTAAAAAAAAAAATCACTTTAACACTCCGTTTTCCCCCCTTTCCCCGCAGCGTTTTCTGCTTCTACACCGAAATTGCGCTGAGTGAGCTAAACGTAGCCGTGCAGCTAAAGCGGAAATGATGTGACCAAAAAGAAGAAGACAAAATACGGGCTCGGTCCGTAAACACACAGGCAAACACACACACTGCTGTACTAAAACCGCGAGCGTGTGTTTATAACCCTTTAACGGTACTTTAACAGACTAGTGAGTGTGCGCGCGCGTGGACTGTTCGTCTAAAAGCTAACGGCTAACTGGGACGCCGGGTTTGAGGATGCTGGCTGTGATATCCTGCCTGCTCTCGGACAGTATGCGGTGTGTGTGTGGCGGGGGGGGCATTTAAATACCATTTGAAATAGCGGCAGCCATATTTGCGGTAAGGTATTTACAATAATAATAATGAAGCACAGCTGTCTGTGTTTACCTCAGCGCCATTGTATTTACCTCAGGATTGGATTTTAAAGGTATACCCCCCTCATTTTCCTCCTTCCTTCTCTATGTAGCAGAAAACTCTTGGCACTTTTACAGTCTCCAGCTTTTTTTCCGTATCTATGTCTGTGCTTCTGTGTTAAGTGACTGCACTGTAAAAAAAAAAAAAAAAAAAAAATCTCATTTTGGCAGTGCACATGTTGCATTACCCCCTAAAACAGCAACTAATTCAAGTGTAATTGAGGGTAAAAGCATGCCCTTCTTCTCCTTCGCCTCCTCCTCGTTCTTCTCCAGCTCCAGCCCGTCCCCTTTAATATTTTACAGATGTTTTTCACATTCGCAAGGCCCCCATGGCCAAAACCTATATTAAGGCTGGCTTACAACCTAGGCCGAGGCCGCGATGGTCAAAATTCCAAGGCGGTGCAGTAAAGTTAATGACGTTCACTCCCGCTGAGAGGTTTGGGAGTCCGAGCCGTACGCTGCATGACACAAGAGCCGGACTGAGGATGCTCCACAAGACAGCAAAAATAGCTGAAAGCAACTGGGCAGTAAGATAAACTCAAAAAGGGCTTTTTTTTTGTTGTTGCTCTGACCGTAAAGAACTGGCTCCTTGATTTTAAGATAGTCATGGTTGCGTGGCTGCTGTGCGAACTACTCCCATGATCAAACCGATTATCTGTCCCTCGCCCCCGCCTTTGATCAGTTTTCTCGTGCCTGCAGGACATACCTCTAATGGAAGGCAGATGACCGCTTCGTTTTGTTCCGTGATTGTGAAAACTTCTTTGAGAGATTTTTTGAGGAAGGGACAGGTTGACACACTCATATACACACACACACACACACACACCAAGTTGTGTGTTCACTCTTAGTGTTTTATTTTTGATTGGACACGTTATTATCATGGCCAAGCACTGTTCCTTCTTTCAAATGTGTTTACAATGTCTTGTAAACATACCAATGAGGGTGTATTTATCTCTCTCCCTCTTAGACGCGCACACACACGAGTACATACTCGTGTACACTTTGTTTTGCTGTCCTTGTAAGAATCTTTTTCTGACATAATTATTATAATACAGCTGGTTAATTCTACGCCTGCAGCTAAGTCTAATCCTAACATTAGCCTTAAGGAGCAAAGGAACTGTGCAGTTTTTGTGCAAAAAAAAAATCTTGTGGATAACATGTGAAATGACCCCGCAAGGTTGAAATTAGTATCTTTCCAGATATTCCTATCGTTCTGGTGAGATTTGGTCTCAAAGATATGCCAACCTGACACCCCCCCTTTCGCAAAACACACGAAGGCACGCACTCGCACACGTCAATGTTTTGCTCTGGGCGCTGGGCGAGACGCCGATTTTCTCGTTAGACCTCTTCTTTCTGTTGTGCAATTATCGTTTCAATCTCCTCTGAAAAAAATGCTTAAGCCTTTTAAAATTAGGCATGCCCTGTCAGCTGAGTGTCATTCCAAACCTTTTAAAGTTACGGAAAAGTTAATGTTTACTTTATCAGCCTTTTCCCGTTTGCTAATGATTATTATTACTTGTCACACTACGAGAATACGTTATGCGATCCAGATTTGCGTCCGATTTCATGATGATGTTCTAACAATAGACGTGCAATTAAAGGAAATTTACATCATCAATCAGGATGACCCAGGCTTCTTGCCTAAACGGGACATTTCTTTAAAATGAGCTTGATGTACAACAATAAGTAATTTATCGATATTTTGGCATTTTTGCTCAATAATTTTTATCTGTAATCGTATCTCATCCTTCCGGTTAGTGCCTTTTAGATGTGCGTTGTTGCTGTGCTCATACTCTTGAGAGTTTATTCGACGACCTTTAACGCTAACAGAACTGTTTTTGGGATGCCGATCTGAAATTGTCAGCGTGCCTTGTACGACCGCCCAAGAATTTCTTTCTTTTTACGAGTTTTTTTTTTGTCTGCGACAGCAAAATCCAGGCAAACATCATACAGTGTATGATTAGTAAGGCACTCTTTTCTTACATGTCATTCACACTCTATTATTTTGTAACCCTGTTATTTTTAGAAAGCACGATTTACAGCCACTCCGATTTAAAATCCATGCCTGTAGAAGACCTTTGTGAAACTCTCGACTCAAACCCAGGCCTTTGTCACACCGTGTAACAATTTTTTAAAGCTCAAAACTTTTGCAGTAAAACTTTGTCCTCATGAAACACTCGATTATGATACTGTCCAGCATGGTACATTGTTATGCTACGCCTCCCACACGGCTGCCGTGTAGCTAGCGAACAGAGCCTGTTTTTTCTTTTTCGAGGCTCATGATGTTATTTCATGGAATGAAGCCCAGAAAAGGCCGCAGAGATTATGTCCAGCCACCTGATCTTACCACTGAGCCAGGAGGTTGATCAGCTGCTGAAACACATAGTGAGGACAAAAACAAAACAAAAAAATTTGGAAAGTGCTCTGATGTATGCATGCTGCGGCTGTTTTGATAGTCATTGTCTAATGAAGTGTTCTGAATGTAATGTGTGTCTAAGCAGTAAGGTTAGGAAAGGCTCAGCGGGTAAGGCTTTGGGTTGCTAATCTGAAGAAGGGTGTTCACAAATCGCATCACATCACGCTTGAGTAAAAGCATCAGGCAAATGAGGAAAAGGATTGTAAATGAGGTAGACTTCAAGTTGAAAGAATTAATGAATGCATATTATTTTTATAATAATAATAATAATAATTATAATTATTAATAATAATTTTAGATTTAAAAAAAATCTAATATGCTTTTTTTTTTTTTTTTATCTTGTTCCTGCGTTCAAGTGAAACAACACCTCTGGACAGTTGTTAAAGCTGATCCCTGAAACTGGAGCTTTGCTTAAGCTCAGAATCTTTCTCCAAGAGTGTCCATGCATCCATTCCTTGAAAGAATGGAAGTGGTCATTACATTCTCTTTCTTGCCTCGTCTGGTAAAAATGGTCACGCTGCCCACAAAGGGAAAAACATTTCTCTCTCTCGCTCTCTTTCTCACTCTCTCTCTCTGCCTTGTTAGGGCTGCCCTATTATCTGTTTTTCCCCACCGGCGAGTTTCCCCCTGCTCTCCAACCTGCCAGTACCCTGGTTATAGATTAGTGGGCCACATTAGCATGTGGAGAACTCATCAATTACTCAGGGAAGCCGGAGATCTCAGCAGGGGAGCACGGTGCCGAGTCGACAAGACCGCGCCTCTGTTTCCACGCGCTGCAGATATTTGGAGGAAAGCAATTACGTTGGCTGCACTTCCCCCCTGCTGCCTTTGTTTCATTTCTGGGGGTCGTTCACCTTCGTACGAGCTGTGGGAGCTCGTGTAAGGAGGGGAAAATGTCATTTTTATTTACACGTCCCCTTCTAGGGCTACGACATTTTCTTTGAAACGCTTATGCTTAATGATTAATTTTTAAAATACATTTTTCCTTCTTTTGAGATATTGGCAGGATATTGGGGTGTCGAGCGCAAGCTGATTGCAAGTACTTGGTGGAAGGAGCGTGTGCTGGCACAGCACGATTTTTAAGATGTTTGCTCCCATCCAGCTCAGAGAAGAAGCTGAGGTCGTGCAAACATTTCAACTGGTTCCCCAAACTCCACAGAGCACTAGTCTTCAGCAGCAACAAACATTCAATTCATGCCGGCGGTGAAGGGGAAATGTGCGTCGGAATGCAAACCCTAATCAATGCAAGCAGAGCAGGTCAGCAGCAGCATCCTGTTTGGGCAGTCGAAGCATGAATGTCCGCGATGTGGTTGGACAGCGACAAGAGTTAAATGAATGCCATCAGAAACGCTGTAGAGTGGTCCATTTCATATGGCAGGGGCTCTTCCTGACATTCCAGGCAGAAATGCTTACAGTCATAGAGCTCTCTGGAAAGCTTTACCACCAGCCGGTTAAAAGAAAGCCTCAGCGGTTTGAGGCATGTGACCCCGCGTCCCGTTAATTACAGCCAAACCCTTTCCTCAAAAACTAACCCTGATCTATGGCACATTTGTGTCAAATACGCAAAGAAGACATCACTTTTAAAGCAGCCCCCCCCCCCCCCCTCCTTTTTTAAAAATTCATCCTGAAACATCCGGTACTGTGTTTTGGCAGGAGTATTCTCATAGGTCTTCAATCACAGGCACACAAGCGAAGGTGATTAATGAGTACACGGAACGTGGCCCCTTGTGTCGTCCGCATACGTTCAGTGCTCGTTAATAAGGACGAATATTTGGATTATGGTGCCATGGGCGGACAGTGAGTGCACGGAGCGGAGCTAAATTCTAAAGGTGCAGTCCAGGTGCCGTCCAGATGTTTTGTCATTTTGTCCCCGAAGCCTAGTGAACTCAAAGCTTCGTTGCATTTTACTGCACACTAGGCCAAGGGACAGCAGCTCTGGTCAACACGTCGTGTATTCCAGGCTTTAAGCAAAGCATATGCTCTTCTCATATACAGAGTTCCTCTTTTTTCTGACCAGCGACCATTTCCCTTC
Source organism: Clarias platycephalus (assembly GCA_030068275.1). Taxonomy (NCBI): domain Eukaryota; kingdom Metazoa; phylum Chordata; class Actinopteri; order Siluriformes; family Clariidae; genus Clarias; species Clarias platycephalus. The sequence goes on along the minus strand of JAQQZT010000015.1, from coordinate 21,154,652 downwards.
CTGGTTTCATTTCACCTGCCATCTTTATTTGTCGAGCAATAGAGGAACCGGTTCGAATTTCTTCCTCTTTTGCTCAGCGTGACATTTATCCCAGGCTAGTAGCTAGAGTCACATGATGCATGCCAATCTTTGTTCAGTGTTCGCAGGCAAATTTGTGTTGAAGCCACCAGGTTATATTCAGCATATTTACTGATCACACAAAACCATTGAATTGATGTCCTCGCAATTGAATGGAGTGTGGGTGTGGCTGCTGTGTCTTTTGTAACCACATGGGCCTCAGAGCAGAGTGATCAGTCATTTTTTTTCAACCAGTCATGCAGAAGATAAAGATCACTCTCACTTAAAATGATTGCGGTGGTCACAAAAGGCACAGGATATCGCTGTGGCCTTTTGGTCACGTGCAAAAAAAAAAAAAAAAAAAAGAGGGCTTGGTCCGGGTTGAGTTACATACAAACCCCTCCTTCTCTTCTTCCCCCATCGTCTAGACTGGTGTCACATTTCCAAAAGGTGGATCAGCCCCTCCACCTCACATGGAGTTCAGCACATTACAGCCCATTAAGCTGTCTTGCTCTCTATAGGAGCTTTTTTTGGAGCAGGGTGCTTTGATTTATTCCTTTAATCTGAACTCGACTCTGTGCCACAAGCGCACAAATGCTCAGCTTTAGTGTTTATACATGTTGTCTGTCTCCTGTAAAAGGTCCAGGAATTACCTTCATGATTATTTAATAGAACCCACAAAACATGGTCTAACTATGTACACTATCTTCAGTTTCATCCTTTCCACATTTTGTCAAATCTGGAATTGATTGCGATTTTAAACAACACATGCCTAATGTTTGGAGGTGTAAAAGTGTGAGTTATTTATTATAACAAGGTTAAACAGATTTTGTCTTGGCTGTGTGAATATTAAACCCCTAGGACAGTACTTTGCTGCAGGGACATGTCTATCAGCTTTGCCCATCTGGATCCTGATGTTTGTTCCTGTTCTTTTTGGTCAAATTGGATGGTTCAGCACAAAGCTGAGGTTTGATCAGCAAAATCTTCTCTGGTCTAATAGTTTTTTTTTTTTTTTTTGCCAGATGTTCCACCCACTTATATTAAATGCCCAGCTGTTTTCCAAGAGACATAGTTTGGTAAAGTAGTTCATGTTAATACGAATGGCATCCAGCACCTGGGGCTTTCTGACTTACCCAAGTGTTCGCCAGTTGTCCTGCCATTGCTGAGAAGTAAATTGGGAACACTCGAAAATAGCAGTGAGGATCCAGATAGCAGATCACAATCGCCCACTTTGTCGCGTATCACCTCCTTATTGATCATCGTACGTGATATTTATTTACGAGGCTTGCCGAGAGGCATAGATCGTTCACAGTCCTTTGAGTGAAAAGTGCCGTTTGCTTGATCACAATGCCTCTTTGTGACAGATTCTCTTCACACTCGGTTGTCGGCTCCAGGACAACATGTGACCCCTCTTCCATGTGGGTCATATCACCCAATTTGGTTTTTTAAAAGACACAGCCACTGTTTTGCTCCAGGAGGAATTCCGGCGACAGGGGTGGCTGACAGGGGTGTGATCCTCGGGTAAAGGCATGGTTTTGATGAGCTACTTTACTGGCCTCTTAAACACAAGGTTGACGCGGTATTTAAAAAATGTCTTCTGAAGAAAAGGGAAAAAAAAATTATTCACAAGGATGCCTTTTGTCGTGCTGGAAAACAACCAGCTATCCTTTAGTGTGTGTGTGTGTGTGTGTGTGTGTGTGTGTGTGTGTGTGCTGGAATGACAGGCTTGGTTGGATTTTAATATAATGTCTAAGTGCCTGTAATTCAAAGGGCCTCTTTGAAATGCTGGATGATGCAGATATTGCACAATTATGTATGTTTAATTGTGTAAATTCAGCAGATTGCATAAAGTCAACTGATGACTTTCATGCTTCAGCACCTGAGTGTGAATATGTCTGAATAACTAATTAAACTTAGCAACCTTCTTTTTTTTTTTCCTGTCCCTGTCATTTTTTATTTTTTTATTTTAAAGATTGGGTGTTTTATGGTCTGTATTTATGCGGTTATTGGAATCTGAAAAAAAAAAAAAAGGTCCTAGCACAGAACCATACAACTATTAGTCATTTTTTAACAGCTGAGTTATAAAAAAAAACATCTAAAAATATATGTTAACAATCATAGTTGTTTTTTTTTCATGGAGATTTACTGATTGATGTGAATGTGTTTGGATTTTTTTGTCCCACCAGGCATGTTAAAAACTGGACCTGGAGTGGAATTTAAAAGTCAAGTCATTTTCAAGGGTCACTTCCCTAATTAGGCTATTTCAAGACAAAAACTAACACGTGCGTTTTCTCTGGTTTAATTGGCTGCAATCAAAAAAAAAAAAAAAGAGTATTTAAAAATATTTTTTTTAAAGCAGATAATTTTTTTTGGTTGTTTTATGTGTACCTACACTAAGTATCAGTAACTATGGTCACAATCCAATCATCTCCTCTACAACCTTCACGCAATCCTCTTAGGACAAGGCCCGTGTTGCCTGGGTAACTCTACAACTCCCTTCGACTGGTAGGATATCCGCCCTTCACTATCTTTGTCTTTTGTGCATGGCAAAGCCTTGTCCCTTTTGAAATATAACCTCCCTCCTCTCTGTCTCTCTCTCTCTCTCTCTCTCTCTCTTTTCTTTTTTTTTTTTCTTTTTTCTTTATGGCTGCTCCAGCAGTTGCAGGGTTAATGTTTGGGCAGCAGCAGTTGGAGGAGGGAGAGAACAGAGGTAGAGGTGGGAGGTGGCCCACAGCTGTTGTAGTACACTCGGGTTTGTACGGATAGGATGCCTGCTTCACTCTCCCCGGAACAATGGAAGAACAGGGAACTACTGCGACTAGCCAGCCAGGAGACGCTCGTTCAGGTCTCAGGATGAGGGAGAGGCACGTGTAGGGAAGGTCTGTAGAGGGCTGTGTCTGATATGACGTTGCAAGGGCGTAAGTGATGCGTGTATTCTTTCTCATTCTCATTTGTCCCACCTGGCTTGTTCTTAGGATGATCTGACTAGATGTGCAGGTATAGTAAACTTTAGCAAGTGTTTTTTTTTTTTTTTTTTTTTTTGTGTTATTGAGGCTTTTTTACACCAAAACTTAAATGACTTAAACAAGATAATCGGATCTTTTTATTCAAAATACACTTTCAAGATTAATAAGAATTATTAATCATTATATAATAATTATGAATATTTCTTTACTGCTTTAGTAAAATTTTCGGAGTGAATAAATCGTAAATATGTCAACATCTACACTAAGCTTCCGAAATGTTCAAGACTTAAAGTCGTGCATGTTTTTTCCACACGATCAGCTGTCGATTTAATTATACCTGAAATGGCTCCTTGTGCACTACAGAAGTCGTGAGTTCATCAGTTTGTGGACCAGTCAGTGCTTTCGGCGAGACCGATAACCTGACTCCGAAAACAGGCCCATTCACAGTCAGCCGGCAGCAATTTAACAGCTTAATTCACACTTCACCTTCAGCTGCTTTCATAGTTTCTTTCCGCATGTTCTCAGCCGCCCTTGAAAGACCAAGGCGTCCTGGTTGTTTGTCTTCCCTGCTGGGTGTTTTGGTAATTCCGAGGTCTTTGAAGCAGACATAAATGGGGGTTTAAAAGAAGGAAAAAAAAAAAAAGTGCTTTTGAGAAGCAAGGTGTGCTGTAGTGTGAAGGACAGTCTACATTTATGTAGCTGCAGTTTCGCCATTATCTTGCTTCAGCATTTGGGATGAGAGCAGAACAGCGGGTCAGGGAGTGCATTCATTTTAGGCCCGTCGCAGATGCATTAGCCTGGCGTTAAGTGGATAATGCGATCCCGAAAATGGAAAATTTCGATTGAACTGCATTATTGAAGGTTGTTCTAAATTCAATGTGAAGATCCAGAATCTCACCCTACCATAGATTGGGTTTATCCCCAGAATAGTGCACATCAGAAGGCAAAAATAATGCCCCCCCCCAGGGGGACTGACTTTGAGGCTTTTATGTTTGTTTTTCTCCTCAGATGGAAATGAGCAGCTGACGCCTCTCGGCTAATTTGTTTCATTCTATGCGTATGAGGACCATCAAGTCCCTGTTCTGTGGCAATTGATCATTTTATTAGATTATAAATCACAAAAAATAGGATCAATAAATCGGTGTCACAGGGCTTTTGTGCAGGGCGTGAATAATCACAGGCTGCCTCGGCGGACGGGGATGGGTTTGGTTCTTTATAACCCCTGGAGTGTGGGGGATGGAGGCAAGGTTTGTGGAACCCAGAGCCCCAACTCTGTTTGATTGCTTTCTCTGTGGTTTACTTCACCCCTCCCTGCTAATACTAGAGGTTTTCTTCCTGTTTTTATCCTTTCTTGACACAGAATATTTGCATTAATTAAGTATGTACTGTCTGGGTTTACATCCGTTTATAGATGTTTATATGTTCCAATATGTTGTGTATACATGAAATGGTTCAAAAAGATGTAATAAAAAAAAGAAAATCAAAATGAAATATTGAGGTTTATAGATTTTCTAAAACAATTTTACAGGTGAAAAATAATTTCCCCATCATACATTTTTTGTTTGTTTGTTTAGAGCAGGCATTCTGTATGTATTATTAATTTCAAATATTGCCTAACAGTATAATTAAACCTGTGTTTCTGAATGTGTTGCATGTTTTTTAAATGCTCCCCAGTGTCCAGATGGACCTTGAAATTCGCTGCCTGCTGTGTTTTTTTTTTTTTTTTTTTTTTTCAAGGATAAATAAAATCAGTATTCACTGCCATGTTAATCCTGAAACTCTACCATCCTCCATCTTGGATATGCTTTTATAAACCAACACCAGTCCCAGTCCCACACCCCGTCGTACCAGCAAGTATGCCAACATTGCATCTTTCACAATGTCAGATGAAAGCTTGTGTTTCTATTTGATGTCTCTGGAAAAAAGAAAAAAAAACAGACCCGTCTGCAGTGTCTGACTGCCACGCTTTACAAAGTCTGGTGTGTTGAGAGAAGCTTTGGTTTCCAGCGTTAGTCATGTTCAAGAGACTGTCCTCTGGATGTCATGCCAAGCGGGTGACTCAGAAACAAGGGAGAATCGAAGGGAAAAAAACTAAACAAAACGAAGGTCCGGGCAATTCTCTGCGTTCCGAATCCAAACATCAATTCGACCCAATTTTTTTATCGTTGTTTAGATGACGCTTTTTTTTCTTTAAAGCAATCCGGATGTAGATTTGGATTCCTATCGTGGAAGCCAGACGTGACATGAGGAAGAAACTTTTAGAGGAACCAGACTCTAAAGAGAACCAGAACTTATGCTGGTGTGTGTAATGTGCTTATAAATCACCACAGTATACAAGTATAGAGCAGTAAAGGGTTAACCGTACTACATAGGGTTCCCTGAGGAGTCCTGGGACGAACATAGGACAGTCTTTATATTTTCACCAGCCGGTGAGATTATCCACTAAAGCCAAGTACAAATCTTTTTTTTTTTTTTTTTTCCCTTCCCAAAAGTGAAGCTCTATATCCACTAGGGGTGTTTCAAAAGCAGCGAACAGTAGTCTCTCGGCAATGAGAGTTCAATAAACGAACTGCTTTACAGATTACTGAGCATGGGGGCCCTGTTAAGGCTGCGGCACAATGTTTTATTGCTCGGTTTATTACTCCGTATATAGTAGGATTACGTGCTAGGAGCTTGCTAGTGCTGCCAAGAATCTTGTTAGCATGGAGCCTATAGCCTTCGCTTTGTTTGCACTAGGAATCTTGTCTCCCTCTGGTTGCCAGAGAGGTGTTAGCTAGTTCTACTGAAGCATGAAGTTTGATGTAGAAGGATGTATAGATCTACGGAAAGGTTCAGGAGGCCCAGGAGCAAACTGATGCTAATCTCATTTAGTCTAGACTTCCAGACAAGAGGAGATTGGCCTGCTTTTTTTCCTGTTGACTGCAGGGGACCGGAGACGGAAGTTGTTAATGTAGTGTAGGTGAACTCGCCCGCCGTTAAGACGTCAGATAACCCCCGAGCAACAAGACTGAAATGGACAATTTTGTCTCTGTCAGTTCCCACCCACTGGACACCTTTGTCGTATCACGTAGCAGCTATCAACCAGGTTTTTTGAACAATCGTCGCATCACCCGCATAATACACTCTAAGTGAAGTGCTATCCATCGTCTTTTGAATGCATAAGCAGACGGATGTCCATGATTGGCTAGGACAAGGGATTTATTTATTTATAATTTTTTTTCTGTCAAGGGTTCCCTGACTTTGGCATCGAAAGGATTCTCCATAATGGTCTTGCCGCTCAGGAACCCTTCACCTTTTCCTTGTGGACAGAAAACGAGTATATATTTTTTTTTACAGATGTCGGTAGCATGATTGCAGCATGAACCTGGACACGCCTGTGCTTTGTGTTGTAGTTTTGATTGTGCTACAGAGTTGCTGAGCAGGTTGTTAGTTTGTCATCTGTGATTTATTTGTAAACGTATTGCCAGTTAGAATTTTTTTTCCTTTTCTGGCCACTCATATACCTGACGAGATAAAATGGCTGAATAAACAAACTTTCAGCCACGGTGGTGTTTTTACTGCACTTTATCTTTTTGTACCATTTAGCATTCATGCTCTTAATGTTATTCTCAAGTCGTTTGATGTAACGTTTTTTTTTTTTTTTTTTTTTTAACATAGCCTTGTTTTCATGTGGATGGAGATGTATTTTAAAAAATATGGTTAATGTTATTTATTTGTTTATTTATTTATTTTTTAAAGTGGAGAGGTAAAAAAAACAACAAAAATTTTTCAAAAATATCCATGTATGTTTGAACTGAGCGCCTGAGACATGGTTGCATTGTTAACTGTCTAATCAAAGGGTGAGGCTTTTACAAGCACAATGGCCTGATGCACGCATTAACAAGGCTGCTTTTCTGGTATTTCTGTGGTTAATGTCATCTCTGAAGTTCACTTTATGAGTCAGTCGGTAGTTTTGCAGCAACGTTCAGCTGTACCGCACGTGTATACCTTATCTCATCATCTTGAAGAATCTCTTTTGTAACATTTGCGTTGTTTTTTTTTTTTTCCAAGTCATTACACTGGAAAGTTTATCTAGTAGCTCTGGGAAATTCTGTAATTAAAATTAACTCGTTGTATGTAGAACCGTCTCTCAAGCGAAACAGCGGGTTTGACTTACTCATGCGTTAATTTTCCGTTTCTCGACAGTGATTCATAGATGAAAAGAAAAGATGAGCAAGCCACGACAGCCTTGCACGTGACGTCTCGGATAAACTCCCAAGGACGGGCTTGATTTCCTGTGCAATCGGACCCCCCAAGAGATCCACCAGGGATGCAGGGGAAAAAAAAAAAAAAAAAAAAACATGCACCCACATCGAGGCTTTTTCAGCATAAATCATAAATTGGAGTGGTGTTGTGGTTTTCAGAGGTGGACAAATTAGATGTGTCTTAGCTTGCTCAGTGGGTTTTACCAGTCCTGTGGTGTGGACATCAAAGGATGACAAGCATCTAATGTAAAGCAATTTATCTTTACCAAAAAAAAAAAAATGTATGATCAAATTATCCGCAAAAATGTCTTTGGTTATTATTTGATGAAGTTTAGATAAATACGAGTTGCGAATGCTCGCTGAAAAGAGAAGAAGTGCTAATCTTTAAAAATAAATAAAATAAAAAAAAGATTAAAGTTTATCCACTCCTGGTGTTGTTGATGGCGTTCATATTTCTCCTTTTTTTCAGTTTCAGTCAGTCTTTGCATGTGTGTGTCTGGAAATTTGGAAAAATAGCCAGCCTCAAACAGGCTGTACGCTTCCATCGCACATGCTTTCGATTGGACGTCTTTTTTTGTCAAAAAGCAGGTTGCTTCTGATTTAAAGAAACAGCTATAAATAAAGGGACAAAGTCTTTACCTCCTATAATAACATACAGCACACAGTGGCATCTATATAACCTTTGTATTTAATCTATATAAAGAAGATTATGTTTTGTCTACTTCTGGTCTTAGTAGCTTACATCCAGCAAGCTATGTTTTGTGGATTTAATACCTGGTGTATCTCAGTGCCTTAACAGTTCCGCACAGCGAAGGCATGTTTGGCTCTTGGTCAAAAGCGAGATAGAAAACAGCCACAACCTTTCAGTCTGGCAGGGCAGAGAGAGAGAGAGAGAGAGAGAGAGAGAAAGAAAAAAAAAAAAGCGCTCAGGTTTGGGTGTTTTTTCAGCTTGGTGCTATATATAGTTCTTGGTCATGTGTAGTGTTTGCACAGCTTTTTAAATGGATGGCTACTGAAAAGTGCTATAGTGTTATTCCAGCTGCTCTGATAAACTGGAATCTATCATGATTTAAGAGAAAAGAAAAGGCAAGTGTTCTGTGCACACTGTACACCCTTTTGTTAACTGTAATGTGATGACTTGTAAATGCAAGACAGGGCAAAACCATGCGCATTTACTGTTACTTTTATTCATTAGTTTGCTCGTCGTCACCAACAGCTTTTTACCCTGGCAAAAGCAGGCAAAGCAGGGCACTGAGCAGAAACATTCACACACTCATTCGCAGGCAATTTGGAATCACAGATTCAGCTTCTGATTTAAAGAAAGGAAGCATGTTTTTGGGAGCTGGGAGGAATCTAGAGAACCCAAAGGAAACCCACAAGGGCATTTGTGGGGATTATGCGAAACACCGCACAGACATTAACCTAAACTCGGTGTGGAATCAATGCTACCCACTGTACCATGTTTTTAAGTGCATTAGGGACTTCAACAAGGGCCAAATTGTGATCGCCAGAAGACTGGGTCAGAGCAACCTCAAAACAGCAGGTCTGATGGGATGTTCCCGGTATGCAGTGGTTAGTACCTACCAAATGTGGTCCAAGGAAGGACAACCAGTGAAGCAGTGCCAAGGTCATGGGTACCTAAGTCTAATTAATGCACATGGGGAGTGAAGGCTAGCCCTTCTGAAGAGCTAAAGATGTAGCACAGATTGCTGAACAGTTCTTGCTATGGCAAAATGGAGTCGGAACACACAGTGCATCGCAGTTTGGGTAGACGCAAGACGCGGTCATCGTGCCCATGCTGACCCCGGTCTACCACAAAAGGTGCCTACAGTGTTCATGTGTGCAACAGATCTGGACCACAGAGCGCTGAGTCTAACGGATCGAGTTTCTTTTGCATCTTCTGATTGGTCGTGTACTTTTCTGAGGAAGAGATGGCACTAGGATAGGATGCACTATGGGAAGAAGTCCAGCCGGCAGAGGCAACGTGATGAAGTTTCCCCATCACAACACTCAAGTCCTGGTATTCATGTAGATGTTACTTTGACACTACTTAAACATTGTTGCAGACCAAGTAACCCCTTCATGGCTGATTTTAGTGGCCTCTTTTAGCAGGATGATGCATCCTGGGATACTGCAAAAAGTGATTCAAGAATGGAATAAAAAAGACAAAAGTTCAAGGTGTTGACATTGCCTCCAAATTCCCCACAGCTCACTCTGATTGATTGATTTTCTGTGAGATGATTCTGGACAAAGTCTGATCCATGAAGGCTTCACCTCACAACTTACATGTCTTAAAGGATCTGCTGCTAACATCTTGGTGCCAGATACCACAGCACACCTTCAGAGTTTTTCTGGAGTTCATACCTCGACGGGTCAGAGCTGATCCATTTAAAGCAATTCGCTGCAGACTGAATGTGTCACAGTCAACGTTAAAAGCATCAATTATTAATGACTTGAATGAACGTGCCAATCGATTTTCAGATTGAGTTTTGCAACAGGATAGCCAGTGTGAGGGTATGCTCCCAAGTGACTAGTGAAGGTCAAGGTTTTGCTAATGCAATAACAGGAACGGGTGGACTCTGACTTTTGCATTTATATAGGGCATGAGAAGGTTGAATGGGCTGAATGGATGAGTGGCGACAGCAGACTAATGCTTTGCACAATGCTTCCACTAGCTAGTGACCGGGTACGCTTTGGCAGAAAATAAGAGCATGTCAAGTGAGGTCCTTGTTTTTGGAGCATAAGTAGGCCATGAGAAAACAGGCTTCTATGTCAGGGAGTGGGTGGGGGGTGACATGACTGCGATCCAGTTGTGTGATTAGAGCGCTTAGTTTTGTTTAATCTTCTTTATTATTGTAAAGCTGTAGCCAAAGCCTGGTCCATTAAGTCCCACTGAAATCCTAGCTCCACCAAAGCCCTCACTTACACACTAGTTTTGCACCAATCCTACAATTCCGTTTTTCATGATCACATTTTATTAGCAGTGCTAAGAGAGAGCAATTTATATTTTGTTTTTCTATGTGAAGAACCCATATGACTTTAATTTAGTGACCGAACGAGACTGCCATGTCCTACCGTTTCTCACAATTTTACTACCACCTCTACATCTAGTTTTGTGTACTTCGTTCATAGAATCTCGTGTTTTTTTTTGTTTTGTTTTTTGCCGCAGGTAAACATGATGTCCGAGGAAACCCAAAACCGAGAGCTTGAGGAGGACCTGGAGTCAGAAGAGGGTGATCTGGAGTCCTATTTGGAGGAGGAGAGCAGCAGCGAGCTCCTAGAGCGTGTCCGGGAGCTTCAAGTGAGTCATGCTCCTGCATTGCAAAGACGCACTGAGAACAATTCTACATCATCCATATCTGTCCAGTTTCAGCATGTTGAATAACGAGTGTCTTTTATTTTTATCCAGGCCGAGAACTCGGCTCTTTCTCTCGCCAACGAGAGTCAGAGAGAAGCTTATGAAAGATGCCTGGATGAAGTGAGTTCTGACAACCTGACTCTGATAACTGAATCCCCCCCCACTGTGTTCCCTGGTTTCGATACTCTTAAGGTTTTGTGCAATAACAAAATAAATCACAATAAAAAGGCTTTGCATTCTCTTGTAGTCATATCAGTCTAGTTTTCTCCACTATAAAAACAGTGTTTAATGAATGTGGCTGAAGCAAGTGTTTTATTTTCATAGGTAGCCAATCATGTCGTCCAGGCCTTACTCAACCAAAAGGTAAAGCTAATCGCTCTTTACATTTGGTTTAAAATAGTCTGCTTGTATACTGTACCTTGGTAAAATGCTGTGTCTTTATAAAAAAAAAAAAAATCTTTCCATCCTTCACCTTTAGAAAGCCGCTTTGTTGACATGCTTTTGTTTCAGGATCTTCGGGAGGAGTGCATAAAGTTGAAAATGCGAGTGTTTGATTTGGAGAGGCAGAACAGAACACTGTGTGAACTCCTCCAGGAGAAACTGCACAATCAGTCATGTGTACATCAGCAGGTAAATTATAATAATAATAAAAATCAAAGATCACAAAACTTTCTCTTTGTAGACAAAGCTGTGGTTTTTGTTGTTGCTTTCTGAAGACTGGTTAGACGCTCTGTTATGTGTGTGTTCATTTTACACGCCAAATTGAGGAAAATCTGTGCTTTCCTGTTTACTTTCGTGGTGGGAGGGTATTTTTCTGAGGAAGTAACAGAAAAGCTATGTACATCAGATACGCATTTCTCAGATAACGAGTACATTGCTAATGCACATAATAGGTATCATATGATAGTTTAAGGAATGTTGCAAAATTAGACATTTTAGACACAATATTATTACTAATTTTTGCTCTGCCAGTGAAGGAATAACAGCTTGTAGGAAGCGTAGTGTTATATTGTATAACTGTTTTATTGTAACTAGTAGAATTAAAATGTTATACATCAAAGAGAGACAAGTGAATTAATAAAACTGAAGAATACCAGGGCTGTTGTACTAAATACACTGCCTGGCCAAAAAAAAAAAACAAAGTTGCGGTTTCAGAATGGTCAAATTATTGGGCTGCATCAAACAAAGAAAACAACTAGGAGATTTGAACTTCCTGGAATTGTGTAAAGAACTCTTTAACAAATTATCAAAACCTGAAAGGATAGAGCTAAAGTGTCAACTTTCTGGAAAAAAATGTGGCCATTAAAAAAAAAAAAAAGAAAACATGAATGGAGAACACTTAAACATTTGGTGAAGTTGCATGGTTAAAAAAAAAAAAAAAGGTTAAAAAACCATTGACTATGTTTAATAGTGAAAGTAAGAACATTTATATATGAGCTCACAGGATTGGGACTAAACAGCTGTGTGACCATAAGAATCACTTTTTAGAGAGACTAATCAAGAAAAAAATGTGGCAACATGTGGCAATAAAATGTAGTCAGCTGACGACCCGAGTGTACCGAATTACCAGGGAATCACATCATCATGCATTTTTCTTCTTTGATAGCATGGGTATATTTCAGGACTCAAATTGTGGAAGAGCACGAGGAACCATTTTTGGGGGGGATTTTACCCCGATTTTCTCCCTAATTTAGTCGTGTTCAATTTCTCTCCGTCACTAGTGGCGCTCCCACATTAAGCTGCTACTACTACTACTCAGTCGGGAGAGTCGAAGACACCTCCGAACCACGTGACGTCAGCCAACCGCATCTTTTCGAATTGCTCGCTCATGCACCGTTGTGGGCGGCGTAACGCACTCGGAGGACAGCGCTATCCGCTTCCGTGAGTTCACAGACCCCCACCAATTGGCTGTAGAGCCGTGATTAATGTGGGTACCTCTAATCCCTTCCCTCTGAGAGAGCTCGGCCAATCAGCTTTCTATAGGCCTCCGGCTGCGAGAGGGTACAGCATCGAACTTGCGATGATGGGGCGCGAGCACTTTACCACTGCGCCAATCGGAGGCCCCCAGTAACCATTTTTATGCATAAACTGGCCATTCAATCTCAAGGTGGTTGAATGAAATCTTGGAGTGTACAGCTTTTTTTTTTTTTTTTTGGCTAGGTGGTGTATTATCTTTGTTCGAACTGTCAAATTAGTGAACTGTGGTATAAAATACAAGTCGATATTGCAGTATAGAGCTAACACTTCTTATTGCCTTTTAAATTTAGACTGGGTCCTGCTTGGAACACATTTCTGAACTACCGCACACTGATTCAAACAAACAGATTGAAACTCAGAGGAATGCACAGTCCAAGGTAAAAAAAGACACACAATACATTCTATAAACTGAGACAGAACACATAATGAACCATGGCACACCTCATAATTAACACTTGTGTTTAACTATAACTATATTTAGTCTATGATAAAGTATTTATGATATGTAACTTTCTTTTTCTCTAATGTTTGTCTTAATCAAAAGGGAAATGGAGAGTGTGCACAAACTTGCTTTCCTGAAACCCAAAGCTCCACCACCTCCATGGACGCCTTATCTCCTTTTCTGAAAAAGAAAGCACACATTTTGGAAGTCCTGCGTAAGCTCGAGGAGACGGATCCTCTACGCTACCATCGTTCCCCCGGCATCTCCTCCCTTTGTGAATACAGCCAAGCTCTGGTCTCTAAGGACACTGTATTGGCTTGTAGAGACAACTCGCCCAGGTGCAATGTGACTAAAACACATTGTCCTCATTCTTGTACAGACGTTTGTATTTGTATCAATGGAGCAGAGCACAATAGTGTAAAGTGTGGAAGCTGTAATACATGCCTGATTCTTTCCAATAAGGACTCGATCAGCCTTGCCAACAGTAGCCGCAATTGCTGCACTTCAAATGCCATTACGATCGACAACCTCAATTTGGCTCCGCCCGAGTTTCATAAGAACCAGGACTTGCAAAGCCATGTGAAGAATGCTACGGGTACTAGTGAACTCTTAGTAATCAGGAAGTCTGCCGATTTGTCTGTTCTTCAGCTGGAAAAAGGTCTTGAGCCATCAAATGAACTTTTATCAGCAGAAGCCCCTGACCCTTACCCTAACATGGCTGTACCTGAAAGAGACCGTAACATAGTCCCTGATCACGCACCAGATAATGCCCTTGCACTGTCAGAGAAAGAGACTAAAGATAAAAAGAGAATATCCGATGTTTTATTGAACTCCCAGTTATCAAAAAGTGGGTACACCACCAGTGAACAGATCAGTCATGAGAGTACAAATGACACAAGTACTCTGGAAACAGACTTTAAGCACTTAAAAACTGTTTCATCACAGAAGCTTGAAAAAGTCACAGATGGTGAAGAATTTCTGCAGAAAGGTAACACTGGCTTGCCCTCAGTCAACTCCAAGTTACCTACTCTTGGTCTGAAGGACAGCCTGCCAGACACCTCTAGTGAGGTAGAAAGTATCGAACCTGTGCATAAAGGGCTGCTGTTTTCTCCAAATGAGAACCACACAGCATCAAGAGTACTAGATGACATATGTGTCCCTGTAAAGGACAGCACAGCACAAGACCTTCAGGCCGATGGATCTAAACTTGTCAGCCCCAACCAGGTATGTATAAGAGAAGTCAAGTCCTCCCCTTCAAAGCTGCTCAAGTTTCTCAAGATCCCCACCATTGGGGAGCGTGCTCCAGTAGCCAATGCTCCCCGGCTCAGCCCTCAACTATCACGCAGCTCAAAAATCCCTTGTCGCAGTAACAACTACGAGGTGCAACATTCACCAGTTACTACTCGTAAAGCAACCACGGCAGAAAGACAAAAACAGCCAGCCTGTTCCAATTCTGAGCCTTTTCCTTCCACACATTCTGCTCCAACCTCTCCACCCCTGTCTGATGATCCACCTCCAGTGGTGCCAAAAGAACTTAACTGTGGCATACCTAAAAACAGTCGAGGAGGAAAACCTACACAAACTGCCCCCTCACAAAGGACACCACAGAAAATACCACACTATGAAAATATTCCTGATGTCTCTAATACTAGTGCCTCAGACATATCCCAGGTTCTTGGAGAGGTGAGCTCTGCTCTCCGGTATGCAAGCTCTAACACAGAAAAAGTTAAAGGAAAGATAGGAAGCCTAGGTTTAGAAAGGCCCACTAGTTTCAAATCTCAAAAGGACACTTCACTCGGCTCTGACATCTCAGACCAAGAAGAGAGCCCAGACAGCCCTGTATGGCATAAGCAAGCCAACCACCGCAGTTTGCCTAGTCAGTCTTCTTCACAGAAGTCACAGATGAGTGGTATGAGGTCCAGAAGCCAAGAGAAAAATGAGTTGGTGAAAGACCAAGTACAAAGTGCAGTCTCACCCATTAAAAGGAATGATCCACCACCTATTCCCAAGAAGACAGGCGTGGGCAGACACTCGGGGGAATCCAGCCATTCCTTTAAAGAAAGACTAGCTGCACTTGGCAAGCTAAGGAACCCAGAAGAACCAGTTTGCTCCCTGGTGGCTGAAAAAAAAGAAATTCCTCCACGAACCAACGACAAAAGCAAAACTGCTGAATATAAAACTGAAGAAAATAAACTTTTAAAAAGTACAGATTCTGTTGAAGAAAAATCATACGTTTCAGGTCATATGGATGGTGCTGTCTCAAAGCTTTCTGACCCAGGCATCAAATCAATACCCATAAGCTCTACAATCTCTAAGCTGGAAAGTGAATCATCTAGAACATCCCTTGTGAAACCAGAAAGCCCTAAATCCAAAATGCCTGCACTATCTACCAACTTAGAAGCTGCACAAGCTTTGCGTAGCTATGCTAAAAGTGCAACACCACAAAGTCTTTCATACAGTGGGAAAAACCTTTCCAGTCCCCACAGTAGCAGCCCTAACAGGATACCTCTAAAATCTCCCACTAAAACTGTATCACCATCTTTGAATCGAGATGCAAAACCAAACCAGGAGGTTCCACGGTATTTGTCAAAATCTGAAGACAGAAACCAATCCCGCGCCAGTAAGAAGAAAAATTCATTTGGAGAGAGCCTTCCTCCTCCACCTCCAAGGCCTACGGAGTCGGTCGAAGAGAAGAGACACTCGGCACCAAGCCCTCAGTCCTCGATCGAGCAAAAGGTCATGAAGGGCATTGAGGAAAACATGCTGAAGCTTCAAGAACAGGACAAGAGTCAAGTGCCTGAAGTTAAACAGAAGGCTTCCAGCGGTATTGCCAACTGGTTTGGCTTGCGGAAAAGTAAGCTGCCAGCTCTTAATCGGAAACCTGAGGCTTCAAAAGGCAAAGATGATAAGAGAGAATGGAAACTTAATATATCCTCAGGGGGAAAGGATTCTAAAGTGGCTACTAAAAAGCCAGAGAGCGAGAGCCTGAACATATCCATGTTAATGGAAAAAGCGGAGGGGCTACACAAAGCCCTGGAAGAGGAGCGTGCCTATGTGAATGGTGTTGCTATGGACCGACAAGGAAAGGGGCATTCCTGTGAGGTGGTGATGGACCAAGCTCAGGGGCAGATGTCTTTAATGTACAGGGGTGTGCCATCAGACAGCTTCATGCAGCAGCTGCTTAACCGGTATGTACAATGTGGCAAGTTGGTACATTACTACTTGCATATTTCATTTTCCATCCAGCTTTCTCACTTAGTCATGCATTCCTGCATTTGTATCAACTGACTCAGAGTATATAATTAAAATAATATTTCAAACCCTGGTGAATAATCAATAATTAATTTTATTTATTTATTTTTTTTTATAAAGGGTGGATGGAAAAGATGTTGGGGGTATCGGTGCGGCTCATCGGCGCTTATCATTTGATTGTAAAACCAGGCCTGTTTTCAGCCATCACAGCAAAAGTGCCGTTTGTCAGACCAGAAGTAGTGATGACATGGAAAAGGTAAGATTGTAAAAGATTGTCCTCGACATTCATTTAGATTTTATCCCAAACATTACAGTATTTGTGCTGATTTCTGTAATTTGTCCCAGGCTGCGTCTTTAATGACTAAAATGGACGGTGTCTCCGATGAGAACCTGGCTGACTCAATTCACCACGAGCACTTTGCAGGTAGGACTGTTGACTGATGCCACAGTTATTTACCACGCCAAGATGATGTATTTGATGAATGGGTTAGCGCATGACCTCATAAACATGTCTGGACCTGATCGTCCAGTACAAGGTTGCTTGGCATGTTTCTTCCTGTGGCTTTTTACAATGAGTCACACCTGCTCAGAGCAGTAATGTCAATTTAAACTTTTTTGGACTCTTCTTTGTAGCAGAACATTCTAATGAGAATTGCCAGAATATAATTTTTTTTAAATACATGAAGTCTTTTACCATTTTCGTGGACTTAAATAAATGATTAAAGTGTATTTAACTTCTCCGATTTAGAGGGTGCCATTTTGGTGACATACCAAGCGTTGTTGAAGTGTTTCAATATAAAATAAACTGGTTTTGACAGGCTCTGGAATTTCCACACACACCCTGGACAGTGGTATTGGCACATTTCCTCTTCCTGACTACAGTATGAACGCTGGATGTAAAAGTATCCCCAAAGGGAAGGCCCAAGGGGAGACCGATCCTTCCTTTCCTCAGGGAAGACATGGCTCAGGGATTAAAATACCCCACAAGGCCTGGACTCTGGAAAGAGAGCTGTCATCTTTAGAGGAAGATTACATCATGGGACAGGAAATCGATAGCACTCCACTGGAGGGCAAGCTTGCACCCAATCAAGTTGCCAACACGGGTCAAGAAGGTACTTATATTTTTGTTGGCGCACCTTTTTCTTTTTTTCTCAGCTTTTTTTTTTTTCTTTAGCTGTTTGCCAGTGCATAATAAGTTTACATTAACAAGTTATAGTTAGTGGTAAAGTGCCCGCCCTATCATCCGGAGATCGCTGGTTCGATCCCCGGGTGATGCTGTTACCTCTCACAGCCGGAGGTCTAGGGGAGGGATGAGAGGTATTTTGTGCTCCCACATTAATCACAGCTCTACAGCCAATCAGGGGCGTCTGTGAGCTCGCGCACGCGGACGGAGTGGCTAGCGCCCCTCACCCCTAACGGTGCGTGAGCAAGCAGTTCGAAAAGATGCAGTCGGTTGGCGTCACGCGGTTCGGAGGAAACATGTGATAGTCTTCGGCCCTCCCGGCTGAGTGGTAGTAGCAGCCTTAATGTGGGAGCCCCCTAGTGACTGGGAGGAATTGGACACGACTAAATTAGGGAGAAAATTTAGTCGGGGCG
>JAQQZT010000015.1:21119398-21136750 GCA_030068275.1 Clarias platycephalus | reverse complement strand
CGGAAGAAAAGAAAATAAAAAGTTATAGCACCATATTAGTATTGATGACGCACATTATCGCGAAACCAATGTGCCGATTCATTTTGTATTGCGATTCTCTTAGTATCATCATTCTAAAAACAGTTTCTCAAATAATTTGCTCCCATTTCACAGGAAGGATGCTGTGCTGCCGGCCCATGTGTGAATAGTTTAGAGGGCATCACATGTAGGATTATAGAGGAACTGCAATACTTTACCACCTCAAATGCAAACACATGTAAATTAAAAATAAATGTAAAATACCGATACATGACTTCTCACACAAACAAATTGAGATAAATAACTGAATAATTTTCCCTCTATTTCTAATGCTTTGTGTATTTGCACCACTTGTCCCTGTCGTAAGACTTCTGTTACTTGTCAATTATGCACCTGTTCACAATATACTAGGTGTTTATAATCAAATGTTTTATACAACAGCACTGTTGAATTTTTTCCTTTTGATTGGTACAGAGGCAGTCACTGATTTAAAAAAAAAAAAAAAAAAAAAAAAAAAAAGATTATTATTCTAGCACCTTTTGTCTTATTCTTTACATATTTACCTAAAATACACAGTACAATTTTTAATGCCTAAATTCATGCCCTTCATCTGTATTTGATGAATTATGGAAAATCTTTATATTTTAAGGTGCTGATGTCTCTGGCAGACCTGTAAGATCTGGTTCCACAAAGAACTGGACATTCCCCAACCTCAAAGCATCAACAGAGCCGTCTGATGTTTATCTTGGAGTGGAGGAGGCCTTAGATTCAGTGAACCAGAAGAGCTCATTTAGGAGGGTGAGTCTGATGTTTAAACGCATATCTCACCAGTGGTGGAAAATACTTGAGTAATTGTACATTGATAATATACTATATATTTTTGTGGTATCTATGCTTTACTTGGGTAGTATAGAAATGGAATACTTTGTCTGCTTTCTTCATTACATTTTTCAGGAAATACAAGCTTTACTGCTTACATTTTAATTAACATTTTCAAATACTCAAAAGTCTGTTTCTAAACATTATATATATATTTATATATAAGCCACTAGACTTTAACACATTCATAATACTACCTGATGGAGCTTGAGTCAGCGCACCCCTGGCATAACTCGCTAAAATGTTTCAGCATGGTGAATGATGCAAAGATGCATATAAAATGAGATGTCTCCTTTGCCTCCCTAGAAGGCATGAATTCCATTTAATAATTGGGAAAAGCACTTTGCTGTAATTTTAGGTAATTTGTGTTAACTGGCGTTAATGATAGAAGCCACATACTTTTACTTTTTAAGCCAAGAATTGATTCTAGAAGCTAAAGCGACTAAAGTTACATTCTACCTAATGGTGATTTACATAATATTTTACTGGTAGTCATATGCAGTACATTTGACAATAAATTAGTCATATGAGGCATACGAGCAACAAACTTACAGAAACTGAATGAAGAAAGTATACAGTAGCTTCTTTTAACTAGACTAGTTTTCACACAAACATAACATTGCAATACTTGTTCACAAATATATAAACTAGCGTTTTCAGTTCCACTTCAGAAAATTTTTGGCTCTGTAATGACAATTTAAATGATGTTGACACAGTATCTGTACTTTGCCTTAACAATAATTCTTCAGTATTTGTTCCACCTCTGAATGGCATTATAATAACAATGTGTAATCACTGCATGCATCATTCCATGGTAATTTATTTCCTGCTATCAGACTAATTAAGTTTTTAATTAAATTTGCTTTATGTCATGTGTACAGCGCTCAAAGACTACCGATGCCCCATTCAGGCGTGACTGCGAACCCAGAAGCCTCCCACAGCCGACTCCGGTGCGCCGAGGCAAGGCACGTGCTCCCGTCAACCCAGACCTTGGAAGAGAATCTGGGTTAGAACTGGTGAGAGAGAGGCCTGACGACACACTTTCACCTGGCCACCCCCAGGTCCTAGAGACCCCCGAGTCCCTTAGCGACTCTCTCTATGACAGCCTGTCCTCCTGCGGAAGCCAAGGCTGAGAGGGAGCACCGGTAGCCGAGTGGATGGAACCGTCAGGTATCAGCATTTTCTACACCTTAACGCTGGTTATATCAGGCAGCATTTGTTCTTAAAGGTAAACACTTTCAAGACAACACGCTTTTTGGCACCAGAAGACGCCCACTGTTCCTGCAAGAAATCACCTTTTTTTCCGAGAGTCTCTACTGGAGAACAGCCGGCAAAGTGTGGACGCGTGTGTGGTGGGTTTAAAGAATTCACAGAGTTTCCACGTTTTTAAACCAGTCTTACACAACATTCATACTGATTCAGGTAGTAGCAGAGTAGACATGTCGCTTTTGTGTCATTGAATTGTTTGTAATCTTTGGACACTCGAAACCATCAAGTCTTCCATTTAAAAAAAAAAAAAAAAAAAAGAAGAAATCTGAGAATGTTCTGGAAATTGTCTCTACATGTACATCAGTGCACATCATTCGTTAACATAACATAGTTGTGTAAAGTTATTGCAAAGTGAACCGTGTATATGTATGTGATTTTTTTTTTTTTTTTGATGTTTATAATTTAATATACATATTTTATGTAAGGAAAAAAGTTCTTTTGTGTACAATTTGAATCAGACACTGACTTCCATTGAGTCCATTATATGTTGGGTGTCAAAAACTTGTAGCAATAATAAAAGTACTATCCGTGTGTGATAGCGCTACAGTGTTTTACAGTGAATTTTACTTTGCAAGTATTTATTAATTTTTTTTTCTTTCAAGAGTGTGGTAAGACAAGACCACAGTATGCTGGTTACTTTTTGTAGCATTCGTCATTCAAAATTTTTTTTGTGTGTGTGTCCGGCTGTTTTGTTTCCGTTTTTCACTATGAAGTCCTGAATCGGGCATTTCACTTTAATATATACACTATATCTTGGATACATTATGTTGGATACATAAATTGATCAGGTTACTTAACAGGTCAAGATCATTCCTCTCGAATGGTCTCGGCCGTAGTCTTAAGTTTCCAAAACACCCTTTACGTTGAATTTGTTTCTACACATCAGTGTTGTTCTTTTTCAAGCGAATTACTCTGTGATGTTGTCCTGGCAAATGACCTTGTCCTGTGTCGTACATGTTTGCTCCGTGTTTCCTACTTTAACACACACCACCATAAACAGAGCATTCTGACACCTTGTGTGGACATGGCACAAATTAGAAACACACTGTACCACTTCTGACAGGTTGTGTAAACATCACGATGACCTCCTTGTCAAATGCTGACATTTCCAGTCAAATGAAGCCACCTCTGTCTGTTCCTTTTGACACAAAATTTAATGAGTGATTTAGATCGTTGCAAAAACCACATAATTTTCATCGTGAAGGATTCCTCAGTGGAATGCTTCATGACAAATTATGATCGGGTCATTAAAAGTATTGAATTAAACAAAAACGCAAAAATACTTCTCAAATACTATCGTGAGATCACGTTACCAATCATTGTCCTTTTGTTCCAGTCTCTCCGATTGAAATTTGTGTTCTTGTGTAATCGACTCCTGTGTTCCTTGTAGGATTTATTCCATTTCTTTTCAACAGTTTTTGTTGTAATGTTCAGGACTATTTTATATTAGTTTGCTATGTTTACAAAAGAATTTATGACGAAGCTGTTAATATATCTGTAAACTTTTTATATTAAGGTGCTATCGGATGTTTTTTCCACTCATCTCTGCAAAAGCCATAAACCTGTTTTTGCATAATCATCTTTTTAAGCAATCGCCATCACTCATGCAATTAAATAAAATGTTTTTATGCAGTTTGCTCAGGGTATTTTTTTTGTTTCGTTTTTTTTTGCTATGTCTGTTGTTGCATTAAAAGCTTAGATGTATCCTAATGGAAAAAAAGAAAAATAAAAGAATAAAGGCTTGAAGCTGTGAACCCTTTAAAGAAAGATTAACATCTTATACCAACTGTGTGGTGTTTGTGGTGTAAGCCACTTCAATACTAATTATACTAAAGGTCATTTGGTGCACTTTTACCTAATGAGGTCAAGTGAACAATGCCTAATCAGGGGTTTGCAAGTCCTTTTATTCAAGGCTAAAGGTCATTTGATGAAAGCCATTCTTCGCCCAATGAAGTAAGTGAAAGACCCATGCTTTGCTGTACCACCTGCAGGTTGAATCTAGTTGCCTTCTACTTGTATCCCTGTATTGGTCTCCTTCGACCCTGACCAGTTTGTCATCCCTGCTGATAAAAGGCATCTTCACATCACAGTTCTCCCACTATCATGCTTCAATGGGGAGGCACTAGACCAAAGCTAGTGCTGTATAATCTCAAAGTGTAATTTTGGTCTTATTGTTCTCTCTCACAGGTCACTGTATGAGCCCTGCTTTATGCAGGCAAGTTATCCTTAACGCAAGATCAGCTTCTGCGGCAACCCATTTGTGCGAGCAGCCTAGAGAAAGAACAAAAAAACCATATATAATAATAATAATAAAAAAAAAGAGTCTAATACAGTGTCAGAACGGTGTATCCATCACTAATTGAGGCTTCAGGACAGAAAACTTTGCGTTTGTGATTTTCTGGTAATATGCAGTACTGTACAAAATCTTAGACACCGTTTTTTTATTTTATTTTTTAATTCAAACATCATATGTTAACTTTATGATGAGTCCAAAAAACATTTCTGATTTCCCAGCAAAAAAAAAAAAAAGAAGCAAGTCCTTCAGAAGGACTTGTGGCTGCTTTTGCAGGATGTTCAGTAAAACCTAGCAGCTAATTTCCTCATAAAACTGCCCAAATTGTACCTGAGACTATTTTTAATCAAAGGGTCACCGCACCATTCATTAACTTTCTTTCATTAATTACTGTTTACTGCTTTTTATGGATTCTTTTGAATGTAGAAACTTTTTTTTTTAGAAGACATCGTTGTTTTACAGCAGTTACATGAATGTGCCTAAGGCACAACCACATTTGGCACAGTACTGTATGTACAGAAGTCTGCTATTTCCATTAATTACCACCTTGATTATTAACTATTTTAGTTTTATTAGAGCTATTCCTTTGTTTTCATGCTTAAAACTGAAATTTCAGTCCAACAAAGAATGTGTTAAACAATCTAAATACTACATTTGGTAGCAATACTATTTAAAGGGTTGTATTGTTAAGGTGCCAAACTGGCATTAAATCTGGCCTGACTTTAACAGAGTTGTGAGCCCCTAAGGATGTTTTTTTCTTTTTAATTAAAAAAACAACGTCCTATTGTTCATTAATTCAGCACTCCTAGGAAATATTTGGCAAGTTTCTAGATCAGTGAAACTCATTCCCAACACTAGTAAACACACCAGTGGGCTGCTGTGGGGAAAAATAAACCCGAACAATTCACAAAAGGCTTGTACTGCCAAGTGCTATGTGCAGCGTGTTTACGTAAGCAGTAATGGCTGATTTTTAACAGCTACACTCAAGTACGGGCAAGTCTGCTTGAGGCTGCGAGGTATTAGCACATGATACGCTAATGAGAACTTGTCATTTCTTGGCGGTGTGTAGTTGGTATGTACACCCCATTTGTTTATGTGAGTGTAAAACAATGATAGGAATTTTTGCGAATTGCATGGCATGATGTGTCAGTTGGCCAACTGTGAAAGTACCACTTTATTAGGAACAGACATACCCCTGCTCATTCCTGCAATTATCCAGTTAGTCAATCATGTAGCAGCAGTGCAATACATAAACACTTGCATATGCAAGTCACAAAGCCTCAGAGTGCTTCAAGCTGACAGGAAGGCCATGTAAAACTTTTTTTTCTTCTTTACAACCATGGTAAGCAGAAAGGCATCTCAGACCCCCAGGTGTATGTACAACACTCGAAGATCACAGTAGGTTGTGTTTCTGTCAGCCAAGAAGAAATTAATAGCCTTTCACTTTTTTAATAGCTACTTTAATAAACAGAGTAATTAGCAGCATATTTACATGCCTGAGGACTTTAATAGCAAATTGGTGGTAGTAACTGTAAATGAATTATTGTTTTTCTTTCTGATATTCTGTGTTCCTGCATATTTTATACCACCACAAGAAAAATCTTAGACTGATATAGACCTGACTTGATGGTTAGCTGCAATTGACTCAGAATGAAATGTATTTTTATAGATGTCCAGTAGAGCTGATTAAAACAGAAAAAACTGATAATTACTGCTAATAGAGATGAGCTTGTATATCGAGCAGCAATTACAGTTTAGAACATTTTTTATTTCCAGTACAATATCAAGTGTAGTTTATTATTATTGATCAAATTAAAGCAGGTCTTGGTTGGCCCCATCATCAGACAAATTCAGCTTCTCAGACAAAGGCGATGAGGTGAAGCATGTCAGCATCGTCACATGCCAACATCAATACAGCACTGGGACCTGCACAGAGATGAACCATGACATATTTGAACTTTCTGCTTCACTAATACACTTATTTCAGCGTTTCAATAGTGCTTGGATATCATGATCGGACTGCCTGCTTCATGCCTAAAACTCTGGTCTCCCAGGAACTCCTTTAGTGGTTCAAACATGTGGAACTGGCTAGGAGCAGGACTGTATCGCCATATGGCAATAACTCCCAGCTGAGTTTCTGTAATGTGCAAATGGAGTTTGTAAATGATTGTGTGTATAGTTCCTACAGACAGATAGGTCTCTTCCGCAAGTTGCCGACAAGTTGTCTGTTGATTTTCAAGGTTCAGGCGTTCTACTCAGTGATTGATCACAGGAATGACTGCAGTGGGCTCTGAGCCACTTCGGCTGGGATCGTCATTGACGGACGTACGGCCTTCTTTAAAATGTTTTGCTGCAGCTAAGAGTCTCTTCGCTGTACTGTGCTCAAAGTCTTCTGTAAACGTCTTCATTCACAAGAAATGTCTGGGTTTGACTTGAATAGCCCTCATATTTCAGGTTGTTCAGACAATTCTTAAATTAAGCCTATATTTGGTCTCAAAAGCTGTTCATTCTGTAACACACACACACATGTGACATAATTTGCTTTTATGATTTATTCACTCCTAATGAATTTAATTATGATGTGGAATATTTTCCAAAATGGCCTAAACATCACAAATATGATTCATATCTAAGTCCTGAATGTTTTAAAGATGTATTTTGAATGCAAGTTTAAATACTTCAAGACATTTCAATGTTTCAGGTTCGAGTTCATACGGTGTGGTATGCACGTGTTGCAGAACAAAATTATTGAACTTTGTTCTGTTTGATGTTGGACCAAACATTTTATAACTCCTTACACAGATGGACATTTCTTTTCTATTTTTAATTTCCAGGCTGCTTTTCTTGTTTCTGCTTTCTTCTTGAAGTGGCAGAAGAAAAAAAGTTCACAGAGCCCTTTAGTGATTCTCCAAATCTGCACGTGAGGCCCTGAACAGAATTTAAAAATGTTTAAATTTCTCTTTTAAATGTTTAAACGAGACATTGCAATAAATTTGGTTTAAGAATGACTATTAATCCCAGCAAAGTGACATGAAGAAATCTACAGGATGAGTCTGGCAAAACCACTGTGTTGGATATGTTACAACGTCTTAATTTCACTGATGGCATGTAGGATTAACATACCCTCTAACCTTATTTTACACACCATATAACCTTTATTCCCATTCAGGGAATTAGCCGAATCTGTTTTAATGTTCGGCCTTTAACTATTTGCACTTTTGCAGCTTGACTTGACTGCCTTAGGAAGCGACTGTCAATGAGTCACAAACTTTTCACAATGTCACATATGGAGAACAGCTTACAAAACCTACCACAAAAAACCTCACTGCGAGTCCATGCCAGTCGGTATGATGAGGTTCACCGGTTAGAAAAGATCAGGATCCAGAGAAAGGGTCTTGAGGACATCTCGGCCCTGCTAGAACACACAGTATTTATGGAACAACAAAGCATGCCAGATGTACACTTTTTTCTTTAACTGGTCAGAAATAAACAGACTGAGTTAGGAAGAAAAATATACAAGATCAAGAATAATTTTTAGAACAATAAACTTCAGTTTTGTTTCCTATGAGAAGCCAGTGCACTAAAGGGAGTAATAAGAAGAGAGT
Source organism: Clarias platycephalus (assembly GCA_030068275.1). Classification (NCBI taxonomy): domain Eukaryota; kingdom Metazoa; phylum Chordata; class Actinopteri; order Siluriformes; family Clariidae; genus Clarias; species Clarias platycephalus. The sequence goes on along the minus strand of JAQQZT010000015.1, from coordinate 21,128,686 downwards.
AATGATAAATGACGTCCTTGCTTCAGGGCTTATCTCTCTTTACAATTCACTTCTCCTTTCATCTACTTCAACAATATACGAGTCTTTTAAAGCACTATGTGATCAAACAAGCCTCTTGTCCCGTTAGGAAGCCGCACGTTCTGCTGCTAGCAGCTTCCTCATGACACAAGTAATCAAGAATAGGCCGCACTATTCAGAACCAACCTATCCTGGATTACTTGAACCAGGCAGAAGCCAAACACCATGTTCATGAGGATACAGTGGAAAAATTCTTGGAAAGAGACAGAGAGAGAGAGAGAGAAAAAAAAAAAAAAAAACAGAATACACAATGTCTTGATAATATACATACTGTAGTTTACAAATATAGAGACATTAAATCATTGTAGAATGTGTACTTCCAGTGTGAAAAAAGATGAAAAAAAAAATTGCTGGCATGGCTAAGCACTCCATTCTGTTCCCTTAGGGGTTAAGGCATTAGACAACTGATTGGCGGGTCCGGGATTCCAACCCCAGCACCACCAAACAGCCACTGTTGGGCCCCTTGAGCAGGACCCTAAACCTCAACTGCTCATATGTGTAATGAAATTTTTATTTATTTACTTATTTTATAAGGAAGTTGCTCTGGGTAGGAGTGTCTCTCAATTGTCATAAATGTAAAATTTTACTAATAAGACTTAACTATATTACTGTTACATGACCTTATATACAAATAGTTTAGTTTTTTTGAGAAACCAAGAGCAACAGCAACCCCAGGAGTCACAAGTAAAACTACACAAAATGTTCTACAGAAATAAGACCAAGACAAACTTCACTCTGGCCAAACTGTAGATTTACACAGCTGTCAGACGTGTCTGGAGATTATTTTGGTGTAAAGCCTCTCACAATTTGCACAAAGAGTATTGGGACCAATTCATTGAAACAACGTCACAGTTACATCAGTGGCACGTCATCAGGTAGACAGACTGAGAACAAGAAGGTGGATTATTATCTCAATGACCGATGATCCAAAGTGCCTTTTGGGGGAGAAACTTGTCCTAAACAGACTAAACGAACACACACGCATGAACACTTTCTGTGGAAAGCTTACACTGCTTTAAAATGCTATTTGTAAAACATATCTTTATCGTTTAGTGTTTAATTAAAGGTCCTCATGCTTCATTTATTTTAGTATCAATGTATAGAATTATATAGAACTATAGACTTGTTTTATTTATTTATATTGTATCAGTTTACTTTTGTTTGATTTCAGGATTCTTTATACAATTTGATCGTTTTCTTTTTCGATGCAGATTTTCGATTCGGAATCTATTCACACTTTCTACATTTTTAAAGTAACCTCATAATTTTAAAAAAAATGTCTAAAAAGAACAAACTCCTTAGAAATACACCACGTCTTCCGCAAATGGTTGCGTTTTGCGAGAGAATCTTTTTTTCCCCGCCTTTGAGTTTGGACGGTTGGTGCAATACCGCCACCTACTGGACTGGTGTGTGGAGCAGAAAATTGCTGCGACATTACTCAACATTTTAATGCTTATTAAACACTTTAAACAATTTTAATACTTCAAAACCTGTAATAATTCAGCTGCTTGAGACAAATCAGACAGTAAACATAAGCACTACAGAATAGAAACATCATTTTACCTAGGGTTCGCAGCTCTACTGTCTTTTAGTCATTTTTTTTTTTTTTTTTACTTTTGTACTTCAATTTGCATTCTACTGGATTATGCTTTATCTTTTAATGTTTGGTAACACCAGGAGTGACAATCTACAGTAACACCAATTTCTTTGTCTTCCCAGTTAATATCGTAAGCTGTCACAAAAAAATGGTTTTACTATTAGAAAAAAAACCCCGTATGTGTTAGATGCTTTCCATTATGCCCTTTTTTCAATATCTTCATGTTTCTGTACAAATATTGCAATTTACCCTCTTCACCTTCCAAGTTGTTTTTAACCTTGGAAGCACGTTGTTCACTGCTGTAATTTACATAAAAACAGAAGCAGGAAAACATTCGATCGTTTCAGCACTAGGGGGCGCACAAGATGTACTTTTGATTTAAAAGCTCACTTCCCATTAATGACTTCTTAAAAACAACAACAAAGAAAACAGAACAGTCCTCCAGTACTCACAGGACTAAAAAGAGGAAAAAAAGAAGAAGGAAAAAAAACATTGCCTTATGAATCAGACACAAAGAAATCAGCACAAATGTTCAATTTAAAGCAAAGACAGTTCATTAAAAACCTTATTAATAAGCTTAGCTGTATCTAAATATCATTGATATTTGTGCATATTGGAAGCTAGAAAATAAATATAATTAAGAGTATCTTTATCAAAAGTATATGTATAAAGCGATAAAACTTTATACATCATCATTTTAAACTTCATCTGTGTATACATACACATAAGACTTAAATGTTCATTAAATAGGTTGATCATAGTCTCAACTCTTATATATTAAATGATATATCAAGTGGATGTAGCTACGTATATATTTCTATATAATTTTTCATTAAAAGATTCTTGAATCTATTTCAGTTAACTTAGTTGAATTGTTTTCTTTGCACTAAGCATTGCTATTGCAGATTTCAGATTGTTATTTGATGTGTACATGTATAGCATGTGAGATGGAGAAGTCTGTGCATGTTGGTGGCTGACTGTCTGTGTTTAATAAATTCTGACTGATGTGGGTGGATTCGTGATGGAGTAACAGAAATCTCTGCAGGGAAACTCCTTGGGAATTCATGCAATCGTGTAGTATTACACTTTTTGAGTGGCGTGTTGATACCTTGAGCAAACTCCGCAGTAGCGTATCATTGCACCCAGGTTCATGACCAGACTCACTGATCTGCGATCTACAAGCAAGGTGAAAGCATCAGAAGTCAGTAAAGGAGTTTATCAAACGTCAAAGTTGCATTTCTAATGTCTAAAGCTAGTAAATTTGTTAATGTCTAATTAGACATTATTATAATAACAATGTTTACATGCACACCAATGATCCAGAATACATATATTAATTAAAATGATGTTAAGTCAACCTACATTGAAAATAACTCCAGTGACTAGCTCAGAATATTTTTGATTGTTGGTTCAGTTTTGTGCAAACATACTGTATGGTCCGTGTTCCGAAATCACAAGAAGCTCACATATGGCTAAACACATATACAAAGCATTTGACATTGCAGCTGAGTGTGACTACACTGCAGTCTATGTAAACTTGACTAAAAATAGACTAGTTTCTTATCCAACTCATTAGTTTGTTCTAATTTCGTACGACTTCCCTGCAGTACAGTATGTAGACACAGCAATGTCTGATGCTGCAAAGTGCTCCTTAGTGCTCTTGTGCATTTTCTCGCCTATTAATCTGCTAGATTCATTTCAGTAAGCAAATGGAATGTTGCAGGTTAGACAGGATTTGCTCATCGGCTTAAAAAAAAAAAAAAAAAAAAAGGAGTCACAGGATCTCAACATGCAAATTAGTAACCTGAAGAAGTCCTAGTTTCTGTGTTCGCCTTTATTTACAAAATCAGTAGGCCACTCCAGTACAGACATGAGCCTGGTCTTGTTTTCACAAAAAAATGCCTGTTGTTCTTAATTACACAATGTGTGAGAGTATTTGAGCTCAAGGTACAAATTTGCTTTTCTGCTTGTGATGAAATCCATGATGAAGTTTCCAAAACAGAAGATTTCGACTCTTTGGATTTACTGTACCATTTAATAGGAAAGGCATTAAATAGTAATTAGTACAAAACACGTAATTAGCTGTACTCTTGTATTTCTCAGCTGTGCTTAATGAGACATGATAGTGATAAATTGGGTGATTATGCATGAGAAGCCTTTTGCCCACCACACAGCAAAAGCTTGCTCTCTTTCTGGTAGACGTCTGTAGTCAGAACTTGTGTGCAAACAGATCGGTGATAAAATGTTGTGATAAAATAAGATAAAGTGCTACCTTGTCAGTGGTACCCCTGTCCTGAGGTGGGCATCTTGGGTGGATGGCGTATAACGCTGGGCATCCTGAGATTCAGGAATTCGAATTTGAGGAATTGTTCACCTGAAGCACAAAAAAAACAAATCAAGGAAAAGTTAATTGGGGAAATGTTAACGCTAGTCAATTTTCTACAATAGCTTCTATAGACAATTCACATACACAGATTTAAAAAAAAAAAAGAAATTGTTAATGTGGTTAAAGTTTTATTAACTAATTTGCTGTGTACAACGGTAGACATAACTGTAAATGAATAAAATACACAAAAAATGCCTTTCTTTAATTAAAAAAAACAGTCCAAGAATAAAATATTTCAGCACATACTGTATAAGTGGAAAATAATCACCGTCTCCTCTGCGTGGTAAAAAATACCCTCTGCTTTGGGTCACTTCACACCACCTCATTGCTGATTATTTTCTTACAACAGCGCACACGGTCATGTTTTATTCCCTAGATATGAGCTTGCATATGGGGCATGTGGGTGAACTGCAGCCATTTCACTGCTAATTAAGTTACATTCAATTACATTAGGCATAAACGAATAACAAGATTTACTCTGATCCCTTTTAAACCCGCCACCAATCCGTGGCTAAATGACGAAACGTGCGAGAGTGCAGGCCCAGGCGTCTAAACTTAATAGTACGGCGAGAACCTTCAAAAGACAACGCTTCAAAACACTTGGCTGTTGCGAAATCGCAAAATGCCTACACTATCAACATGTGTACTTAAATCAAATGAAAGATCTTCTTGGAAAACCTTATGTTTCATCGCACTAGTAACAAACCTCCTCCTTAGGGATTTCACTTCTTCATTTAACTACTGATTAAAGAAATGTAAGGTTTGACTGTCTGGTCTTAGCCAGACTGGAACACGACGGCAGCTTGGTTGTTTTTAATCAGTGAAAAACGTCCCCTGTGCTCGACGTCCCCTCTCCTGCACAGGGGGAAGAAAAAAAACCTGTTTTAAATGAGGTTGCTGGCTTCGGATAGTACATGTTATATAATCGCAGAGGGTGGGAAAGCCCACACATGTCAGATGCAGCTTCGGTGCAAAACACACACGTACCCGTGCGCGCGCGCACGAGCGAGCGCTCACACAAACACTCCCGCCATTTCATCACAGGAGAGTCTGGCAGGAACGAGCCTGTGCAGCGCATATGCCACAAAGCCAGAGCTCGCAGGCGCAGAAATAAGAGTCATATTTCATACAGTAACATCGACTGGGCGCTTTCAGGTGCATCGTGCGTGGCTAACCTGCCTATCTATGCTTGCAAATACTTTAACAATTCCACATGCAGTTTAGATTACACAGGAGGTTGAAAGGCAAAGAAAAGAAAGAAAAAAAAAACTGCAAAAGTGCCTTGAATATCAAACAGTTCCATCTCTGTGGAAATCTGTTTGCACAGCAATCTACTGCTGCAAGCTTCAACATTCAAATATCATTCAAAATAATGAGTTGGAAGGAGTCTTGTTCATCCCTCTCTCCTGGTCGCTCTCTTTGAGGTGTTTATATAGCTATAGGAATCGTCTTATGTAACACATGAGCAGTGTGTGTAGGCTACTGTGCAGCGGGATCAAGGGGAAAATGGCCCCCTCTTGCGTCATCGCTTACAGCTCATGTGTCCATCCCTACGCTTACTAATAAAGCACTAAAGACTCAGGAAACAAAGGAATAAATATGATCCGTATTCACCTTAATCTACCAGTCTTGACTAATATCATATAAGCATGAAGACTAATATTGCACAATCATTAGGAACGATGTAGGCAAGGGAGGATGGGTGTTGGACCTTTTATGCTTTTTTTTTATTTACTCGATTTGACTTGTTTAGCGTGAAAATCAATTCTACCAAAAGAAACCAATTTGTTATTGTGAACAGTACAGTCACATCTAATTTGTAAATAAATATATATTTGTTTAATGTAGCTGTAGTTATTAGTATGCATATGTTTAATGCATATCTTAAATCAGTTTTATGCACCCCTCTATGAATATCTTTAAAAACTGAAATGCACAGACTACTTAATAACACAATTACATGCTGCATGTATTTACAAACAACTGTTAATATCGTAAAACTGTAATCCAAGACATCAAGACTTCTCCTGTAACTTATTATTTTTATAAGTTATTTCAGTTAACGCTGTTTCCATTAAACCAGCATTTGCTAGGTATCACATTAACTACACAACAACACAAGACAATGCCAGACTCACTGTTTTCAAGTTTTCCCCCCATCTTTTAAGACAAAGATTTAAATCTTACGGACATGTTCTGTTGAGAAAACTTGTGGGCGATTTTGTGAAAGAAAAACAAAAAAACTCCAGAAATCAACAGAAAGAAACACCAGTTTCTGTTTCTTTTACAATTCATTTTAAACACAGCCTTTAGATAGAGCGTAATTAAATCACATGTCTTGGTTTGATGTTCAATATGTTTAAAGAAACAAAATCAAGCTGTGAACAATATGAGACCCATATCCAGGCCTTCTATGCCACACCCAGTCACAGTTTCACATGTGGTTTAACTTATACCAGTTATAACAGTTTGTTCAATTCTAAGCTAAAATCACATTCGGTTTGGCTATCTGATAAATTATGAATAAATGTCTGCTTGAGAAAATGGCTGTAACTATTTCAAAAGGACTTGGGGTAATGGGTGTTACGGGCCACTTTGCTTTAGAAATATTATCTTATAATATTCTTTTTTTACAGATCCAGTTTACTAAATTAAACTATGCAATTTTAGGTGTCCTCCATTTATATTTCCAGTTACAACTTACCCGTAAAAAACTAATGGTTTTATTTATTGTTTCTATAGGATGGTCAATTTTTATTAACCGACAACAATGTTACCTGACTACACGCATAAATCACAACCCAGATAAATTGTAAATAACAAGTAATATAAAACAGCTACTCTGACAGCAACACAAATCAAGTAGTCAAAATTTTCACAGAAAATAATTTCACTTTTTATTTTCTATTTGTAGAATTTTGTGTTGGTTTCGCTAGAGTTGGATCAATCTTATTCTGGGAATGTTGAGGAGAAATATAAGTGAAGATGAATTGCAAGACTGCACTACTTACGAACTTGAATTACCCCTATCTGTATGTTCATAAACAAGATATTATCTCATTATGTAAAAACATTAAGGGATTCACATAAGTAGCCTATGTAGCATAGACAGTTCTGTCTCTTCTCTTATAAGTTTTTGTCTTACCACTAGGGCTGCATGCTTTGATTAAAAAAAAAAAAAAAAAAAGTACATCGCAGTAATTTTGACACATATTGCGATTGCGTTTTTCCACACACTGCAATATTTAAATATTAAATGTGCTGTTTTGTATTCAAACATATTCATCTAGGCTAACACCAAATACCATCATTAACAGGATATCTGCCAATATTTATTTAGCAACTCAAAATTATAAAAAAAAATAATAAACAAACACATAAATTTAAATTTCACACTCAAATTTTACATAAACAAGCCAGACTATGTGTATATTCCTTATAATAAATTGCAGCCTTCAGCGATATAGACCCGATTGCACAGGTCCATACAACAGTTTCATTTATTTGTATTTAATTTCGTCCATTTTTTGTGATTAATTGTGCAGATCTACTTATCTCATTAGTTTTTCTATATATGCTAGAAGCTTAACCAATACATACTCAGAAACTTTATACAGAAGTTCAACGAGAAATTCTTTGCTAATTGTTTCTTACTAAAGTAGATTTCCCTTTTCTATTACACGTATACAGTATAGCTGCAAGTCTATAAAAAAAAGCATGCACAATACTTTTTATAAATAAAATGTGATCTTTAATTTGCCTCATATTTATTTTGGAATAAAATTCTAAGTTGACAACTACATTTAGACTTCTGTCATCGTTGGTTAGCAGTTAATGCAGCAGTGTTTTAGTTCTTACGTCTGTCCAGTCTTCTCAACTCGTCATAGGTACATTTGGTTCAAACTTTCAGAGCTTCAAGCTTCATGCTACCACCACCATCAACTGCATTATCTCATCTCCTGCACAACTTCCTGAAACGCTGAGTCCAAACTGTCCATTAACTACTTGTACCATGGATTTCTCATTAAAGTTAGACTTAAATTCTTTTTTTTTTTTTTTACTGCCCCCCCCCACCTCCCCCCTAGCTAATGTTGAACCCGACTTGTGATGTTTGGAAGGTTGCAAATGAACTGGTAATGCACACAAGCACCAACTTCTCACAGGAATAAATAAATAAATAAGCACAGAACAGGAAATAAGTCTATTTTAAGTGTTTTAGTGAAGACTTATGTCATATTTAATAGTTTTGAAAGGAAATATGTAACACTTTGTTCTGAGGAGATTTGAAGAGTGAAGAGCAGTAATTTCGACATGTGGTGATAAAATGGTTCAAAACAGTTTAGCATTATTAATATTGTTATTATTTTCTTCATCACTAATTCAAAGCACTAAAGTCTACACAAAACTATGGAGACAACTAAAAAAAATGACCAAACGTTAACAACAAACAAAAGGTCACTATAACAAAGTTCACCTAATTAAAAGATTATTGGGTTATTTATGAAAAAAATGGTAATTTAATGTAATGTCTAGGGTTAATTTGTAATTGTTTGAAATGTGTGAATAATTAGCGCTAGAGCACGCTGAAGTGCGGAACGCGGTTAGTTTTAAAATGGCAGAACATATCTTCACACAGGCTATAAACCCGGATTGTCAACAACACTGTGCAGGCGGAGGGAGGAGGGCGTGTGTGCTAGTAGAGCTAACAGCTAACGTGTGTGTGTGTGTGTGTTCAACCGCGACACCTTGCACTGGCTCGACTGGAGTGTGTTTTGCAGTTATTTTAGCGCACTTCAGGCTAATTGCTGTGTTGTTTAAACATTTTCCCGCACACAGGTTCTGACACGGTTACATTCTGCATCACAACATAAAAAGCAAAATCAATATGTCGCCTCGAAGGTTTAAACTATACCATACAAACGATAAAACGGGCCTTTAAAAAACGCATTGACATAACAAACACGTAACATCAAACTGATTATCCAATCAACTCAAAAAGGGGGAAATACTCCTCGTTATGCATAATTTACTGTATCAGACTGATATAATTTCATATGCATGCTCATAAACAAGTTTCCCAGCAGACGTTAATGTTTAACGTTGAGCAAAAGCATGCATAGAGAGAGAGAGAGAGAGAGAGGGAACGGTAAACAACTCGCAGTTATTGAGCGCGCGCGCGAGTGCTGCATGACAGCTCCCCTCTCAAACACTAAGCTGTCACTGCACA
>JAQQZT010000015.1:21108792-21119373 GCA_030068275.1 Clarias platycephalus | reverse complement strand
ATATATATATATATATATATATATATAAACACTGCATTTAATAATAACACAGTCTTGCATTTTTTTGAAACAACACTTGACAGTGCACGCGCGTGTCGTGTCCTCCTACCTGTTTTCGACGGCTGCTACACGTCCGCCAGTGTCTCTGCAATTGTACCATGACTGAACTTTCCAATACATCTCTGTGCAAACTCAGCAGCTGGTCAGCATTAAACAAATAATAATAATAATAATAAAATTACACTATTCTACGTTAATAAAAGCAATAAACAAATAAAACATGTTTTTATTTCTAACTATGTAATTACGTTTTTTCCCGCCTTGTCTTCTGATCCATATGGGAGGGGCCCGACATTTGTCTCTTATCAGCTAAGCATTGTTCTTGTTTTGTTTTTTGTTTTTCTTTGCTGCGCGTCCCAGCTGTGCGTTTCAGCGAGGGGTGTATTTATTTCTGCGCCAGAGTCGAGTCCGCTTCGACAACATGGAGAATCCGAGCGCGAGAAGGAAAACAAGCGAGGACATGGGGCAAGGCGGACGGTTTCAAGCTCCCCTTTACTACACATAAACAACCTGAGCGCGAGGCGCGGTCCCGGAGACTTCACGCAAACGGCTCGCGCGCGGCCGGTGCGGCAACCCGAGCAAATCGGAAATAAAGATTCTGGCGAGAAAACGCGTTTATGCGATTTATTCGGCCATTGTTTTGCTTTCGTTGGGCTTTCACTGGGGCGCCTTGAAACAGCTGCTCGTCTCGGATTGGATGTCCGGGAAGTGGGAGTAGCTGAAGCATTCTTCTCCGCTGCGCGCGCTCCACATTGAAAACATTCCAGCGCTCGCGCTTCTGACAATCACTCAGTGCACGTTACAAACAGTTCATTAAACTGAATATGAGCGGATTTAGGAGGAGAATATATTGATCTTAGTGTTTTGTTTACAACTGGGAATCAGGGGTAGCTCAGTGATTAAGGTATTTCTACTGGTAAGGTTTTGGTATAAGGTGTAATATAAAAATTAAACGGTATATAATATTTATATTATAGTATTAGTATAGGCATTGGTAAGGTACTTAAGGTATATACTGCTGCTACAAGGACTGCTGATCGGAAGGTCCGAGGTTCAAACCCCAGCACCACAAAGTTAACACTGTTGGGCCCTTGAGCTGTTGGGCACTTAACCCTCTATTGCTCAGATGTTCTATGCTCTATTATTATTATTATTATTATTATTATTATTGAGGTTGTTGTTACTATTGTATTAAAATTAGTATTGTTCATGTTACATCAAAGGCCTGAATGTTTTGTTTTTTTTATGTTTGTTTTAGAATCCCTGCATACAATCAAACGTTTGGACACTCCTATAATACTGGAGATTTCAAAACAATGACATAACACATATGGCATTAGGTAATGAGGTAACAGCAGCAGCAACAACAACAACAGTCAGTTGTTATTTTAAGACACAAAGGTCAGCTGTTCTGGAATAGTTCTTGCAAGAACAGTATTGTCAAGTGCATTTGCAAAACCCATCAAGCACCATGATGTAACTGGCTCTCATGAAGACCATCCCAGGAAAGCAAGACCAAAACGTAGCTCTTCTGCAGAGGAGAAGTTCATTTAGAGTTACCAGCCTCAAAAATCACCCATTAATAAACAGCATTTTAGATTATAGTCGTTATAACGGTTTTACAGAGCTTATGTAGCAGATACATCTCAATATTAACTGTTAACATCTCAATATTAAAGGTTATTGCACATTTTGGATGCCTCCAGCATTGTTTTACACTTACAGAAAGAACTAAATCGAAGGTGTGTCCAAACTTTTGCCTGCTGGTGTAATTTAAGTTGTCTCAGCCATAGAAGTTCCTTAATTTACATGGAAGCAACACTAGCAACAGTAAATAGTGTTAATTTACAAAAGTGTTTTGAATTAATTAGAATGACCTCTCCTCCTTGTGTTCTGGCTTCTGGTTTAATTTAATTAAATCTTTGTGATTTTTTTTCAAACATTTGGATCAATAAATATATAATTTATACCAGCATATTACTTCTACATACCCTTTAAATACATACACCATATAAGGTGAATAAACATCAATGCACTGTGCTGAATTTTGCATTGAATTGAATAGCTGAGAAAAAAAAAAGATAAATATTATCAGTAAAATTTCATTATGTGTTGGAGAAGAAGATGAAAACATGTACTCAGGTAATATATGCAAGCTATTCTTGTGCATGCTTTTATATTACATTAGCCATTTTAAGAAAAATCACACAGAATAATGAACTAAATGAATCAAAATGCAATTTATGGTTAACACGTTACATAATTTCTACCCGCAAAATTTGCCTTATGTTTTAGAGAACTTTGCTGAACAAAACGGTATGGAATCAAGTCACATATAAAATCTCTGACTATTTGTTTAAACTGTAAGTGCATTTTCTGTCATTTACAAGATTATCAACATGCTGCAGTTTGTATAAGCAAAGCAGATTTTTGGTTCTATACTGTTTTAAACAGGTATGAGGACTGAACATGAAACTGAGCAAGGATGCGTAGAAAGAGTGGCAGGCTTTAAGCTTTAAGAACACTCCATTGCTGAAAATCTATTCCTGAGAAGTCCCAGCTGGGGCCAATTCTATACCACAAAGCTGAGATGTAAACAAGCACTGGAGCAGTGTCTACATTCCTTGTGCAAGTCGCGCAGACTCATAGCTAAAATTATTGTGAGCAGAATTCCAAAACATGCTTTATTTTTTCTGAAACGAAAAAAAAAAAATAAAAACCTGCAGAAAAAAGGCCATTGGCTTTCAAAACAGCTCTCGTTTTGTTATTGATATCGAATGCATAAAGAGCAGTGCTGTGCATGACAATGACAGAGATGCAGTGTAAAAAAAAAAAAAAGAAATAATGTGGGTGCATTGAATGTGTGCATGAGATTGGAATGAAGTATACCACTAATCAAAAGTCACCATTAACCCATTCAAAATTACCAAGGGAATTTATGGGAATATAACACAGACCAAATACACCACATTTTGAAAGATTAATGAGTTTTATATGAATTTCTACAAGAACTTCAAGCTTACTCTCTTGGAGAAAGATTCTCAGTGGCAAAAAATGTGTGTGTATAATGTTAGCATCATGTACACAAAATAAAGAAGATAAATGTGATATTTATATAGTCTGGTTATAATCAGTCATTTTGCTCCGCCAACACATATCCTTCCACGACTGACGTTGAGCTGGTGACTGACAGTTAGTGACTAATGGTTAGTGTAATTAACAGGGGTGAAAGTATTTTTACATCTTTACCGGTACTATGTAGCAAAAAGTTGAGGAGAATAAACCATGGAGATTGGGGCAGTCCTGTTAATCTTGTAAGTTTCTTTTTATGTCTCCATTTACAGCTTCAGGACTCTTGTTTCACACATCAAGTAGTGCCCTTGTTCAGGGATTAGTGATTGTTAGAACACCTGCGATATATATAGTTTACAGTGCTGTTATTACTGTATATCAGCAGTCATGGAATGCCTCTCATCCAATTAGAGTATTTGGTTGGACCAAACTGTTGCATAGTAATGATTATTAATGATTATGATTATTATTTTAATTAATTCAATATTATCCTTAGATTTTGCAGTGCAAGTCAAGTTGGCTGTTACAAAAGGTACAACAGACTAATAGAACAAGTGCAAATCTTTTTCTTGGGCTTCGTCCCTTTTAACTTAGGGGTCACCACATTAGATTATTTGAGTTGCAAGACCGGAGCAGGTTTTACATCTGATACCCTTCCTGTCACAACCCTACCATTATCAAACCGGGCTTTGAACTAAAACTATATGCCTGTAGTGGTTGGGTTGTATGGGGCCGTAGGGTTAAGGGTCTTGCCAAAAGACTCAACAGTGGTGACCTGGTGGTGGCAGAGCACAAACCCCCAACCCTCAACCCAAAGTTTTAGCCAATTGAACCATAACCGCTCCATCACAACAAGTATGTATAAGTATATATGAATTGAATATAGATGCTGTTGTAGAAAATAAATTTACACTTACATGGTATTGTTTTTCTTCACTACTGATTGTGATTACAATGACATTGATCCAATATATTTGCTCTTTTAATAGTAAGTCAGTTTGTTTCATGAATCAGGCAAAATGGCATCATTGCTATATACAGTATATAAAAATAATTTAAATTTTGTTACTGAACAGTGTTAACAGTGTAAATGTTTCTTGTTTAATTATTATGGTATATGTCCGGTATGGTATATGCTCTCTTCTTGCGACACAGCGGATGAAAAATGAGTATGAAGAATTTGTTTATTTTGTGTGCAGCTTGTGTAAGTAAAACTACCTCTTTCTTGAACTATTTAACAGGATATGAGCTCAACTAACAAAATCCGCCTTGATCCGAACGGCCTCGATGTCCTTCATGCCCTGCACCTAACACAACCCACATTAAGCAAAGTACAGGCTGGATTGGCCAAATCTGAGGTTTGTGCAGGGCCAAGGCTCAAATCTTCAGCCATGTGACTTACAGGAAGGGGAAGAAGACCCCCCTCCCTCTCCCCATCTCCCCCTCTCTTTCTCCATCTCTATCTGTCGCTCTCCGAGAGGGCTCTTTTTCCAGGAAAGGGGCCCGGTGGACAGGCGCGTTCAGGGGCCTGCGCCGGGGTGAGCCTGGCTCATTGAGAAAAACAACAACGCTGAGGGGAGGTGGGAAGACTCTCCCTCCTTGCATAAGAGGAGAGAGAGAAAGAGCGAGAGAGAGCTACCAATGCGTTTTACCCACTGCTACCAGGCTGAAAACCCGTCTGTCTACTCTACACACAGCGCCACACCCTACTACAGCGTAGCCCAGTGAAATTTATCAGCTGAATCCTGAAGGACGTTCGAAAGCAAGTGTACGCACATGAATCATAAGGACAGAGTTAAAGTACTTGTCATGGATTCAAGCACTTTTTAAGCTTAGATGAGAAATCTTGTGATCATTGAGGCCCAGTGTAAGTGCAGGCATTATGGTGGGGACAAAATATATTTTCATAAGTATAGAACAGTTAACATGTTTGACCTTGTGGGGACATTGGGCCTGACTGAATATGTGGTTTTTTTACATTAAAATAAGAGTTTCATATTGATTACTGGCGTTAAGGTTAGGTTTAGATTAAGGAGTGGACATAGCATAGCTATTATGTGTATGTTTTGTGTGTCCGTGCGTCTGTATCAAACCATTGCTGATACTTCAGCGCCCTCTTGTGGCAGTAAACAAAAACTTCAATTAAACTCTGCGTCAGTAAATTACTTAGAAAACCTACAAATCTTTAATATATTGAATTTAATCATTCATAAATAATTAAATCTTGCATAATTATTCTTGCAAAAGAGCTGCAATATTTAATTCCTCTTCAGATCAAATTTCAGTTTACATTTACTGATTTCACACTAATGAGGATGTTATTTAGTTATTAACTAATCAATGCATGAATTAAAACGGAGCGCGAGCTTAATGAGATCATAATCAGCTCCCGGGAATTAATCAATTGTAAGACAGTCAAGTGGCCGAGCTGTCAAATCGACCAAGTTTATCAACTCTGTCAAATAAATTTGAGGAAGTGTCTTCCTGGAAGAAAAAAAAAATAAAACACGCCCCTGCCCCGCCCCCGCCAGGCAACGATAACGTCATTACTTTTATGACGTCATCGGCCTAGAAGAATATATATTGTTGAGTGCCACATGTAAGTTCACACAGTCAAGCGAGTTTTGTCTTGAAGGAGAAAATCTAAATTGGATTTTGGAGAACAGTTTTGTAAGTTATCTTGCTTTTATCCATAGCTATATATATTTTAAATAATATGTAAAATCAATATCCAATCAATTTTTGTTGTCAAACATATATTCATGACATTTCTGCCATTTTATTCCGGGGTTCGCAACCGGGTCTTTTTTTTTTAAGGTTCTGTGCCACCCTATAAGAAAAGAAACGTGGTAAATACTTTAGTTAAATACTATAACAAACACCACAGTTCACTACAGAGTGCTAGAGTAAATACAACATTCTATAGTTATAACAAGGGTGAGTCAGAAATTCACCTGGGTGAGTGAGAAAAACTCATTCACTTACTCACTCATCTTCTATACCGCTTTATCCTGTATTCAGGGTCACGGGGACCTGGAGCCTGTCTCAGGAAGCTTAGGGCACAAGGCGGGGTACACCCTGGACAGGGTGCCAACCCATCACAGGGCACACACACACTACGGGCAATTTGGGAACGCCAATCAACCTAACCTACATGTGTTTGGAATGTGGGAGGAAACCCACCAAGCACGGGGAGAACATGCAAACTCAGAGACGGGAATCGAACCCGGACCCTGAAGGTGCAAGGCGACAGTGCTAACCACTACACCACCATGCCGCCTGATCTGCACTCTTGCTGTTGAATTTATCTTAATTGAGTTTTAGAAAAGACAAATGCATAATCTTTTGAAATAATCTCCTTGCTTTTTAATACACATTGTCCATCTGTCAACAAGCTTTTGTATTTTCTCATTAAAATATGTTTTAGGTTGAGCTGTGTGTCATGAATGGACTGCGGTCTTTACTCCTTTATCAGAAGTGAATCTTTGTCCTCTTAGGGCTGCTTTCAGGGAACCAAACAGGTGAAAGTCTGATGCAGTGAGACCAGGAATATACTGTAGGGAGGATGTTTTAACACCACAAAAGTGTTGACAGTGTGGGGAAGAAGTGGGCAGAGGTGCATCGTCATGCAAGATCACGACAGTCCTCAGCATTTAATTTAAAAGGTTTAGGCTTCAGCTGTTCAATAAGCATCTCACTGTAATGAGCACTGTTAATTGTTTAACCTTTTTTCCTTATAATGTTTCAGTATTGGCCCTTGAGAATCCCAGAAAAATGTAAGCATCAATTTTCCAGCTGAGGGTTGACTTTTGAATAAATTCTTGGTTGGCAGTTGAGGATGTTTCAGTTCCATCCTCTGCCATTTACTCTCAGGCTTGTAGTGATGAATTCACGTCTCGTCATCAGTAATGATTCTCTTTAAGAAACTTTCACCTTCCTTAGAGAATCAGTCCAAATTTTGTTTGCAGATATCCAAACTCTTCTGTTTATGCTCTTCCGTGAGTTGTTTTAGCACCAGGTACACCCACAGGAAACAACAACAACAACAATAACAAAACATGAATCACTACACACTGCTCTTCTTTTGTGCAAATCACAAAGTGGGGCATTCATTTTCGCTCACGCCACATATACAAATGAACTGATGTAACACGTTCACACCTGCACAGCGGTGACTGGGGAGACAGTCGGCTTGAACGAAAAGCGCCGATAAGACCAAGAAAAGTTTTAATATGTTTGCAGCGTGTCAATCATTTTTAAACTCACACTCACATAGTAGTAAACTACAGTATTTTTTCTACGGTAATATATAAGATAATTATAGCTAAAGTATTTGTATTATTGACAGATTTGCGTATGTGTTGTGGTTATTAACCTTTAACATATTTGACCTTACTTTGTTTATAGAATGGCTAAGGAGGCAAAGCCGACCCTTGCAGGTCATCATTTGAAGAGGAGAAAAGAAATACCGGAAAAGATCAAACAGCAGATAAAGGTCAGACAACGAACTACTGAGAGAGATATTAGATTATATTAGATTTTTAAACTACAAAAAATGACATCTGCTTTATTTGAAGATGATTTCGTGATTTAATAAGTATCATCTTTTTTGTTGTTATTATAGAAACATAGTTATAAACGTTGTGTAGAAATCACATGTTCTGAGTGATGATTAACTAAAGTTAAGTTTACAAAAGTAGAGATAAGATTCCTAGCAGGTTTACCCGTGTTTTTCTCTTCCCTCGTAACAGGTATAAATGCAAATATTAGACTAGCTATTAATACCCAACTGAAATGATCTATCCTGTTTAACAGAAACATCCTCTTCAGAGTAGGGAATGATTTTATGCTCAAAACAAGCACGGTCATGTTCAAAAAATTAACTTGTGTTGGTTGTTGCTCTTTTTTGTGTATTTTTATACATTATATCCTCTAACTCTCCTCTGATCCGTTCTAGGAGTTAGAGTCGGCTCAGCGTGCCCTACGCAAGCATAAGGAAAAGCTGAAGGAAAATGCGGAGGAGCCGACTCATTCACGTCGTCTGCTGGAGAAAAAAATGGAGGCCACGGATATGCAGAAACAGGTCACGCAGCAGATAGAGGTCAGGCAGATTTTAGACTTCAAAGAATATAGGTTTATTGAGTGAACATCCTTTTGTGATTTACTTAGCAGAAAATATCTATAAACAAAAGAAAGGTTTTGTCTGTACATTGTTTTTTTTGGTCTGTGTGTCTGTCACAGCATCACGCAAAACTGTCTGGACAGAATTTATTAGAAACTTTTGCAGTATTTAGATTTCTGCCTGAAGTTTAACCTGCACCATAAGTGAAATCAAAATGTTACGTAAAAACGCGATGAACAGTTTTGTGGCAGATTTAATAATGTACTTTAAAATAAGCTACTAACAAGCTACTCGTAAACAAACCCCTCCGCCAAACTACTGCATATTAATTAGTGAAGCTAAACTGAATATTTTTACTGGGATTAGTTCATATTTTCACAGCTGAAATAACAGCGCTGAAGTGGTATAAGTGTTTTTTTTTAATGCGCTGAAGTCGTTTTAAAACAAACCTTATTCTTTATCTGATCTACTTTTTTATTTCTTATTTCTGTATTAATAAGTTAGACAGAGGGTTCTGCTGTACAGACAGACAAACAGACATGTACGTGAGCTATAACCTGAAATACAGTAATAATATCACCGATTCCACTGAAGCTTATTAAATATAATACTGTCTAATTCACATGTATAGTACAAATTATATATTTTTAAAGGAGAAACAATAGTTTTTAAATACAAAGAAATTTTATTCTAATATCCAGCTAGCACAAAAACAACCCAAGGAAAATAAAGCTTAAAAACTAAAGCTTTAAACGTGATTAGGGTCACGTGATCGCCTCACCTTGATGAGTAATTATTAACTTATCAATCTATTATTATTATTATTATTAATCCCAGCATGTTCAGAAATGAGTTCTGCTGCAGATGACTGACTCCTGACGCTCAGACAGAACTCCTCACACCCTGATGATGCTCAGATTCATCATTCACTTTTATTTTAATAACAAAATATACATTTATAATAGCATCATAAAGTTATGTAAACATTGATCAAAAAACAAGGCACACATAAATAACAAAAAATAAGTATCGAAACAAGGAAATGTTAAATATATATATATATATATATATAAAAATAAATAAATAAATAATAAAAATAAAAATAAATGAAAAGTAAATGAAAAAGGGTCTCTTTATTCTTCTTCTGATAAACCAAATTCTCTTATTATTCCAACAAGTTTTTTGGCCTTTTTACTTTTCATATGTTCCAATGATGGAACATAATTGCAAATAAAATCCTTTTTAAAGACTGAAAAATAAGGTTTAGTTTTTATACACTTGCATTTATGAATAAAAAAAATTGCCTAAAATCAGCATTATATTGATGAGAAAGTTATTATTCTTATCATCCAGTAGTATTCCAAATATTTTGATTGTATCCCCGGCTCCAACCAATCAGACATATTTTATTCATCACTCACATGTACGGCATCAGGTCCGATCCGCGCGCTGTGGTGTGAGTTCCGCTCATTAGCAGCAGCAGCAGGAGGAGGAGGAGGAGTGGAGTCGGAGGAAGATCCGCGCGGTGAGGACGGAGCGCGCGGCCACACGGAGCTCGGACAGAGGGCATGCTGGAGCGGAGCGCAGGACACACACACACACACACACACGGTCTAACAGAGAGGAGAAGCTGAGTCCATGCTGGTGGAGGCACCTCGAGTACAGTCTCGAGTCTCTCACACACACACACACACTAACCTCAGAGGCTTAAGCCCACCTACTACTGTATACCCTAAAGAGAGTAGCAATGATTCACTTTACTGAATCGATTCCGTTAAGTGAATCAAAACTCAACTGTTGGTTTGTTTGATTCTCGATAATGTAACATTGTTAATAATAACCTACGATTTACATCTGTATATCTAAATACCTCTCATCTACTAAATGTCGTTTAACGTGAAAATAAAGTAACATTTCTATAAAAGTTGTTTTAATTTCTGTCATTTCTGCTTAGTAAGAGACGTTTCTAAAGAACCGACTCTTTTTAAGATCCGAAAAAATAGTAAACGTTCTAAATAGATTTTTACAGAGTTCAAGCTCAGATTCAGGGTCTGTGAGAGAAATATTTATAATAAAATAGATCATTTTAGATTAGATTCGACTTTACTGTCATTGTGGAAATTGCATGTACAAAGCCGATGAAATGCAGTTAGCATTCACTTCATATACACTCACCTAAAGGATTATTAGGAACAGCTGTTCAATTTCTCCTTAATGCAATTATCTAATCAACCAATCACATGGCAGTTGCCAAACTGAATGTCAGAATGGGAAAGAAAGGTGATTTAAGCAATTTTGAGCGTGGCATGGTTGTTGGTGCCAGACGG
>JAQQZT010000015.1:21065856-21094435 GCA_030068275.1 Clarias platycephalus | reverse complement strand
GGAAAAAAATTGCACCCCGGAAACCACTGCACTGATTGATGGAGAACAAACGCGCTAAATTCACAAGAACGATGGAGCATTAGCACACTTCGAGAGAATTCTATAATCTGCATTATACTAAAATACGGGACCTCTTAAAGTTTTGTCCATGAGAAATGACGACTAAATAATAAGTAAGAACCTGGAATTGAAATTAAAGAAGGGATTAAATGCTCCTATGTGGAGTAACAGAAAATAATTCACAATGTTCTCAGGATATTACAGGGTTCCCACAGCTGCCCATGACTGGGAGCTAACGAAGCACCGTTGGCCAGGCAATCACTGTGGGATCGATAGGACACTGTCTCTACTGTCCATCAGTGACATAAACAGGGTAAACAGGGAGTTGTGTCTAGCTCATCCTTGCCCTTAAGTATGCTCAAAATATGTGCAGCAGGTTTAATAGCACTGTTATTTTTCATGTTATGGCTGATTTGTGTAAATCTGTATAACAACTAGTATAATTATTTTTGATTTGGTAAATGATGTAAATAAATTTTAAATGGAAACTTTCTTAGGATATCTGAATGATACAAAATGATTTAAGAGTTTGTGAGAAGCAGTTTACATTATATTTCCTTAGGAGGAGGCCATGATGCCAGAAGCCCTGATGGGGTATAATTTTCTCCTGTCTGAATATTAGGCTTTTTTTTAGGCTAACACACAGACTTGTGTTAAAAAAATCTCATTGAGTCACAAGGTTAAACTATCAATACAAAAATGTCATTACCACATATGTCAGAATAAAGGCAAAGTCTCAAATTTCAATTTCTTCAGCATTGTTTAATGCATAAAAGCCAAAATATTTAGCAGCTTGAAGAAAAATGTGTGCGCACAGCTGACAGAACCAGTTTAAAAATTAAAATCGCTACAAGACAAGGACATTATACTGTACACAAGATGGCTTTAATCAACTTATATCATGCGCATAACAGTAATAAATTAGCCAAGAGAGCATACACGTTAAGATTTGAATCAAATACAAAGCAAAGCTCTCAGAGAAGAAGGAGGGGACGGATCTGTTATATATTACTTAAATAAAACGTGTACATTAAGAAAATATTATTTATCTATAATAATATATATATTTGAAATAATACATCAATACACCCAATTTTACAATACATGCCAACAGACTTAATCCGTTTTGGTCATGGAAAAGAAGAAAACTCTAAAATGAATCTTTTGCTTTGCATGTGATTCAGGGATCCGAGGACCTTTCGTACGTGAAAGCAAAAGCGTGCAAGATTCATGGGAGGTATTAAAGAGTCTCAAAATACCAGTGCTGTTTCCAGAGTCATTGGACTGCTAATAATATTAGGACCAGCTTGTTCTGGGTCAGTCCCTGTTGTCTCGGAGTCAAAAAACATAAAATAAATAATCATAATTTCTTCTTCGCAAATGGTTAATAGGCAGGTAAAGAGGCAGGTACACAAGCTACATCATATTCATTATTGAACTGTATAATTATCCAACAAATCTGGTCAACAAATCCGTATTTATACAAACGTGCAAAAAGGAAACAAAAAAAAATTCTTGTAATTTAAGAAGTTACAGTTTAAATGATTAAACTATATGTTTTTTGCCGCTACTGTACTTTTATTCATGTTAGCCCTTGAACTCAAGAAACAGCAGGTGTCCACAGGTCATGATCATTATCTTGGAAAAATCAATTGTTTGTAGCTCAAAGCATTATGAATATTATTTACATTTATATGCGAAGGCTTCAACTTTTTTTTTGGTTTTGTTTTTTGTTTAAACAAATCCTATCTGAGTATACAACGAGGGACCAAAAGACACATGTATACCCCTAAGCACTGATTCTCCCCCCCCTTTCAAATCTTCTCATATAAAATATTAACCTCATTATCAACACTTTCAGCAGCAAGAGCGGCTCGAATGGCGGATTCTGATGCTCTATGAGAAAAATTAAAGAGGAACATCAGAAAATTCGGAATACTTTACAATGAGACATTCTGAATGCTGCTCCAAGCGCCCACAAACACACACACTCGCTCTCCAATAAGCTAATCAGATCTCTAGGAGTCAAACCCATAAGCAATCTTAAGGGATGCGTGTAGTACACATCTGCATGTTTAGCTTGAGGGCAGAAGTAGTTTCTGTTTTTAAGCATCATGGGTAACATCCTAGAATTCCTCATGTACGTTGCGGGCATAGTCCATGAACTTGCTGCCGGTAAAGTACTCGCTGTATTTGAGGATCTCCTCCACTTC
The DNA here is from genome assembly GCA_030068275.1 of Clarias platycephalus. NCBI lineage: Eukaryota > Metazoa > Chordata > Actinopteri > Siluriformes > Clariidae > Clarias > Clarias platycephalus. The sequence continues at coordinate 21,092,162 of JAQQZT010000015.1, read as the reverse complement.
TAGGCTGTGGTTCTGGTTCTCGTCGGCGACAGCTATCATCTGCTTGGCCTCATTAAGAGCATTGTATTCATTCATAGGGTCCATGTATTCCTGTGGAAACAGAATACATGGATTTTTTTTCTTTTTTGGTGTGTGATCGTGTGTCTGTGTGCGAGTGTGTGAGTGTGGGGAGGGGAAAGTTGGCAAACCTCGAGCTCTTCCATGGTGACAATGCCGTTGTGGTTGGCGTCGATTACCTCCTCAAACTCCTTCTTCCGCTCACGTACCCAGTCGTCATCAATCTCCTGGGCCTGCTGGTTCTCCACTGTGCCCATGGGCAGAGAGATGAACTCGGACAAGGTCAATTCTTTGTCTCCGTCTTGATCTGACAGAAAGCATTAACAGACAGTTTATGTACTGTGCTTTATGACATTAATAAGACACATTGGACTAATGGAAAAGAGCTTGTCTATATGTAATTCATCACCTGGGGCAAGTAAGTATAACTGAAGCAAAATAACTGGCAGTGAACCAGCTCACATTTGTCTCTATGATTTATTTAAAGTGAACTTGTTAAAATCTATTTCATTCGTTAGTAACAGTCATGTTTGCTAGTTTGCTCCGTATGGAGGCTACATGATTTATTTTTTTGCAAGCTCATAAGCTATTAACATTTTTAAATGCCAGTTGTGAGAACGTGTCTGTTTCAAATTTCCCCCAGATAAGTCAAGTGTAAATTTACTTGAATTAAAAATTAATGTAGAACAAGAGCACAGGAGAAAAACACCACCAGATGCTATACACTCGAGCCTACCCAGGTCTCTGATGATCTCCTTGACCATGTATTTGAGCATCCCCCTGCTGTGCTCTGGATGAAGGAAGGAGAGGAACTCCTCCTCGTTCAGCAGCTGGTCAGCTGGAGGGTTATCAGCCTGGAACCAGCGATCCTTCAGACTTTCCAGTATCTCCTGGGCTGTTGAAATACAACAAATCACTTCATCTCAATGAACAGTGGAAACTGTTGCCCTTATTATGGCAGAATAATTGTGCACAGCTGAAGCTCGAGCTCAGAAAATCAAGCATTAGTGATGTGTAAGTAGTTAATAATGTTAACATATGTTATTATTATTATCAATATTAATTCCAAAATAAATAATAACAACAACAACAACAATAAGAATAATAAAGAATTTTAAGGAATTTGTTGAAATGTGTTGGGATGTGCGTCTCATTTAAACGGAAATATTTTGAAAATGGTTTCCAAGTTTCATTAAAAGCTGATGCATTATTTTTGAATGAGCCGTTATTTTCTCTGTAGTTATGTGTTCTGTCAGTAGATTAATACAGTGACTGATGTGATAAGTTTTTAGTTTTCCAACATAAAAAGAATGATTTTTTTTTTGTGAGAAAAAGTAGTGAGTTTCTGTATTTAACTGGGGCATGGTCGACTTCTGAGATGTTTCCGAGCAAACAGAGAGCTGGAGATGTGGGGATTATGCAGCTCAGCATGGAGGAGAGTTTCTCTGTCACCGTATACCCAGAGTAAGTGAACTGGTTTTCATGCCCAGGTGGCGTGGAAGTAATCGTCTATGCTACCTGAGGTGCACAGTTGTCTGTGTCGGTTAAACCAATTTGAAACATTTTACTTTGGGTGGCGTGGGCTCTGTGGATTGTCTTGTATTGTACGAGTTGCAAATTTGTGTTGGTGGTCATAGAGATGTTATTACAGATTTCTGCCCAAAAGTCGGAGTTGAGTTGGGGGAAAAAGTAAGATCTTTTTTCCCCATTTTGCTATTTGGGATTGTTGTTATTGTGTCTTCATTGGATATAATTTAATAGAGTTTTGATAGTAGTTTCTTTGATCTTGTAATTTTCATAATCTCATCAGTTAATTTGGAAGGCTGTAGTGGGTTAATTGTTATATATATATATATATATATTTTTAATTATGGATTTAAGTTGTTGGTATTGGAGGAACTGTTCTCCCCCAACTCCATACTTCTCCATTAGTGTATTAAATTATAGAAATTGGTTATTCTTAAATAGGTGGTGAAGGTGGGTGATTCCTTTGTGCTGCCATGATGGAAAGTGGATTGAGGTATTGTGTAATTGAAAGTCAGGATTGTGCCAGGATTGTAGGGGTGTATCTACATGGTGTTAGTGTTAATTTGATGATCCTGTGAACTTTCCACCGGGCTGTCAGAGTTGATAAAATACTGATATTCTTAAAAAAATATTTTTTTTTGATTAATTGCGGCATGAAAGCGAGATCTGCGACTGAAATAGGTTTACAATGATTTTGTTCTAGGTTTATCCATGAGTTATCATCCTTTTGAATCCAAGTACTGTAGTTGTGTTGTTAAGAATGTAGTGTTGACAATTTGGTGCTTCAAGGGCACCTTGTGATTTTTTTCTGTTGTAATGTTGATAAAGAAATTGTAGGTATTTAATTTTTCCAGTAAAAATAAATAAATAAAAATAGAGATGTTAGTGAATCAAGTGATTTAAACCAATTGTCTGTGGGAGTTGTGGGAATAATTGAAAATGAGTAGTTTATTTGTGGTAAAATCTTCATTTTAACTGTAACAGTTTGTCCGATGAGTGAAAGTCTAAGGCTAATGATGTTGTTTTTAAGAGCAACCTTTTCTGCTTTTTTCCTGTAGGGTTGATTTGAATAAGGACAGAAGCGTTAGCGCTAAAGAGCTTCAACATTGGATCATGGAGAAAACGGACGAGCATTTCCAAGAGGCAGTGAAAGAGAACAAACTTAATTTCCGTGCTGTAGATCCAGATGGTCCAACGTTTGAGATCATCTTTTTTAACAGAGTAGTGGAGTGGAGATTGAAAAGCTGAGACAGCCTGGGGGGAAATATTAATACTTAAATATTTAATGGTGTCCATATGAAATGGGAGGGGGGTCATCCCTGAGCGCCAGAATCGCAGGCATGTCCGGATAATAGGAGTATAGTTGATTTATTCCAGTTCATAGTGTAGTTAGATATTTTGGAATATGCGTTAATAATATTAAATGTTTCCTTTAACAGTTAGTGAATTGTAGGGGTCCTGGAAATGTAATACATCATCTGCATAAAGACTAATTTGGTGTTGTGAATTTGTGTCCTGAATTCCTTTAACTTTTATATTTTGTCGTATGACTGTAACTAGTGATTCTATAAAGATGGCAAATAGGGACAGGGAGAGTGGGCATCCTTGTCTGGTTCTCGGTGAAGTGCGAAACTCTGTGAGGTGACCCCATTTGTGATTATTGTGGCCCTTGGTGAAGTGTGTAGTGTTTCTCTCCAGGGGGTGAACGACTCTCTGAAACCAAACTTGTGTAGAAGAGAATGCTGAAGAGAAAAGACCAGTTTACATTATCGAATGCTTTTTCTGCATCTAATGATACCATCACACTTTTGCTTTTTGTTTTTTTTGTAAAAGATTGATTAAGTTAAATAGTCTACGGACATTATCTGTTTTTGATTAATCCTGTTTGGTCTGGATGGATTGATCAGTGAAAGGGGATGATAATTGGAAGGATGGGTTTTTGCATATTCTTGGAATAATGTTGGCAGTTTGAGGCTGTTTAAAAAGGTCTCTATATTCGAGTGATTTACATTATGATCAGAGTATAGGCCACTGTAGAAGTTTTGAAAGACGGCATAAATATCCTGTGAGAAGTGGACCATTTCACCTGTAGAGTTTACTATGGATGGAATAATAGCTTTTTCTTTTTCACGTTGTAGGTGATTTGCTATATATTTACCTGTTTTGTTGCTATATTGGAACTGTTCACATTTAAGTTGTTGAATGATGAATTGGATTTTTCTGTGTACAATACTCTTATATTGCATTTTACAATAGTTTAAATCATTTTGTGTTTGTTCACTGGGGTTATTTGAGTTTGTTCATTCTTGAATCTTTTGTTCTAAAGTGGTTTCCTGCATTAAAAGCAAAGACAATATCACTAAACTACTGCAACATGCTATGCATCTGTAAATATGAGTGATGAGTTCACTTACTCTCCTCATCCAGTTTAAGCTCTTCATTATTTTTTATCTTCTCAGCCACCTCCTTCTCGTTGAAGCCTTTGCTGGCCAAGAACTTTACCCGGTACTCATCCCATGTCACATGTCCTGAAAGAGGAACAGTTCAATTGGATAATGTTAACAATCCCAGAATGGCTTTGTTATTTAAATAATATGTAAATCAACTACTGATGAATACAAAGGAAAAAATAAGGGCGTAATGTCAAACAATGCATATTAAGACATTAATAATGGGCTAAAATTTACATCAAGCATCTTTTTATTACAAGTGTTGTCCAAGCGTACCATCTCCATCTGGATCTACAGCACGGAAATTAAGTTTGTTCTCTTTCACTGCCTCTTGGAAATGCTCTTCCGTTTTCTCCATGATCCAGTGTTGAAGCTCTTTAGCGCTAACGCTTCTGTCCTTATTCAAATCAACCCTACAGGAAAAAAGCAGAAAAGGTTGCTCTTAAAAACAACATCATTTGGTGGCATTTTAATTGGACTGGATTGCATTGGATTAAAACTGAGCAAGACAAACAAACTATACTCTTTTAGAACAAACGACATTCTGGACTAAAAGTTCAAAAGGCAGAACTTACTTGCTAAAAATTTCAATTAATTTCTTGCGGTTCTTCTTGGGCTCAGAGTCTTCATCAAACTCCTCCATCTCCTTTCCGAGAAACACTTCTTGATGGAAATCCTTGTTCAGATGGCCGTCCATTTCCATTTTGACGCCATTTAAGTGGTCAGGAGGAAGGATCTCGTTGTCTTCCTTACCGTTGACATGTTTGTTTCTGTGGACTGTCAGGTTCGCGGGCCGTGTTTGGACGTCTATGATCAACATTACAAACAGGGCAAAGAACACCACCACTTGGTGCCCTGTCCATAGTCCTCTTGTATTGGACATGACTTTTACTGTATGAGCTGGAACCACTGCAAGTACAAAAAACAATTTTGGACAAACGTTCATGCTACTAACATGATGATATGATTCATCCAGAGGAGAAAATTATATATATTTTTCCTGAGCTATTCCATATATGGTCAACAGTACTTGCACAGCTGACCATCCCAACCATATGTGGGCCTTATATCAAAGTTTGGAAAAGACAACTGTATAAAATATCTTGTTATGCTGTAAAAATAAATTTCATCACGCCATAACATCAAGTTCTGTCCTCACTTGGTGTCCTGTGGCTGAAAGAGCCACTACCTACCACCAACATCTACCTTCCAAAACATTGCGAAAAGGACTTATAAAGGGCAATTGATTGGATGTACACAAGACCATTTCATGGAATTGACAAGCTACAAATTCAAAACCAGAATATACCAAAAACTATTTTAGAAATTTACTTAATTCTCAATTTTCTGCTATATAATTGTTCATAACACAAACAGAAATACAAACACATACACAGATAAGCCATATCGTTATGACTACCAGCATAATAGTGATTAGAGCCATGTTTCTGCCGAAACACCCCTGACCCATACAGAACTGGACCCCACTAGATATCTTAAGGTGTGGCATCTGGCACCAAACCATAAGCAGCAGAATATTTAAATCCTGCAAGTTGCAAGGTCAGCCCTCTACGGTTCTCCGGCACATTCTACATATACTCAAATGAATTGAGATAAAAAAAAAAAAAGCCGAGTCAACACCTCAACTCACTGTTTTGCTCTTTAAACTATTTTTTTCAGGTCATGTTATGCTGCTGAAAGAGGCCACTGCAATCAGAGGATATTGTTTTCATGGCACTTTCTTGGTAGATGGAAGCAATGTTTAGGTAGATGGTATGTGTCACAGTAAAATCCACATGAATGACAGGACTCAAGGTTTCTCAGCAGAACATTGCCCAGAGCATCACACTGTTGCCGGCGGGCTCGCCTTCTGCCCAGAGTATCAACATGACGCAAAAAAATGTGATCCGTCAGTTCAGGCCACATTCTTTCATTCATCCGTGACTCAGTCACGATGCACATTGTAGGTGCCTTTGGCAGTGGACACATGTCCTTACAAACTAGTTTCAAAGTTTAGCAACTATTTTGCAGAAATATGACCATATTTGCCTTATATGGCAACATACGACACCTCTCCTGACTTTGCTATGGTCGGTCTGACTGGGTCCAGGGACGTGCACACTGGCAACTGAAAAACATGAAAGCGCATGCCTCTGCTTTTAACTTTATCCTGTGTATCTTCAAATGCTTCATTAGGTTTGACGTGTTTCCCCTTTTACACGCAACTGTTGAAAGACAGTTGTTGCCTGTCACGGTGTCGGAATCCTTTGTTGTGAAATACAGCCACACTTTAGAACGTTTATATGTAAAATACATTAAACAGAAATTCTGTTTGTGGCTTTGTGTGTTTCGGAGGCAAGTGAATGTAACATTCGGCAAGAAATGCTTGTTCGTCCAGAGTCTCTCGAAACATTGGAGCAGCGTGAGGAGCGGCAATTAGTGGAAAACACTCCATTCCAAAGGTGATGGTAGAACACGGGCAGAGCCACGGGTAACCTCTAATGTTGTTGCGGTCAAGGGGTCGTCACAGTGGACCATCCAATCTGCACACAACTTGGCACAGGTTTTATGCCGAATGCCCTTCCTGACGCAACCCTTGGGACGCTTGGAACCAGTGGGTAGGAATCGAACACAGGCCTTCTGCTCTACTCGAGAAAGTAATTCACTTTACCTGTCAGTAGTTATAATGTTATGGCTGATCGGTGTGTACAAATATGTGAGGCACATGCAAAGTAATCACACAAAGCAAAGATACCTTCAAAAATAAAAAAACATTTGTACATTTTAAAAAAAAAAAAAAAAAAAAAAAAGACATCCAAAACTAAATGCAACATTAATATAAATTTTTTTTGTTAACCCTGCTGCTAAAGTGCATGTTTTGTGCAGCTTTATAAGGAAAATGTCTTTTTTTAAACTTAAATTGTCACTATAAAGAAATATTAATTATGTAATATTATAATTATTATAATATTACACTATTATGTCGTAAGTTTGACAAGTAGCTCACTTTTACACTGAAAATAATCCGTAACGCCTTGAAATGAAACACACTCACCTCAAGTTACCTGACTAACTATGCTAGCTAGCCATATGTTTCACCCTGCTAACCTTAAAAACCCTACTAACGTTCAAAAGATATACAATATTGCCAACTCTAATAGTTTAATCTTATTGGGGATGTATCTAAGTAGCTAACTGCTAGCTTCCGTCCCGGTTAGCGCATTAGCTGGATAAAATTAGCCGCTAGCTTATGGCTAGAGTGTGCGCGTGCTTAAAACAAACCACGAACCTTTGTCAATAAAGCGGCTTCGTTGACGACGGAGAAGAACACAGCGGCAACAACACACGGTGTTATGACTGTCAGTCCTCTAATCGTCCCGTGAATCGCATCGTATTATGAAGTTTGGTTCCTGTTGACGTGGCCAGCGGCGGATAGCGCTCAGACCAATGACTGAACAACACACGCGCATGCTGAGAAGACAAGGGCTCGTTTACAAATTCACCCTCTCTCACTACAGAACTACCCTACGGTACATGCAGCACACCGTGTGTGAGTGAACGAGGGTTCCAGCAAGGAGCGATTTTGTATATTGCCAAAAAAAATTTTTTTTTGATTGTTAGCTGTCTTCATTTGTTCATCTTTTCAAACCAAAGTAAAATTTCAAACTCCTTTACTTGTAATATATTACCACTTTGTTACAACATTTTACTACAACGCCACAAACATATCAATTACACATTTAATGCGTACACAATGGTGAATGAATGCACACATTTAGCTCTACAATAACTCCATATACCAATATAGACAAAAGTTTTAGCCAAACCTGTTAATTATTGAATTCAAGGTGTTTCAGTCAGTCCCCTTATCCCTACTCTCACTCACTCGTCGTATATAGCGGTTTATCCTGTATACAGGGTCACAGTAGGGCCTGGAGCCTATCCCAGGGGTCTTAGCGCACAAGGAGGGGTACACCCTGGACGGGATGCCAATCCATTGCAGATGCACACACATTCACACACTACAGGCATGTTTTTGAATGCCAGATTTGCCTAATCTGCATGTCTTTGGACTGTGGGAGGAAACTGGAGCACCCAGAGGAAACCCACCAAGCACGGGGAGAGCATGCAAACTCCAATTCAACTCTAAGCCACCATGCTGCCTCCCTTATCCCCAGTGAAGGGCAATCTTAATGCTTTGGCCTACCAAGACATTTTGGAAAATGCTATGCTTCCAACTTTATGGGGAACAATTTGGGGGAAAGTCCTTTTCTATTCCAACATGACTGTGGCCAAGTGCACAAAGCAATGACTGCAAAGACATTGTTGGATGAGTTTGGTGTGGAAGAACTTGACTAGCCCGCACCAGATCCCTGACCTCAACCCCATCGAGCACCTTTGGGGAAAAACTGGAACAGAGATTGCAAGCCAAGCCTTCTCATCCCACATCAGTGGCTGACCTCATAAATGCTCTGCAGAATGAATGGGCACGAATTCCTACAGAAACACTCCAAAATCTTGTGTACACCCTTCCAAGAAAAGTAGAAGCTGTTATCGCTGCAAAAGAGGGATATTGTATTACATGTGTACTGTATTTGGATACAATGTAAATGCAGATTTGACCAAATATTTTTTTTCCATGTAGTGTATTTTATTTAATAACTCATTCTCAGTTTCATTATCCCGGTGAGGGAGGCACGATGGCGTAGTGGTTAGCACTGCAGCCTCGAACATCTGGGGTCGAGGGTTCGATTTCCCCGAGTCTGTGTGCATGGAGGCTGCATGTTCTCCCTGTGATTGGTGTTTGTTGTGTTTCCTCCAGGTACGCCGGTCTTCTCCTACAGTCCAAAGACATGGAGATGAATTAAATAATTGAGCACCTTTGGGAAAAACTTGAGCACCTTTGTGCCCATAGTGTGCCCTGTGATAGATGGGTGTACCACACCTTGTCCCCAAAAGTTTCCTGGAATAGGCTCCAGGCCTCCCTGTGAACCTGTAGAGGATAAGTGGTATAGAAGATGAATAAATTAATGAATAAATAAATGAATATCCTGGTGAGCGGGCAGGTAGATTCAGAGTCTACCCTGGAGATAATGGGTGGTCCCACAAGGTGGAAAAACACCCTGAACAGGATTATTGTCCATCACAAAGCATACATTTTCAGGGTGTAAACAAGACAAACGGTTTCAAAAACAGTTTCATTCACACATTAACAATAATTCAGTGTAGATTAATTCACCTACTGGCATGATTTTTTAAGAGATGGAAGGAGACCCATGGATTCCAGAAGAATGTGAAATCCGAGGATTGAACATTGGATCCAGCAATTCTACCATGCCAACCTGATTAAATATTATAATTTTGTTAACTCTCTCAACCTTTCTCACTCATTCTCTGTACTGCTTGTCCTGTAAAGGTTGGAGGGATGCTTGGACCCTATCCCAGGGAACTTGGCATACAAAGTGGGATATATCTTGGATAGAGTGCCATGGCACAGGCACACACACACACACACACACACACACACAAACACACACACTACGAGCAAAGTGGAAATGTCAGTTAGACTAATCTGCATGTCTTTGGACTGTGGAAAGAAACCAGAGTATGCAGAGAAAACCCAGAACATGCAAACTCCATGCACACAGACTCAACGGCAGAACTTAAAAGTGCGAGTTCACAGTCAAAACCACTACACTACTGTGTCACCATCTTGTTAACGCATTCAGTTAATTCATTCCTTAGTTGAATTCATTTAACAGGCTTTAGCAATGTTCTCCCATTGCACAGATTCCCAATCCTGTCCTGTACAATTTGTTTTCCTTGCTCCCAACACACCTGATTGAACTAATCAGACTAACAAACTGTCCTTCCTGAGTTGACATTAGTGTACTGTATTAGTGTTGGCCAAACACAAAAATTTACTTGACTTCAGGGTTCTACAGGACAAGGGTTGGGACTGTCGATTCTGGACCATGACACAACATTGATATTGCGTTTAAGGTTAGACTTATTACCTGGACACACAACTCTCTTGCCACATGACATCCACATACAGCACTTTATTAGTTTGTGTTCAGGCTGTCATCAAGCCAATGGGTGAGAAGGACTGCTGGCTACTGAGGAATAATGAGCACTCTGTTTAGAAGAATAAGCCTCTGACTTGCACAGACTTTGCTCCTGAATAACAGACTTCAGCTAAGCAAATAAGTTTTGGGACGTGGGACAGTAAATCCCCACATACAATGCAGTAATTCATGCATTCTCTTCTATATGTAAAATGGCAGTAATCTGTATATTGAAAAATATGAAGATGAATAAGCATCCTGTGACTAAACTTTGTTAGAAATCGAATTATAATACGGACTGTGATGAGCTGAACAATATATAAAAATAATTAGTCGGTGTAACATCAAAAGGATGGACTTCGACTTGTACTTTTAAAAGGAAAATTTTTTTTACTTCTCTGCTTTTAAAGTAATTTCTTTCTTTCTTCCTTCCTATCTTTCCTAAAATTAGTGCATGCTTTTGACTTCCTCATATACTGTACATGGAAAGATAAAAATGTCTGTGCTATTCCTTTTTTGTCACTAGAGGGAGCAAGAGTTCTTGTTTTAAAGTCTGTATACTTTCATGTAACACATTCGAGCTATCAAGTTTTTCTCTAGTATACAGTACGTCCCAATATATGAATGCTTATAAAATATTTATATTTAAGTACGTAATAATAAACCATAATAATAAACTGTATGTCATATTCTTCACATCACCATAAAAGCAGAATCTAAATCTTTATTTGCCAAATACAAGGAATGTATCAACATAATTCATGGAAGTCAAAGTGAAAAAAGTTTTCTGGCATGTACTGTAGCTTTAATACTTAAATGTTTTATTTTTTACTTTTATGTGTTTTTAAATCTATTGAAATGTCTGGCCCAGATATCTCAGTGTGGACTAGTAGGAATAAATGTTTAATTTATTGGTTGGATGAAAAACATTAATTAATAAAATGGAGATAGTTGATAAAATAATAAAAAATAAATCAGGGGGATGCTAAAAAAAGATATGAAGGTTTTGTCTAGGCCTAGTGGTCTGAAAGTTTTTAAATGTGATTATACCACAGTACTGTTAAATTTTTGTTGATACATTTTCTATAACAGCTCAAACATTAGAACAGGCTGTAATTGAAATATCATGTTCATAACAATGCAATCATTCTAACCTGTAATAATAATAGTAATAAGTTGCATGGGGGCTGATATGATGTAAACTCAGATTATAATTTTTTTTTAAATAAAACATTTTAATCCAGTTACATCACACCGCCCTATTGTAGATTCTTTTTCTATACCATGCTCCAAAGTGTTGCGTTCCTTAGTGATAAAACATTTATGGAAGCAGCTCATCAAAACCATCTGTTGTTAAGGTGATTCGCTGTTTGTGCAATATTGATTTTTTGATATCCGAATGAAGAAATTATTTTGATAAAGGTTTATTACATTTACAAAAACATTACATGTACACTGCATATATTAATTTAGTAGATGTGTGTAATCCAATTGAGATGGGACACTGTCCAAGCATATAGCGGAGCACTTCGATTTATAGTCACCTACTGTATCTGACAGTTCTGTCAGTACTTTAAATTTGACAGTTGTTTGATCATTACTTCAGAGAACTACTCTACAATAAAGCAGAGCACATGATCACACATACACATCCCCTGAAATCCTCCAAGTAGCTCATAGGCACTTACGTGAACATTTCATTTGTGAGATAAAACAGGCCAGTGAAACAAGCAGGCCTGCCAATTTTACTGAAGAGGAGAAGAGAGGCTAGGGGAATCAGAAAAGAGAGGGAGGAGAAAGTAAGAGAGAGAGTGAGAGAGAGAGAGAGAGAGAGAGAAAGAGAGAGGAGGGGAGAGAGAGAGTGCTGTGTGATAAACTCTGCTGTAAGCCCTCCTGTATGCTTCAGTCAGGAAGTTTGGGGAGTGTAGGAGTGCATGAGATTGGAAAAAGCAAGTGTGTCGAAACAAGCAGGCACAGAGCAGGCAGGACCCACCACGCAGCCCAGACACGGAGGTGTGTGTGCTTGTGGTTTTGGAATTGGCTGTTGACTTAGGGGCTTCTAAGGTTGAGTGTGCAAGTGCCTACATCGACAAGAAAACATAGCAATTGCTGTCTTCACCAAGTCCTTCTTCTTCTTTGTAGCGTGCTTGAAGGTGTCTGTGGGAAATCTTTTTTTTTTCCTGAGAGCAAACAAAATTGAAACAAGAGCAAAGGCCAAGCCAACTGGAGTTACTCCTAATTTTATCTCTCTAAGGACTTTTTTCATCTACCTTGAGGAGCAGACGACTACTCACTAGAGAAACTCCAGCTCATCACAACTGTCTCACCACAGCCTCCGAGCCAGAGAGAGAGAGCAAGAGAAAGAGAGAGAACAAGGGAATCTGGGGAACCCACCATTCCTGCCCCCCCTCCTTCCCCTGCTTTGGCTCCTGGCCCCTCCTCTGCAGGCACCCCATGGTACCCTCCACCCTCAGTGGGGCAGGAAGCGTGAAAAATCTCACTAATGGGTTTATTTGCTGTCAGCCCTGCCGCAATCTGTCACTCCCTAGGACCACTCTACTTGACACTCCTCATAGTTGAGTGAGCTGCTCTGCTTAGTCTGAACTTCACTTTTACTGCCTACTGAGACCACCATCACCTCTAGCCTTCCTCCCTACAAAGGGAGTTCTTAAGTTGAAGTGCCTGTCCCTCAAACCATTGCGCTCCATTGAATCCAAGCATACTTGGGGAAACTTCAGCTGTCCCCAACAGAGGGGTGTGCGCTACAAAGTGAGGCTTGTCTGAAGGGTCTGAAGATTACTTTGGGAGATTGATTGGAGAACAAAAGATGCGCCTTTGGCTGCTAGCTGCCTTGGCAGCCCTGCTTTGGAGTCAAGGCACACTCCTGGAAGGGGCTGAAGCCAAAAAAGCACGCAAGAGGCCGAAGGAGATGACCCCGCAGCACACTGAGGTGTTCAACACCACACTTTCCAACAGCGAGGAGGAGGATGAGAACACAGAGGTAAATCGTTCCTTTCTAATTCATTCGCCTCTCCCACTCTCCTCTTTCTATGTCTGTGACTTTGCTAGGAGTTCAGAATTACCTGGAATGATAAATCATAATTTCCAACAGAGATCATAACAAACAAATGTCTCACATTATGGAGTCATTAGGGAACATTATCATAAGCTTGCACATACATATACATGTGTTTTATTTGTGGATTATCACCCTTAAGGTCACTCTTCCAGTTTTTAAGTGTACTTACGTGTTCTCCCGGTTATGCTCAAGGAGCACCTTTAATGCTATGTCGCCGCATTTGTCATCATAATCAGTGGTATCGTATTGGAAGCATATGGAAAACAGTACCCAGAAACATTTCCTTAAGCACAGCAAATCTGGAAGACTCATCAGACAGCGGGGAACCCAACTGATTTATTCTGACCATCATAATCATGTCTCTGTGTCGTGCGAATGCAGAAGTCTTTCGCTGTTTTGCATCAGAGAAATAGAATGTTTAATGTATTTAATGCTGTTTATGTCTTCCCCCCACAACACACACACTAATGAGTCAGTCAGGGATGTTTAAATGGAATTAGACTGTAAGAGACAGAGCATGGGCTTTAGCCTCTTTGGGTCAGGTGTGTACTGCTTAGATGATAGAGACCGAAACAGAGAAAAAGTCCAGACTGTAATGTGTGTAGCCCAAAATGGATGAATGCCTTAGGTATGTGAGGAATGCGCATTTGGGGAGTCTGATCAGTGCATCAATTAGTTCCCATCCACCTCTAGATACCTAACTGATTAAGCCTTCCGAGTGTGTTAATGAGCTGCAGCTATGGACAGTATGGCAAGAAAGGGTTTTTCCAAAAATAAACTTTTCCAGAGTGAACATGTAAAATATTATGTCAGCATTACACTTTGGTCTGGATCAGCATTACTCAGGCGACATAAACGCCCACATGTGGTGACTGAGCTTGAATGCAAGTATGCATGCATATCCTCAGGCTTTACCATGATAAATGTTTTGCCAGTTCAACCCTGTTTATTTATTGCATAAGTATTGTTTAGATATAATGGTTTCCACTGGCTCATTTGCCTTTCTCGGCCCACCCATTGTGTTGGCATTCTCAAATGACTCGCTCTGGATCTCCGGCTCCATACCAATACGCTTCATGATTTGTATGCTTCACTTAGTTTGTACACAGCAATTGTATTTCTTTCTTCTTTTTTTTTTTTTTTTAAAGAAAACTAATTGTGAGATTGTCTTGGACTTTCTAAATTGAGGCAAAACTGAATATCTAACATTATAGGTAGCACATTGCTGACACATGAATAATGTAATAATAATAATAATAATAATAATAATAATAATAATAATACACTTTTACACTTCCCCAAACCCAACGTGACTAAAATGCAGAATAACATCCTGACAAAATTTTTTACTTGGTTATAACTATAAAATTAACTACTATAAGATTTTACCTGTTAAATTTGAGGCTGTAATACTTTTATATCTAAAATCAGAAGCTACTTGGGTCAAACAACCCTGATTAGGCCAGGCTTTACCAAACAATGTATTAAAAAAAAAATTTTTTGCAATGCAATTAACCTCTTCTTATTATTCTTTCTCTTCTTCTTGCTGTGGTCCGGTGCAGGCAAGCTGCCATGATGTAATTCCTGGGAAAGTTTAGGTGGGGAGATATTTAAAGACCCTTGGCAGAGCTCTTTCCCAGCCCATTGATTCTGTCATTCTCAGGCCAGCCTGACTCCACTGTGTCTGGGACATCCGATAGGGTGAAAAAAAAAGAAGAAGAAGAAAAAAAAGAAAAACCAGGGCAGCAGGCCGTGTAAGCCCCTCACAAAGCCTCACAGAAAGGGTCCTGAAAGAGGACACCTAGAAGAGGATTAGCTGCTTTGCCCCTGCCTTGCTTACATTCTTTTCATCTCATTCCATGCGATCAGGGAATAATGACATAATCACGTTAAGACCCTGTGTTATGCCAGATTGTGTCAGTGCCAAACAGCATCACCTGGGCTGTGGACTTGAGGTTAAGTTGATATCCAAGGTTATGGGCCGAAGATCAATTTCAGAGATTTAAAGCATGTTAGAGGCCATTGAAAGGAGACATGTCAAATCCTTATACTATGTATAATCTCAGGTCAGGTGAAAAAGGTAAATAGAAGCATGCACTCTCAATTTTCACCTCACTTATTCGTACTTAAGCTTTGTGTTTGTACCAAAGGCATACAGTAATTAACATTCTCACATCTTGGAGATATGAATAGGAACTTGCCTTTCACAGAACTTGCCTTGCCTTTTAGGTGACTGCTTTTATCACCATACAGTATGTACAGTAAGTGTTCTTGTACAATGAAATGTTCAGTTTGTGTCTTATAGAGAAAAGCTTAATAATATCATAACAACAATATTACAAAAGGGATGGAAAAAAAACAACATTATAATGTTGGTTTTGCCATTTGTAACATAATCCTAGACAGAGAGTGTAAGCTTGAGGTGTGAGTGGTTCATTGTATTTATTTGTATAATGAACTCAGTAAAGCTGCAATCATCCATAAAAAATCCACATAAACATAATAAGTATGTACACATAATAGTAAAATTGCATAATAGTGTGCGGGCATGTTATGCCACAAGTTCTTTCTTATTGCATTTGGTTACTCACAACACGGAAGTCCGTTGAGTTCTTTGTGTCTTGTTTTATTTTCAGCATCAAAGAGTCAACACTTCGTACAGTTGTCTTGAGTAAGTCCACTGTGGTTACAACAACCTGTTAGCTGTATCTCATTACGGTTTTCTTAAGTTTACAACAACCTATTTGCCGTATCTGTAGATCACAATCTTGGATTACGGTCAAAAGCTTGTGTTCTCCACAAGTGCCCGTATCTTAACTGACACTTTTACCGTGCAATAGTCAAGTAACTACGTGAAATAGTTGAATGACGTCACAGACCAACTTACGATTGTCATAAATGAATGCTTAATTAACAAACTTAATGCTTAATGCTTAACTAATAAATAAAAATAAACACAACAACAAATTCATAAAATAAGATATGGCTCTTACAATAGTTCATTTTAATATTTTAAATGATCACTCTCCCTTACTTATCTTCTTTACCACTTTACCATGTGTACAAGGTCCTTATCATGCAGGGACCCAGGAGACTCAGGGCACGAAGCGGGGTACCAGAGAGAGAGGGTGCCAATCCATGGCAGGGCACACATATACATTCACACACTCACATGGTCATCCACACACTATGGGCAATTTGGGAATGGTAATTAGCCTAATCTATTTGCCTTTGGACTGTGGGAGGAAACCGGAGTACCTGAAGGAAACCCACCAAGCACGGGGAGAACATGCAAACTCCACGCACACAGACCTGAGGAGGGAATTGAACCCCGACCCTGGAGATTCAAGGCGACAGTGCTAATCACTAAGCCAGGGTGCCGCCTGATACCATTTTAATATTTTGGTTTGCAGCTCTTTTTGCTCAGTCGCTGACATTTTGTATCAAAACTGACTTAAGACTGAACTAAACAGTTAAAGGTACATCTCAACGCCCAACAATGAAAGCTTACTGATGTCATGATGTAAATTCACAACCGCCTTAACAACTGAGTCACCAAATAACACACATGTCTTTGAAGAAGTTTTTCAGAAAGAAAAAGTCATTACTAGCTGTCATCAACGGTGCTTTACGAAATCATGGTTGTAATCAAGATCAAGATCTCAGTGATGCTACGCTGTGGCATAAATCATCTATTTGACCTACCGCAGATTAAAAAAAAGTTAGAAAAAAGAGCATCCAGTCCAGCCTCTCTCTCTCTGCACTGTAATTTTTCCACAAAAGCAGGTGTGATGCTCGAGTCAGCCTCTTCTCATCCTTGTGGAAGGAGGTGGGCCGAATAATTCTCTAGAGCTCATAATAGGCCTTGTGGTTTTTTTACTCTTCGCATGTCTTCACTAGCAAAGGAATGCGCACTCGATATACGCTCGCACTCAAAAATATCTATACAATGTTTACACTGCCAAGAGATTAAAAACAACACGGGGCCCCTGCTAACCTCGGCTTGGATCTCTCCGCTCGTGGAAAGTTTCCCAGCCATTCTCGACACATACAGTACATGGCGCTGTGTTTTGTAAACGTGTGCTAGATGGCGGTGTAAATTAGATACAGCCGTCTTTGTTGTCACTGATTTAATGACCCATGGGCCTAATGGGCGCCTCTCCAACTTTCCCCTGGAGTAATAACACAGCAGTTAACTGTTTCACTGTGTATGTAAGGATGTGATGAAAGGAACTTTATGGCAACTGCCAAACAAATATTTCAGCGTGCAAAAAAAGAGCCATGTCTATATTTGTCCTTTCGGAGCGTATTAGCTGTCAAAGCTTAGGCAGGAATGAGTGATGAAATTAAATAATGAACAAGTTCTAGTAGAAAGGATGCCTCCTACTTGAAATGTAGTGATTTTTTTTTCTCAGTGCAGGATCCCGAAGGGCATAATGACACAGTATCAATCCAGGGTTTAATTGTAGGTATGGCACAGAGGTGTGCCACCAATGCGCTCATATAATCAAGACCGTAAATCTGTCTTCTTGATCTGTAAAGAGAAACACCGGGAAAATGGCATCATTGTGCGTGGCGCTTTTTCTAGTGGAATCCACTTTGTGTCCAAGGTTACAGAAAAGTCACTGTAATCACATGATCAATGTGTAAAGTTTACACATGCAGCTTTTTTCGTACGTGAGGACTTCACACAGAGCATGTGGTTATTTTTCTTATATGTGATTTTCTGTCTATGCTAATTTGTCATGCGATGACATGCTAAGTTGTGATCACTTGATGTTGTGCAATTTAAGGGCTCAGCATAATAAAATGCAGGTTTAGTGGTAGGTTTTGACTCGATGATCCTCCGTTACTCACATTCTATCGAAGTGCAATGTGAAAGCATACGATCACGTGTAAAGCGTAGGTGATTTTTCCGTACACGCGTTCCTGCTGGTCCTGCCGTGCCAGCGAAAGGCACTGGAGTGGAATGGCGTCTGAATGGCAAAGGGAGATGAGCGTGACAGTGAGGACACACGCCAGTGATGTCCAACTGTTGAAACAAAGACAGAGAGGCTCGCTTCAGTCAATTCATTAAAAATGAAAAGAAAAAAAAAAAACAACAACACAAAAAAACAATGGGTTACTTTGTTGTCATATACGAGAAGGAAAGACTTTCAGGGAAGAAAAGTTAGTTTCTGAAAACGCGATCCGTGTCCGGCCGCCAAACCTAAACAAATTCCATCTCAAACAGCTCACCTCCAAAGCTCTCCTCTACACTTGTTTTTTTTCCTCTTCTTTTTATCTCCACAATAGTCACTCAGTCAAATAAAATAATAAATAAATATATATAAAATAGAATCCTTAAATGCTACATATTGTATGTACTGCTCACTGAGGTGTGAACCTTTGTGAACATGCTGCACCCGATGGACTGCTATCTGATGGATACAGTGGTCACAGAAGATGATGAACAATGTATCTGATTAAAGATATTATTCAATATTTCCTAATCTGGTGATTTGAGAACATAATCAGCAGGCAGGAAAAAAATCCACAAAGTCAGTGGTTGCTATTATTTCATGCACGTAAGGTGATATTTCAATATTTTTGATTTGTTGTGCAACTGAATTGTTCTAATCTTTAAAAAGATGCTGTGATGCAGTGAAGCAAACACGACCAAAAACAACTAATTGAGTTGAACTTGTAAATGTACAGTAATTTGCATCTCAGACTTTGAAACTTTTTGTAATGCAATTGTTTGTTTGATTTTCAGATTGAGGTATTATTATTATTATTATTATTATTATTATTATTATTATTATTAATAATAATAATAATAATAATAATAATAATAATAATAATAATAATATATATATATTTTTTGGGGGGGAATCTCATCCCTGGAACACTGGGTATAAATTAGGCATAGGTGTAATTTACAGGGGTGATGGGGGTGTTTGTAATCCCTGATAATCCAAGCTGACCAGCACAAACACCAGATTTCACAACATAATGATTAATTAAAATTACTAACTAAATACATTAAAATGGTTGGCTTTCTCGATGTCAATGTAATTGGCAAGCAAAGAATAATACCCTTCTCCCCTGTGTGAGAGGTTTGGTTGCGTCCCTCCCATCTTCCGCGATTTAATAGCAATAGCAAGTACATGCACAGTGCCTACACAGCCAAGAATTTTAAGTTGGTTTGTCTAAAGAATAAAACAGAAAAGCAAACCTCCCTAATAGGGGCAATGCTAATAATAATAAAAAAAAAAACTAAAAAAAAAAAAAAAAAAATCTCCTGGCTCGGGGTATGTACTCAGACACCCCCTACATGGGTGGAGATTTCAACCCTCCAGCTGTTGAACCCAAATTGTACACACTCATTCACACAGGACCAAATGATAGTCCCCAATGAACTTACTGTCATGTTTTTGGAAGGTGCCGGAAACCTGAAAACCCTGAGGAAACCCGCACAATGACAACTTGACAAAACCGCACAACTTAAGAAAGCCAGTAACCTGGGAACCATGGAGGCAATTCAATCAGCTGAACCTCATGTGCTGCACGGCTAAATACTGGCTTTTTCACAATGACATATTTCTATTTTCCACATCAAATCACAAATAGATTTCTCACAAGCAAAACCATTTTCGTTTAGATGTATTTTCTGTGTTTTGTGATATCAACAAATTCTGGTTTGTTTCAGGGATTTAGTGAACTGTGTAAGTTGGTTGCTGTTAAACTTTCCTCCTTAAAAACTCACAACAGCTTCTTGGACGAATGTACTATCTATAGATCTGGTGACCATGTACAGTAACTACACAACATTCCAAAATAGGAATTTACTGATGGCAATCTGTACAGTTTGTACTGTGGGAAATTATGCAGAGCAAGAACGTTCTTCACATTTCATCATACATAACATACACCTGAGTTACTAGAAAGTTAAAAGTCTATATTGTCCAAGTCTGTATGCTACCTTTAAAAATAGACATTGTCATAAAGCGACTTTACAGAAATCCAGATGTTGATTTAGATCTTGAATGAGGAACCCAGAGGTAAAAGTGGCAAGGAGGCACCACAAGGAAAGTTCAGACATTGCACAACATACACTATAATGGCCAAAAGTGTTTGCATGCCTGTCTAACCCCTCCATGTTTAAGTCTTCTCCAATTCACGATTGTTTAGAATGAGTTGTAACAGTTCCTGTGAAAGTTTCCCTTCACAGGAACTATTCCAGCATGACAATATCACTGTGCACAATTGTGCGATATGAAGACATGTTTTGCCAAGGTTGTAGTGGAAGAACTCAAGTGTTCTACACAAAGCCTTGACCTCAATCCCTACTGTATGTACACATCTGGAATAAAAGTGTGAACTAAACACCTGGAACTTCGGGCTTTTTTGCACGTCAGTGCACAACCCCAATAATGCTCTGCTGGTGGAATGGGCAAACCTCAATGGTTACATCCCAAAGTCTAGCAAAAAGCCTTTGCAGAATTGCAAACGAGACCAACCTAATGTTAAGGCCAATGGTTTCAGAATTAGATGTTCAACAAGGATATATGGGTCTGATGGTTAGGTGTGAATATACGTTTTGTCTAAAAGCTGTATTCTTACAGATAGTTACAAAAGATGGGGAAAGTTCCCAGTGTGGGAAAGTAAAGGTACAGTTTTGTACCCATTTTTTGGAGAGTACATTGTGAATGTAAGGGCTGGGATGTATGAGGAACAGCCTTTATGATTACCTCAGCAGTACACATGTGCAAATTGTCTGTATGCACGTAAAATTGTGATCAATGAAGTACGAGTGAGTTGTATCAAAGTAGAAGTAGAGCATCAAAGTGCATTGTGGTTTTAGCATTATAAACTTCTCTGGCTTGACTTCAGAGAGCTGGGCAGTTCTGTATCTGGCTCGTTTCCATCTTCACTGCTGTACATAATAGCTTATGTACTACTATATCTGATACAAGTAAATAGAAAACACGACTGTTAGTCTGTCTGGTGTAATGGGCACCCAATTTGTAAGGCTTCAGTATTTATACAATATTTAGTCTAGTTTGTGCAGGCTGTGCGTGCGTGGGCTTAATTACAGGCTTCGGCCTACACTACACGCCTGTCAGTAAATGCAACGGAAAAAATTAGGCCTAATGCATAGTCACGGCGCGAATATCTGGAATTATATTAATCATAACCAAGCTGATTGTAATGGCATGGAAATGAAGCCTAAACAATCATTAAGCCTCTCCACAATGAGACAGTGCTGCATGGCTGTCGATGGTGGCCACAAAATAGCTTAATGGCTGTGTTTATGTTTGCCGTGGCAGGCAGCCTCTCGTTCCTCCCACTTTTTTGTTGCTCAAAATAAGCTCATTTTCAAATTTCCTTTAAATGTTAAACAAATACTATGTGGCAGAACTTTGGAGAGGTTTTCAAATAAAAAAAAAAAAGAAAAAAACGCCTGATGTGAAGCGAATCTGTTTTAAAATCATGTAGAGCCTTGAATGTGACGAAAATATTCAGTGTATGCTGCAAACACCATCCTGAAAGCGAAAAAGTGCTGTTGGCATTTGTATCATGTCACAGCTTACAGGTACAGTGTGTCTCTTGTAAAACCCAAACCAAAAGCAGCAAAAGCAACAATTTGCTGTTTCTTCATGCCCAGGTACATTTTGTGGTCAAATTATTTCGTAATTGCATATTTGCAGGCATATACATGTCATTTACTTTCACTATTTAGGCACTGCATAACTTAAAACAAAACAGGGATGATTATACGAAACTGTGCATTGCTCTAGTGTTCCTGTGGTTAAAGCAAAACTATTAGGTGTCCAAAATCCACATACCATATGACACCCCTTGACACCCCTACTACATCAGTGTTTTATTCATAGACTAATAAATTATGGAGCTTTGTGTTTTCCTTTCATCGTCTCTACATTGCCTCGGTGGGAGGGTTATATTATTGGGTAAAATTCTTTTTTTCCACCAGCTCACCCATAATGGACTATTTGGCAGCCCTGCCCCAAACTGCACTGCTATTTTAACAACCACAAACCCACATCATCAGAGGAAAAACTAGGTCCATAAAAGTGCGTAGGTGGAGGTAGGCTGAGCTACAAGCTCCTTGACATTATCCATCACAGGCATTTCTCAAAATGTTCACATAACTCAGCGTAGCAGCTTTTTCAGCACTAGTCATGTTGCCGCTTCTGTTTACAATGAACATTGCATGAGTGCTGCTTTCACAAACAAGACAATAAAGATCACTTGAATTATGTGGAATAAAGGCAGTGGTTTGGCACCATTATCATCATCATCATCATCCTGGTTTGAAACTGATCTGGGCTACATCAGGGGCTTGGTATTGTTCTTATAATTACGTGCTCACAATCCTTAGCTTGTTTCTTGACACAGCAATGATGAGCGTATTCATTCCCCTCAGGCTCTCAAGTGGTGGATTTGCACTTTTTTTGTGTTGCATTAGGTGGTCTTGAATATCATCATGAAAAGGGGAGTGCTGTGCCTATGCGAATGTCTACAAAGCTCAAGTGCTTTGTCTTGTCGCATGCTAATCCCCTGCTTGGAGAGAATTATGGTTTCTCCACATGCATGATTTCAGTCCGTTCATCCGCAGGGTTTGCGGAGGGTCGTCATATATTTCGAAGTGGTTTAGCAAAGGCGTTGACGAACTCATTGGCCTCCAGACCCCACAGTAAACCAGTTTGATTCAATCTGCTTTTGAACCCTTGTGGTAAAGTCCTAGGAATTCTACCAGGTTAGTGAATATTTTGGTCTTTAACACGAATAAATGGATTTGTATTTTAACACGAATGGTCACTATGGATCCCAGGAAGACTGGATGTGAAAAAGGAAGTTGTCCAGGCTGAGACACCAGGTATTTAGAATAACCTGTCCATTTATTTTAATGGTTTCTGAATTTGAAAGGAAATAGAAACCAAGAGGAAGCCCACATGGGTGAGATAATGTATCAGTACTAACACTGGGATTCATCCAAACCTTATCCATTAAACCCAACATGTAATTTTTTATCATAATATTCTTGATCTGAATCTTTGACCTTAATGGTTCACCTTTTGCAAACCTAAACTGCTTAGCTCTGCCAATCCTACTCCTATTAACATTCAGGCAACATTCCAGGAAATGAAACAGTAAGAAACCAATTACCTTTGTGGGAAGGATCTGAAGGATTACTCTAGACCTTAACAATATATTTACAACTGACTGAGCCTGTCTGTCTTTTACACGTCTCGGGGCTCTTGAGGCACAACACAAACACAAAGACATCCAACATGCAAGAAGCCCGTTTGCTAGTTAAGTTGTTTATTATGTCTGCTGTCACAAGAAAAATGAGAGAAGGAACAAAAACCTTGCCCAACCAAAACCAAAATAGATGCCTCTTTCATTCCTGAATATCTGAGATAAAAAAAAAATACAAGGGCTTACTTTGTCGGTGCAAAAAAAAAAGTCTTTCTGCAAAGAAAAATGGCATGTTTGTTCAACAGATAAGTGATCCATGTCAGGCTGTCAAACCTAAATAAAATCCATTTCAGACACTTCACCTCTAAGACTCTGCTCTATCTTTACTTTTATCTCAACCGTAGTCATTTGACATTTAGGGAAAGGCATGAAGCCATTGTAGTGGTTGTTGGAATTCAGCTTTACTTTATAACCAGTTCTTTGGATAGAAGTGTATGGATTGTTGTTGTTTGGATAGTTCTTAGGATTGGGTTGGAACTACTACTACTGTATGTAAAGCCATGAGGAACGAGATGATTATTTGGATCTGCAATCAACATACAATTCACTACACATCATTCTAAAGAAAATCTACTTGAAGTCATTTCTGCCTGTGCACTGTGGTATGCCTTGCTGTACATAGTTTTTGACTTGTGATTCTGCTCAATAATCATTCTGGCGAATTAGTTGAGGGCGTATCGCTACTGAGTATTAATTACTTGAATAATTACCATGATGGAATCTTACCTTGTGCCCAGAGTCCAATGTTCCCAAGTTACATTTTCTGTTAACACACTTTCATTCTGTCCAAGGTAAATGTGACCCATATCAAGATGTCAATATTTCCTGAATATTATCTATTTTGTTTTATTGAAACAAGGCATCAAAATGTTTTAAACACAACAAAACTAATGGTTAGCATTTTATATGGTTTTGGAGGTCTCTAGAAGGAATCTTAAGCAAGTAAATACAGAGCTGGGGAACACTGTTTTCAGGTTTCCATTATGTGCTATATAGACCAGGGGACCACTGGCCCCTGGGAACATAGGGCACTAGAACTAAGGAGTATAGGGTTCTGGGAACATAGGGATAAACCTCCTTCATGATAAATGACAAAATCAATCTAAACATATTATATAAGTGATGCATTATTTAAGATTATATTAACTAATTAAAGTGAACATTGTCTTCATTATCAACAGTATATACAAAAAAATAAGGTAATGTTCACTGGCTGGCCCTTACATATTAACCTGACTGTTACATTTAGGCTGTAGCTTTATTAAATATATTAAACAATAGCAAGTGATTACTAGGTTACATGGTGGCGTAGTGGTTATCACTGTGGCCTTAAGATGTTCTTTTAAATGAAGTTGGTTTTGCTGTTCAGTACCAATACATTTTTCATTCATTCATTTTCTATACTACTCTTCCTGTTAGAGGACATAGGGTGATCTTTCTTAGATAGCTAACTGTACAGGGGGGACAGCCAGGAGCCTACCCCAGGAGAGCAGAGTAAACACTGAAAAGGGAGCCAATCCCCCCGCCCCCCCGCCCCACCCACACACACACAAAAAAGCCAATCACTCTAATCTGCATGTCTTTGGACTGCGAGATGAAACCAGAGGAAAGCCACCAAGCACATGGAGAACATGCAATCTCCAAGTCCACAGACCTAAGGTGGGAATCGAATGCCTAAGGTGGGAGTGGAGAATGATTCCGGTTTAACATAATTAGTGCAGTAGAGGAAAACAAGAATAAAATCTGTGAACACAGGCAGAATGATCAATGATATGTGAAACTGAAGCCAACTCTACAATCAAGAACAAAGTGTTGCATGCTTGCATGCTTACAAAGTAACATACATATATATATATTTTTTTTACATTACATTTATTAAGTCTTTTAGGTTCAAAGAGTAGACCCACAAGTATCATGGATGGATTTTGTCAAAAGGTTTGACTTTCCAGCAAAGTGTCGGAAAAGGAAGCGGCCGCTGGTACTGAATCTCGAATCGTACTTTGTGATTCATCATAGATTTGATTTCATAATTTCTATCCTATTTCTATTCTGGCGTAGTGGTTAGCACTGTGGCCTTGGACCACCAGAGTTGAGAGTTGGATTCCCACCTTAGATCTGTGGACATGGAGATTACATGTTCTCCATGTATTTGGTGGCTTTCCTCTGGGTTCATCCAAAGACTTGTGATTGGCTTTCCCAAATTGCCCGGTGTGTGTGTGGAATTGGCACCCTTTTCAGTGTTTACCCTGCCCTGTGCCCAAAGTCTCCTGGGATAGGCTCCTGGCTGTCCCCCTATTTTTTTTGCTGCACAGTTAGCTATCTAAGAAAGTTCACCCTATGTCCTCTATCAGGAAGAGTAGTATAGAAAGTGAAATGAATGAAAAATGTATTAATTTAAAAGAACATCTTAAGTCTCAGAGTTTTGACTCACATAATTTATTCAAGAAAATAAATCTGAAGATACCTCATAAAGGGGGTTAAGGTTTTACACCGCCTTAAACATTATTGCTGTTGAATCATCATTTGGTGCAGGAGTTATAGGGGAGCTGTTTGTTGAAAAGTTATTATATTGATTGGCTTACAGTGATCTGTAATGGTGACTTTAAAGTAACATTAAAATTGTAATTAGAAAAAGTCCTGTTACCTTGTATCATATACTCAAGTACTATAACACCAGTTATTAACATAACCAGAATGAACATAGGACAAGCCAAAATGTTCTTCTTTCTACCTAAGAAGCAAGATCTTTCATAAACACAAGAACCTGAAAAATGCTGCTGTGCAAAAAAAACACACACACACACACACACACACACACACACACACACACACACACACACACACACACACACACACACA
>JAQQZT010000015.1:21037573-21050435 GCA_030068275.1 Clarias platycephalus | reverse complement strand
TGTATTTTAGCTCTACGACTTGTGCAGATTGGGACCTCTGGTGTTCAAACGGTACAGTACATCTGCATTAGAAGCAACAATTATGTTTTGCCGTACCATTTATCCATGTAAATATAATTGCGGAAAGTCCAGAAAACAGATATATTCTGTTATCATTTATGTTATTGCAGATTTATATAAAATCAAGCTCCAAAAAATTTCCTGTGTCTGACAATTTAAAGTTATAGATTTACCCATGACTGTTATAAAGTACCAACACTGGAGTCTCCTTCCAAAAAATGCCTCTTAAAAAATTTATTTTGGAAAGCTTCAACATATCAACAATAACAGGTTTTTTTAAATATAAAGTTTAGCCTCCACCATAGTCCTTCTATAATTTGTTACTACAGAGCAACTGCAATTATGCTTTGTCTTGCCGAAAAAAATAGCCTCAGAACTGCTGTATAACACCTTCTTACTCTCACTCACTCACGCATTGTCTATACTGTTTTATCCTGTGTACAGAGTCGAGGTGGGCCTAGAGCCTATGCCAGGAAACTTAGGGCATGAGGCGGTATACACCCTGGACATGGTCCCAATCCATCGCAGACTTGCAGACACACATGCACACTCACACTATAAGCAATTTGGGAACGACAATTAGCCTAATCTGCATGTCTTTGGACTGTGTGAAGAAACCGGAGAACCCAGAGGAAACCCACTAAGCACAGGGAGAACATGCAAACTCCATGCACACAGAGGCAGGAATAGAACCTGGCCCCGGAATCGAACCTGGACCCTGAAGGAGCAAGGCAAAAGTGCTAACCACTAAGCCACCGTGCCGCCCAAATTCTTACTATAGTTAAAAATTCAAAAGTATTTATTTATACAAATTTTAATGATCTTTTGTAACACAAGCAACATTGCCAGTAGTATTTGGCAATGGCATGCAATGAATTAAATACTTTCCATTAAATTATAATGCAGTTGTGCAACTATGACCTATTCATCATAGTTGACCTCATCAAATTTTCTTCATAATTAGAGCTAGCATAATAACCGTATAAAAAAAACTCTAAATCTACATTACACAGTGACTGATTGCAAATAATCTCATTCAAATAGCATGTTTGCCAGCCCTAACAGCCAGGCGAAAATGAATGTCAGCTGTGGTTTATTGATTTCTCTAGACAAAATCTTACGTATGGCAGTCTGGGGAAACCCAGGGGATGTCAATGTGGCTGAATTCTGTCAACGAGTAAATTATTACATGCTTTGTCAATGTAAAAGATTAATAAGTTTTTAATCAGACTGATATTTGCTTTTTAATCTTGCCTATTTTCTGGCATCCTGCATACTGTACATAAGATCAAGTTCAGCTAAGAAGACATTTTCCTAAAGATGTCTGAATCTTTGCCAGTTATTTCCTCACACACTCACACACTACGGGAACACTAATCTGCATGTCTTTGGACTGTGGGAGGAAACCAGAATACCCAGAGGAAACCCACCAAGCACAGGGAGAACATGCAAAGTCCACGCATACCGAACCGAGGTGGGAATCAAAGCAGTTACAGAATCAAAATTAATTGATATTAATATCAATTGCACAAGGCTTTCTGTTTTAAATTTTGGACATTACTTAATTAATAAATAATCATTAAGCATTTTTATATTATCCTGGGAAATTAGTAGACCTTGCTGCTGATTTAATGTGTTAGTGTACTTGGGCGCTGTGTAACAATAACTATATTTTGCCAAACCATATATCCCTAGAGAGTTATGTATGACTAAGCATGAGGGTGAAATTTCTGTCCAAGCACAATACAATTGGCTCCAGTTATTTTCTCTTTCTGAACTATGAACATTGTGAAATAATTGATAATATTCACTTCATTTTGTGCATGTGGTTTAGGGCCTAAATTTCTCGTCAGTGAGACATATTTTCAGAAAGTAAAACATATTTTACATACCATTTATTAAATGTGGAAAGGTATGAAAAAATAGCCACACACTCCAATTTCATATTTTTCCTGTGTATTATTTTTTACATTCTGGCATCACCATTTTATGTCACACTGCAACAGCAATGCATATAAAAGAAACCCAGAAATTTATTACAGAGTGTCAGAAAATCAATGGCTTTGGCCAGGAACTCCAGTTGCCAGTAGACACTGTGGCCTACAAGCATGACTGCTAGCAACTACAATATCCAGAACACATGTACCTGGTCACGTTTACCTGAGTTCTGATCACACCTGTCCCCCATTACCCTCTCTCTATGTAAACACAATCTGTACTTTGCTGTCTTTGCAAAGTATTTCTCAGTGTTTATTTTTTTTTAAGATTTTTCTCTGCTTTTTTAATTTGCTGTTCACCTGACTTTTGGTTTTTGTATTTGTCCTTTTGTTGATGTTTTAAATTGCTTGACTCCGTGCCTGTTTTTCGAATCATGCTTTCAGAAACTTTTGGTAATGTCTGCTAAAACAAATGCTAAATTGCATTTGCATCAGTTTCAGCTCCCATTTGTGACAGATTACTTTGCCAAAAACGTGGGTGCTGCAGACACCTACTGTATATCTACAGCCCCTAGATTACTTATGGGAGAGAGGCATCAGCGTTTAGTAGAAATTAAGGCTAAGATAAATGTAATATCCTAATCTCTGGATCACTGGACAATGTATATCCAGTCAACATCTGCACACCATGTAAAAGATAAAAGATAAAAAAAATAGAGGCCTGTGATCAAGGCTGGCTTCCGTCAAGGTCTAAATTTAAACAATATCAAAAGATGGCTCGCAGGGAAGACAAGATCTACTAGATCTAGATGTGTTCATTAATGTAGCAACCCATTTAGGTCATCTGGTCTTGAACCGGCCACTTCCAGACTGAGCACTAATGTTGACTAAGCACTAATGTTGAAGGTAAGATGTCCCAGTCTACCTGGCACTGTTGTTAACCAGTGACTGGCATACTCCCAGGTTCACACTAACTACATATCTCTTCATGCCAACCTGGAATATAATCTGATCCACGTTAGAGAAGACAATAAATGACATCTGGCCACTATGGGTACTGCATTTTGGGCCATCTTGCATGTCTTGAACTTACCAGTTTCTTACTATTGACATCTTTAGAGACAAGCTGGGCCAATTCATAATTGCCTGCATCTACAACATATTGATCTGCTCGCTTTCATATGGAACCCACAACTGGCAAGGGTTTGCAAGTGCAAAGGGGAAAGTGTCAATTTGACATGTCCCAGAGCCCTTTCCTATGGAAAATACTTGCTCTAAATGCAGAAGGAGTTTTTATGAACCAGAACAAAGTGTCCACACTCAAGTGGGAGCCTCCAAAAACTGTCAAAGGATCTCCAAAGACCTTTTGGCTTTGCTAATTTTTACAGAGGCATCAGAAGGTAAATTTTTCTTGATGCACCCTCTGACATCCCCATGAAGAAAGGGAACCAAATGCCTTCCATCATTTGCCCATTCTAGATGGCAATTCCACTCTGAGCGAAGGAGACATTTCTTAAGTAAAAAGATGCCCATTCTAGATAGCAGTTTAGAAACAAACCAAAAACAAACCACCCTGTTGCATGATTTACCAAAAAACTGTCTCTGGAAGAGAGGAAACCACGGGTATTGGCAATCAAACTAACCATGGAGGAGTGGCAACACTGGCTTGACAGAGCGAAATGCCAATTTTTATTGACCATAAAACCTGGAATACCCCAAGTCAGCAAAACAATCACAGGGCATAGTTCTTCTATATGTTTCATTTCATCTTTTTGTTCTGGCCAAGTTTTAAACAGATAAAAGCGGACTTGCTGCCTGGTCTCCTTGACATTCCTAGACAGCCTAGCAATTAAATCATTCTCCCCAACCATGTTTTCTGGGAGCAGTTTCCTGGAACATAGACCAAGAGATCACACAACCACAGCCTCAACGAGTCACCAGTACCTGCCACCTGAACAAAAAGTTTGTGCCTACAGCTTTGTGAGAGAACGCATCACATGGCACCACACACAGAACCAACTTCTGGTCATTCACATCGTATAGCACTTACCACCTACTCAAAACCAATACTTAAGGCCTAATATGAGGCCTAATATGCATTAGAATTAAAATATGCCAATTTTAATTCTAATGCAGCGGAACAATTCTACATGCTTTACCAGTAGGCAAGCTTATGACACTAACAACGCAACCAAGTCCGGGTAATATTGTAAATTGTCACATTGTCATAGATTTCATCACAGATATGCGCAGGGACAACCAGAACACAGTTACTCAATTTAAAAATCCTTATGTCTGATTTTCTGCCTGGGTTACCTATAGCTTTTGAAGCTGAGATCATTTTAATCACCATAATTAATGTTCTGTTAATTTCCAGAAAATGTTGTGCATGACAAGGGCACTTAATTCAGTATCGTCAGTTTTCCTGTAAAAGCTGAGGGTAAACATTAGCCTAATTCATTCCCATGCCTTGACAGTGTCAGTTCCTTCAGGAACTCCATGATCATCCCTTGAAAATGCTCAAAACCTTGGTATGGCTTGGAAGTGCAACTATGATTCTCAGCACAACTTAGTTAATAGGTTTCTGCTAAGAAATATCAGGACAATATGTCTATTTATCTCTTCAAGGGGGCCACTTGTGCAGTACCATGTGAATTCAGGACTACCACTGAATGTTCCTGGCCTGTGTTTCTGTACATAATAGTTGTTTATGCAGATTCCTGCATAAACATTGCCTATGTCAATCTGCTGATGTATTCCCATCCTCGACTTCCTTCAAATCTGCCAACTTTTAAACTTTCAAATCACAAATATAGCATGGTTTGTGCCTCCATGCTATAAGACACAACAAAAACATGAAACAGCAATCTTTTCTGTAAACCCATGAAGTAGAATAATATTCCCCTGCCCAACTTTTGGTTTGTATTATATTTTCCTATGTTTCAGTACTGACGCCTGCCCCCTGGCAGCACCTTAGTTTATTGGTACCTTTAGGCCAATTTATCTCTAGCCTGAAAATATGATTTCCATGCAGACAACCAAACATGTAAGTCAAATCCTTTGAATAATCTGCCAAATCCTATAAATGTAAATTTGAAAGCTGAGGCACAATCTCAATATAAAAAAAATCTCTAAGATAGTTGCACTTACTACTAATGAGTTTAGATGTGTCATTGAATTCTTTCCTTAATATTGTTATTGTCCAAACTGAACTGTTTACCCTATCATACCCTTTTGCACCCAGGCCAATAATATGACATAAAAGAAAGGCCAACGCTATTATTTTGCCATTTTACTTTTATTGTCTGAAAGAGAAGGCTCTAAATATCTTATTTCTTTTGGCACACTTGCTGAACACTGATTTATTATGAGTATTAAACTCACTCTATAATTTGGGGGGAAATAATTATTCTCAGAGGACCGAGGAAAAATATCTGATGCTTAATAAATACTGACTTTTAACTAAGGCTAAATGAGGCACTACGTAGACCCTGGTGAAAAAAAAAGACAAGCGAGATGAGTTCGACCTTGTTCAAGAGGTCAGATGACAGGTAAAGTGACTCATGCAAAATCAACTCAAACCAAATATTTCCAGTAAATATTCATCCCAAACACAAATCCCAACATCCCAACACAGGCCCGAGTGGTTGAGTCAAAGGCTTAGATGGCTGGCATTCACCTTACTTAACTACTGGAGAAACTCGTCTGAGATATGTAGCTTTAAAATGTAATTGCGTAATGCGGTTCGCTTAACAAAATAAAAAACACACACATACACATGACAGCTATGCGAGCATGCTCCGACTCATTCGCATTTCCCCCGTGTGGAGTGCATGGAGGCTGCCAAGGTGCTTGCGAAACCCACGACAGAGCTCGCTGACAGGAATTTCCCATTGCTCCGCTATCAGCATCAGATGAGCTGAGTGATCGCAATTACCTCTTGCCCAAATGCTAAGAGCAGCTCTCCTCCAACTGCCACCATTCGAAAAGAGGCAACACTCATGAAAGATCTCTTTGTGAATGCTTGACGTTCTCCGTTCCTTAACCGAGAAGCCTTAACAGAGTCTAAATGGATGTTTAATAATGAGCATACCTATATATGCCCTATGTCTTTGATGCAGAGATGTAAATGAATATGAATACAATATTTGAATTGAACAAAAATACAAACAAATATTAAAGTACATAAACACAAAAGAAAGAAAACGCATGAGTGAGTTATAGTGATGTCACTGCTGGCAGTTTTATCCAGAAGATACGAATTGTTGAAGCAGAAAATAAATTCAGATAGTGTTACAACCTTAATGAGGTGGATTCAGTCATCCAGGTCTAATTAGACTTTACCTTGGAGATGTTTCACAACTTCATCAGAGCACACACCCTTTAAGATACATACCGTAGTAACTATTCTCGTATAATGTGAGACTCTCTGTCTGACCAAATGTATGATCTTAACCTGAGAAGTCCAGATTTCTTCCACTGATGTTCAGGCAAATAAAAGGTGGTTTATTTCCATACTCTGTGGCTTCGACGTGCTTTTGATCACAGACCGAATCTAAACATTGCTCGTGTCGGCCCAAAGACCAGACCAAATATGCGGCTTATCCGATTTTCTGCTTTTGCAAACCAAACAACTATTCTCATCACAGGGGGGGACGGGTATTTTGGAAGGAGCTACAAGTCCCCAAGTCTTGCTTCAGATTTCCTATTTGTCAGCACTTCCAAACATGGCCACCTGGAGGGATGGGAGCAGACAGAGAGGCTCTTTCGCTGAGCGACGCCGAGCTTCTGTATATTATGTTTTGTGCATGCTTCGGATTTTTTCACGGCGACCCACGTTACTCTAAACAGCTCGAGCTGCCTCATCCTTGCTGATACCAGCCGGCTGCAAGCAAACATAGCAGTAACTCTTTTACACTGGACCGGAGAAAAGAAGAGGACGAGTGAAATTCTGATGGGTTGTGTATTTTATGCAGGATTAAAACACTTTTATTACTCTGAATCTTTATGTCAGTGACTTTCTTGGTCTAGTTTTATTATCAAACTGCCCCACTTGTGTTTCATATTGTCTCTTATGTCGCTTTCTAATTTCTACACTTTCTTTAATTCATACGCTCTCTCTCTCTCTCTCTTACTGTTTTATCCACTTCTCAATTTATCCCTCTGTTGGTAGCCAAAGCCCAGTTAATAAACGTCTTTGACAGAACTCTCTCCAAGCTTACTTTACACTGAGCAGTGCTGTAAAGCTCTGGAATGAACAAAGTACACAGACAGTGAGCAGCGACTGATTTTCCTATAAATTGTGAGCAGGAGCTCTTGCTCAGACCAGGAGGCTCCTGCAAGGCACATAGAGCCTGCCAGGAATGAAAACTACGCTTTTCTCTCCTTCTCTTTTTGTCTTTCTTTTGCATTTAAAAACATTTAAAGACACAGCTAAAATTTATAGCAGACTATTAGTATTAAAGACTATAAAATCTATAATAAGGAATGTGACATACAGGAGATAGACATGTATAATATATATATGTGTGTACTGATTATATATCATCTTAGACAGAGACCTCTGACCGTGTGCTTCACAGTTTTGTGCATTTCAACCTCAGCACACCTCTTATCAAAACTCCTGCCTTTTTTCCGCTCTGGGGAATTTTAGGCTATTTGTTTATCTATTACAGACATAAGTATGTTGCAACACTCCAAGATTTCTGCTTCGTACAAGTCAAACTGATATTCAAGTCCAACTGGGACTCGTGATGAAATTGCTGATGAATTAAAGCGCGAACCTTCATTAACAAGCAATTTAAATGGTACAATTTTTTTTTAAAAAGGCCATACGTCTGTGAATGTCAATCCGGGCCGAGGTTACTCGGAGTCTACATCAGTCGTTCATTGAGCGCAACACCTGATCCTTAAAATTCGACAGATAACTTGTTGCCAACTTGCATCTGTCTGTGGAAACTGAACAGACAATCATTCACCAACACCACTTGCACATTATAGGAACTTGGAACTGGGAGTTATTGCCACATTCTCCGTACAGTTTTGATCTTGCTCCAAGCTAGTTCCACAGATTTGGGCCATTAAAGGAGTTCTTTAGATGTGAAGCAAGCAGTCCGATCATGGCTCCAGCATACTGAGAGAACTTTCTACCTTGATGGTATTTAAGAACTAACGAAATGCTGGGATACGTTTATTAGTGCAGCAGCGGTTGTATATCAAGAACTTCAGATAGCTTTTACTCTCATAACTGTGTTCAGTTATTCTGTGCAATCAAAAGTCCCGGTTTGACTTGAACGGCCCACGCACACAATATTTAAATTTATGTCTCAAGTATTTAATTCTTCTTCTTCTTAGTAGAGTTAGTTGATTTTAATAATCAAAATATAAACCAGTAAACTGTCTAATTTAAACCACCTCAACTTGAACCAGGCAATTATTCACAATGAATGCATCACGCAGTCTTCACTTTGCCACTCCATTATAAATGCATGCAAAAATATGAACATGCAAGTTATGTAGAGAAAAAGAAAACCATTATAAACTATACTTATTGGCATTTTTTTCTCTTACAAGTTCTCCTTTATTGCCTATCATTGTGAGTCAGAAACCAAATCAAGGACAAAAGTTTTATAAAAAAGCATCATAAACTGTTCAGCCACATTGTTAGACTAACTACCTTAAAAACGTACGTACGCCGGCCAGACGCATTGCATTTAGCATGCGGCATGTGATGACACACGGTGGCTGTTTGAGTGTCCCCATAATTACCCAAGCCCTGACACACATCTGTCAGTGCCTGGCTGCTCACGCTAGTGGCTGGCTCTCCACAGGACGCATGCTGTGGTGTGTTCAGGTTGGCCAGGTTGTGTGGGACTGTGGGAGGCCTGAGTCGGAGCCACTGGTTTAGATTGGTATCGTCTTAATAGTTCCCAAGGCTCCTGTGAAACCATAGGAGCGCAGAGTATGCTGATCTCTGAATCTGTGTCACAATTAGAGGCAGTTGCATGTTTGAATCGGAGACAGACATCCACACACAATGCACCCTTGTGGAGCCAAGAGCAGTTTGTCATAATAGTGTACAAGGGTGGTTTTATGGTCTTCACCTGGTATGTTTAAAAAAAATAAAATAAATAGCAGTCTGTAATTTTAAAGTCATCTTTTCTATCTGACGAAACAATGTACACATAATGAGTTTAGATGAGTTAGAATGTTAGAAAGTACATTACGAAACTAGTAAAGCACTGTCACAAAAAAAGTCACAATTAACTACACCATCACTCATCGTCTATACCACTTTATCCTGTATACAGGGTCGCGGGGGGCTATCCTAGGAGACTTATGGCACGGGGCGGGGTACACCCTGGATGGTATGCCAATCCATCACAGGACATACACACACACTCATTCACACACTACAGGCAATTTGTGAATGCAAATTAACCTAACCTGCATGTTTTTGGATTGTGGGAGGAAACCGGAGTACCCAGAGGAAACCCACCAAACACAGGGAGAACATGCAAATTCCATTCACACAGATGGGAAAATTTACTATACAATGGTCACTTTAATACACCTGTAAACCTGTGCATCCAATACATTTTTCATGGCATGAGCACAATAGACAATAGAATTATACAGATGTAGGTCAAGCTCTTCAGGTCATGTTAACATCAGAATGGTGAAAAAAAAGTCATGTCTGTGACTTTCATCATTGCATGTTTATTAATAATGCTACCGTAGATGTACTAGTTTAGGTATTTCATAAACCACATTGAGAGGTCAGAGGAGAATGGTTAGTTTGGTTTGAGCTGACAGGAATGCTACAGTAACACAAATAACCACTCTTTACAAGTGTGGTGAACAGAAAAGCAACTCAAGAAGCACACCACATCATACCATGAGGCATATAGGCTTCAGCAGCAGAAGACTCACACTGCTGTAAGCCCAGAAATATAAACCTCCTACAGTGGCCATGACTGTAAACACCGGTGGTCGTCTGCTTTTGTAGATTATCCATGTCATAATTCAACGTTTTCAGCATCCAACTTTAATATGTAGAAAACCATTTTATTTTAAAAATGTATCCAAAGTTAACCAGATATGCAAGCTCTTCTGAGGGGTTACATGAAAGAAGCCATTTCTGAGGTTAACCCACAAAAAATGCAGCTAAAGTTAAACAAGCATCATTGAAACTGCAATTGGATTCATGTGTTGTGGTCAGATGAGACCAAAATTTGCCTTTTTGGCTGTGCATACTATCAGCATGTTTGGCAAAAGAAATATACCATACGCAAGGATAAACCCCCAAACCCACTGAATATTATGGTGGTGGACCGTGGATATTTGCAACTAGTTTCTGGCTGGTGGTCCAGGAAGTATTGTAAGAGAAGATTGATCGCATTATGAGTTTTGCTATGTACCGGGAAACTTGTGCCCAAAACCTGCCGCTTAATATTTTCACAAAATAGAGATCTCAAATATACAATGAGATCCAAATGTCTGAGACTATCGGTAAAAATCTGTTCATGCTGTATGGTCTGTGTTACAAATTACCATATATTTTTAGCAGTAATTTAAGTGAAAACTGGAGTGTGATAAAGTACGGTGATGAGACTCTTAGCCGGAATGATAATTTGCAATTGTGCAAATTGTTCAAGACGGCTGTATGTCCGTGAATGGTGATCCCGGCCAAAGTGGTTTGCACCCTACTGCAATTGTTCCTGTGAACATTCTGTGAGTGGAATGCCTGATCCTTGAAAATCGACAGACAACTTGTTGCCAATGCGTCTGTTTGTGGGAACTCTACACACAGGCATTCACGAATACTACAGGAACTCTACTGGGAGTTCCTGTCATATCAGTTGCTCACTCCAAGCCATTTCCACATGTTTGGGCCATTGAAGGAGTTCCTGGGGGGCCCAGGTTTCAGACATGAATCAGGCAGTCCCCTCATGGCTCCAGTGTACTGAAAAAACTTTCTACTTTGATGGTATCCAAGCACTAGTGAAACACTGGGTTAAGCACATTAGTGTAGGAGGGAATCTGTTATTTTGCACAATCAAAGGTCCTGGAAGAATGGAAGAAACCTTGTAAACTGGAAGAACATGCAAACTCAAAATCAGGATTCAACCAAGGATGTGTGTGTGTGTCCCATATGTCTTAAACCCCTGACCAATAATAAAAAACAAAAATCACTCTACAGTGGCAGATCACTTACTCCTGTGTACCTACATCACATTCCTGATTGATTCTTTAAGAACAACGCATGCACAAATTCCAGTGCCCCTGTCTCCTTGAGCTAACCAGCCATTTCCCACAGAGCTCAGCTCAATCAGTGCAGACAGACTCTACACTTCACAACGCCACTATGAGAACCATGTCAGGCATCCGGCACCAGCATGTGCCTCCTACCCACTCGGATGACTAGACAGGGATAACACTAATGATGTTAATAAGGCTAAATCTGCCCCCCATTATCTGCTCTCTGAGTGATAAGGAGAAAGGCTATGGCAGGGCTGACAGACAGAGATATGGAACAGACTGGAATATGAAATAAACAGATGGGAAATGCCCTTACATCTGCTTTTTGTGGTGTAACTGCTCAAAAACTTTTTTTTTTTTGTTGAAATTCTATTAATAAATCATAGAATCCATACAATTGCTAATAGCGCATGGGTTATTTTGCACACATTAAGTTGCCCATCTAATGATGAATGTAAAGTGGGTATTTTTTGATTGAGGACAGAATTTTACATTCAATTCTTACAGCAAATCGATTATTCATGCAAATCCGCTGACTTTCGCAAAGTTTATCGACCTTAATTGTAGTTGAGTAAATCACAGCCTCTTTGCATTCAAAGCCAAGAAAGCATGTCAGATATTTTTGTCAAAC
Source organism: Clarias platycephalus (assembly GCA_030068275.1). Lineage (NCBI taxonomy): Eukaryota > Metazoa > Chordata > Actinopteri > Siluriformes > Clariidae > Clarias > Clarias platycephalus. Next base: position 21,038,546 of record JAQQZT010000015.1, on the reverse strand, counting down.
AGGTACAATTCTGATGTGATGTCACTCTATGTACTCATCTGCCTTTTTTTTGAGTTCTAGAATAAAATAAACATTGCATTTTCTACATGGTTGAAAATGGTGGGAGTGGTACAAACATGCATACCTTCTCAAGAACCTGCAACTAGGCAAGCAATAGATCAAATCCATCCAATTAACATGAACAGCATTTTAAGGGAGCGAGTGGACTGGCCCTTCAAAGGACAGTGCTGCAAGTTCCCATTTGGTCTGCTCATGCCACTTAGCTAGATCCATAACTAGAATGTTTCACACTTACCATACCAACAATGTAAAGTCACCAAGCTGAAGATAAACGGCTTATGACTTTTCCTATTCAGTATGCAACATTTTTACACATTTATGATGTTTTAAAATAAAATAAAAAAAAGTTGTCAATGTGGTGTCATACAGTATGTTCTTGGAACAGCTATTCGTGTGCATTGTTTCAGCGTTCAGCTTGAGAGAAAACAATGTGCAATTCTTAGGTTTTATTGCAATTTGTCCAAGAGTAGGTCAATATTTTAAGCTGTAACTGCTTTTTTTGGATCAAACAACATTGATGAACAACATTTTATTGTCTGGACACTACATGATTTGGGTGATGTCTCTGTGGATACTCATACGTCTTGGAAGGTAAGAACTCATAAATATGCTGGTGCTATTTTATTTGGTGCTTATGTCGCAGATGAAACTATTGTAATGGATTATAATGTAGGATAAAATGGTTTGTTGGGATCCTGAGATTCTAAGCTTTATAATGGTTTATCGGGTCACCATACCATACCGCTCAACTGTAAAATATCGAGGATACACTAAACAAAATGGAATATCATATCATTTACATTTACAATATATTTACATTTAGGCATTTGGCAGACGCTCTTATCCAGAGCGACTTATAAAAAGTGCTTTAAAGTTTACATCACTGGATACATACTTACACTGGGTTAACTAG
>JAQQZT010000015.1:21001328-21015190 GCA_030068275.1 Clarias platycephalus | reverse complement strand
TTACTTGAGTAAAAAGCTTGAGTTGATACTTCAACTTCTAAAGAAGTCTTTTTAAACCCTAGTATCCATACTTCTACCCAAGTAATGAATGTGAATACTTTTGACACCACTGAATGCTATGTGCCGCCAAATTGTTCGTTTGATTTCATTTATTTATTTATTTTGTGTATTATTGTCGTCTCTAGAACCTTCTGTCACCAAAACAAATTCCTGGTATGTGCAAACGTTCTTGGCAATAAAGCTCTTTCTGATCTTTTTTCAAGACACCTACAGTATGTGAAAAACATCATATAAACTAACAACAGTTTTAATCCTAATCTCTCCAATATTAGCTAGCATGTGTCACAGTGCTTGCCAGTGTTGAGAGTGTGCCTCAATCTGTTATTGCTCCTCGCTCACTTTGTAGGCTCATTAAGTAGGCAGCCTCCCCTTCTGCAGGTGTGTGAAGGGGCAGGGCTGCTGGAAACGGGCACGGCTGTGAAGTAATCAGTGCTAATGGGCCTAATGGGCCTAATCGCACGCTTCTCAGTGTGTTAGAAAAACCAGGCGGGGAGTGTAGCTCGGGGTCTGGTCTGGCGCTGAAGATCCGCAGAGTAGAGTTGTGCAACGAACACTAAAAATGTGGAAGAGTGGCATGTGAGCGGGGTGACGTAATGAACCCCAGGGAATTCAAAGAAACGAATCTGAAAGCAGTCATTTTAGTGTGAAGGATCGCCATAGAGCCAGCCTTTTGGATCCTGCTGACAAAGAGGGGCCAAAAAGGCCGCTGTGTGTCCTCGTTAAGGCCCCCGTACCCAGCCCGGAAAGCCCCCTAGCTGACGGAAATCAGAATGGACTCCTGTCTGAGGCTGCACCCAATGGAAAGCTGGGAGTGGCTGGTTGGCCAGGTCAACGGCAAAAAGAGTGCTCATGGAGACGCAGGAGCTGCTGCTGCCCACATGGACCCACTCTGCCAGGTCCTTGCTTGCTGAAATCCCTCACCAGCCTGTGCCCGCATGGCAGCTGGGCACTGCCACCAGTCATGCACATGCGCACACCTTCCTGACTACTTTCCTTCCCTTTCATTCCATCCTCCCTCTACAAACTCTTTTCAGTCCCCTATTTATTTAAGACCTCACCTCGTATCTCGTGTTTGTAGTGCCGCCCATGCGTCAAAACCATTACACATGATAATAACTTTTATACTAACTAGCCAGTAGCTTGATTTTACATTATAAACTTGTGTGCATAGTAGCAGATGTACAGGTAGTGACTGAAAATGTAGTAAGTAAATGTCAAAAGTATTTGATTAGAGTAAAACTTGAGTAAAAAGTAGAAAGGTTTTAATTTAAATCCCACCTCTGGTCAACACTACTCCAAAGGCAAAGATTTAATCTGCTTAATTTCTTTTCAACTGCACATTGACCTTTGACATTTGACCAAACTCCACAACTTGAATCCTGAGTAAATTTTTACCTACTGTATATCTAATGATATAAATAAAAGAACAGAACAGAAGTGAACTCACTTTTTCACTTTTTTTATGTTTCATAATTGCAATCAACCAGGCTCAGAAAAAAATCTGTCTGTATGTCTGTATGTCTGTCCAGCCTATTTTGTCACCGCATCACAGTAAACTGGCTGGACAGAATTTAATGAAACTTTGCCAGTCCTTAGTACGGGTGTACCAATAACTCCGGTATTTGCCTGAAATAAAATAAAATCAAAATGTAAGGGTAGAAGGGACATTACGAGCAGTTATGTGCCGAATTACATCACAGCATCCAGCGCTGTAGGTATTTTTAGAGAAATATAGCACTTTTTCCCTTGAGGATGGAGTGACTAGACCTGTCAGTCAATCAATGTGTGTGTGTGTGTGTGTGTGTGTGTGTGTGTGTGTGTGTGTAAGGATGTGTATGAATCAATAAAGTCCTATGCATAATTTGATAGTGATATTATACTACTGGCTTCTGAACCCTACTAATGGAGTGTTTTGTATTTTTTAAAGATGCTGGAATAATATTTTTACTGGGATTTACTGGGATTACTTAATATTACTTAATATTGTAAATAACAGCGCTGAAGTGGTATAAGTGAATTTTAACACGCTGGAGTCATTTAAAGACAAAATTTTATCTTTACCTGATCTAATTTTTTGATTTCTCATCCATGATTCACTCTCCAATCGCCAAACCGGGAGTGTACTGAAAACAAAGTAGAGCTTAGCACAAACAAAGTGTAAGATACTCAAAAAGTACAGAAAGACAGGTAGACAAGTACGTGGGCTTCAACCTGAAATACAGTAATATACAGTAAAATACAGTAATAATATCTCTGATTACATTAAAGCTGAGCAGCTTATTAACCGTTAACTTATTTGTGTCCAGGAACGTATCACATTATGGCAAGAGCAGAACAACCGTTACAACACTGACCTGAAGAATTTTAGGCATCAGGCTGCAGATCTGCTGGAGAAACTGGGCAAGGAGCATGAGAGTCTCCGGGAAGACCTGGAGGGAGCTGGGGTGCGGGTGGACCGAGTGGAGCGTGAAATGGACTACATCGAAACCAAAAACCCACCCAAACCTTGTGTTAAAGCAGCGGACAAAATGATCGAACAAAAGCCGGTGACGAAGGAGAGGAAGAAGAAGGATGAGTTCTTTGAGGTTTCAGGTGAGCCACTGAAAATGTCAGGGGGTTAAGGAGGTCCTTTGATAGTGTACCCTGTGCCTCAGTCATAATGGTGTCTTGGAACAAAAACCTTGATGATAATTAGCTACTCATTAAATTATGCACTGGTGTTGATTGAATTCTCTGTGCAAAACACTATATTGAGAAGCCAGGAGTTTCTGTATTGGAATTGAACCCATACTGTATGTTGTATTACATTTATTATTATTTATTGTTTTTATCAATTTTACTTCCTTTTTTGCATTACATTCTCATACAACCTCATTCAGACAATCATATAACTGGTCATCAGTGAAATCATGAAAATCATGAAAATGAAAAAAGTGCTTTATTCAACTAAGTGACAATGAAGCTGCATACAATTTCTGTGTGTTTCCCTTTATAATCTTTGTATTTTTTTTATTTTTTTACTTACATTGATCAGTTCTGCTACAGTATGTTCAAGTTTTTCATTCAATCTGTTGAAGTACTTTGCTGGGCCTGCATCCAGGCCAGTATTCAGCAGGTGACAACCCCTGATTTAGGGAAACTGAAAGTCTAAAAAATCTTCTAAGTTCACATGGTTTCCTCATTTTGCCATAAATCCTATATACAAAGTTAATTTTTTTTATCCAATTTGGATCAAACTAGACCATTATTTCATGTCAGGAGATAAATCAAATGTTTAAAATTTTACTCATTGCTCATAAAGCATCCAAACTTACTAAGGCAAGGTTGATGGTTTGTTACATAGGGAAAAATTCTTCAGTTTCCATATGTTTGCGTTCTGGATACTTTGACATCAACAGCTTTCCAACAGTTCTCTCATTCAAAGATCATTTTGAGATAGAGAACAAAAGAACAAATCCAGGCTCATTCTGGTATTTCCTGTACTGATTATTATTCATTACACAATTTCATAAAGCCTGGTGTCCATTTATATCTCTGTGTATTTGTTTGTTCTGGCATGTTGGTTATTTTGAGGAACTCGATCATGGCTTAGAGCACCGCTGGCTGGTGCATAGGTCCAGATGAGGTTTCGTTCAAACTCAGCACATATTAACAAAGTCCTTTATCATGCCCTGAGGACTGGATCATTCCAGCTGCTGATGGATGTTACGTTCCTCTACACTGCAAAGTCTTATCGATTTTAGGACAAAACAGAGTGGATTACCTGCAGTTGAGCCTGACTATTTCCTTAAAATGTACCTCGCTTTTTTGCTCATAACTGTCAAAAATCACCTGAAATATGACACCTTTGTAACAGCTGAAGCCTTTATAATTTTTGGGAAGTGTATAAGCTGTTCTCTGAAGTGACCTTTTCTTATCTTGCAATCTTACTTTTTATATCTGTGAGCAAAGTACAGTGGGAAAGTGGAGAAGTCTTGCCATTGAATAGTGGACACAGTCCTATTATGATAATTTCAGGGCTTCATCTAGGCCACTTTCATCTTGGCCTCATTTCCATTCGGTGAGCATCTTGTTCTTTCTCAGTAGTTCTGAGTAAAATAGTTTCAGGAAGTAAAGTTTTATTTTTTTGTGCGTTTTATTGATTCTGGCTCCAAGTTTCATTTCCTCAGGCTAAATGTGTGCCACTGGTGCCTTAAAAGGAAAAATATATATTAAAATATTAAATAGACTTTTTTCCAGGTAGGCTCAGGCCTAGACTGTAGTGGTCTAAATTTCTCTGTTAGTTCTCTTACACCTGTACAATACTATTTTTCTGGTAACATTATGGATCTGTATACACTGCCTGACCAAAATAAAAAAAAAGTCAGATTATTACGTTGTAACAAGCAAAGAAAACTCCTAAGAGATTCGAAATGACTGGGTTAAGAAGACTTCATCACATTATCAAAACCTGGAAGGTTAGTGCTGAACCACCAACATTATTGAAATGTGAAATTAAGAAAGGCGGCCATAAAACAACCTGAATGGAGATCACTTAAACACTTAGTGAATATTTTTTTTTTACATGAACTGGAAACCACATTGAGTGCTGTAATCAAAGCTAAAGGTGATTAAGTGATTGTTATATAATGTTATAAAAGAAATATAAATAAAAGAAAGGTTTTGTCTATTCATTGGTCAGAACCTGCTCTTTCAATGATATCATGCTGTTTCATATATTGGAGGACCTGAAACCGTAGCCAGTCTCTTATTCAGTCTCTTATAAATAAGTTGCATTACATTTGGTATGCTGTTAAGCCTGCGCCATAAATTAAATGATGTGGAAGTTAAAATTGAAGTTATGAGCAGCTATGCGCCATAATACAAACCGGAAGTTTTGACAGCGACTGCTGGAGAGAATTTTTAGAAACTTTTGCAGTACAGTGGAACCTCGGATTAAGAGCATAATTCGTTCCGGAAGTGGACTCGTATTCCAAAACACTCGTAAACCAAATTTAATTTCCCCATAGGAAATAATGGAAACTTAAATTTTTCGTTCTACAGCCCAAAAAAATTAATACATAAAAATAATTAACACAAAATATAAAGTAAAAATAAAACAAATTAACCTGCACTTTACATTAAAAAAAAAACATAAAAATAAATCCCGACAGATAAGTGTTTCCGTTTGTGCACGCAGGCGCTGTGTGTGTGTGTGTGTGTGTGTAATGTGCGTGCACACAGAAGATTTCATCACATTATCAACCTCGGATTACGAGTAACGTGGTTTGCGAGTGTTTTGCAAGACGCAAGACGATTTTTATTGGGATTACTAAATAACAGCACTTCAAGTGAATTTTAACATGCTGAAGCCGTTTTAAGACAAATCTTTAAATAATCTACTTTTTTGATTTCTCATGTTTCTGGTGTTTTTTATTCTTTGTAAATTTGCAACACCTTGGGGATTAAAAATGAATCCATGCCTACTATAATAAACTGAAACATTTTAAATTAGGCTATTAATCCTTCTGTTTTTTAATCAATAGTTAAACAATCTCACTTTGATCTTACTGGTGCAATTGTTTTTATCAATGAAACTGTTTAAAATTAATGACTTTTACTGGAGGAATGAGGAATATATGTAAAGCAAGTTATCTCTAGTTGTAATGCTGATTTCAATCAGTTTTACACAATCATTCGCTTAAAAGTTTATTACGACCCTATTAAGAAAACTAAATTTAAGTGCATTTATATATGATTACAGTTTTCCATACAGTAATTGTATAAATTGGTACTGCAAGCTTGGCACTGGTATTGATGATGAATTTATTTCCCCGCAGTTTGCACCGACATTGTGTCACATATCCGAGCTATGAAGATCCTGAAAAGACTGGGCAGCACCAAAGGGGTCTGGACTAAAGATGCCAGGACAGCAAAGGTCTACATCTTTAATGGAACGTCTGAGGACACTCTGTATGAGTTCAAGTCAGTAAAAGAGCTTTCTGCATCATCTGGCTTGTCCAAAGGCAAGCAGATAATCCTCCCTTCTACATGGAATGGTACTGGCCATGCTGTCTATGATGGCTTCCTTTACTATGTAACTGAAAGATCTGAGTTGCAGGTGTTTAAGTTTCATCTGGAGAATAGCACGTTGGTGGATAGTGCAGTACTTCCAGTACAGGACCAGTTGTCAGTGTTCAGCTTCAATCCTGAGACCATAGTGGACCTTATTGCAGATGACGAAGGACTCTGGGCTTTATACGCTGTTGGGGACACCATTAACCTGGCCAAGATGGATGCTGACACACTGGACATCGAGCAGATGTGGGACACAGCATGTACCAGAAACAACGCTGAAGCAGCATTTTTTCTTTGTGGCACCCTCTATGTCGTCTACAACACTAGACCCCCCAGCCGCTCCAAAGTCCAGTGTGTATTTGATGTTAATGACATGGTGACCCCTGAAGAAGCCCCACTTATCTACTTCCCTAGGCGCTTCGCTGCTCATTCCAGTCTGAAGTACAATCCTGTTGAGAAGCAGGTGTATGCTTGGGATGATGGTTACCAGATTCTCTACAGGATGTCCCTGAAGAAGAAGCTGTGGACCATAATGCCACCGCCGGAGGAATAACTGCTCACGCAAAGAGACTACAAAAAACAAAAACCTGACTGGAAAGATTGTACATTATTATTAACACACACTCAGAATTTTTAAATAACTCACACATTTTTATAAGGTTAAATATTAAAAAAAATCATTATCATAAGGCAATATGTCATCGTTCAAAGGTTGTTATTGTGTTACAGTTTTTGAAGCATTTGTATGTTAAATCGTATGAAATCCATCAAAACATTTTTTCTTAATATAAGGAAAGTATTCATGAGATCAGATCAGCTGCTAAAACAATAAATCAAGAAAACAATTCTTATTGGTTTTGGTGCCACTTTATAATGATGTGACTATTTGTGCTCGTCCCTGAGGATTAATCTGTGATGAAAAACAACGAAGCAGAAGAAATGAAACAACTCATTTGACAACTTTATTTCTGCTTGTTTGAAATACAAGTACAGTTGTTCAACAGTTTTCTTACAAGTACAAATTAGCAATATAAAATTGGAAAGTCGTTAAATTCACAAAGGAGAGGAAAAAAGGTTCTTAAATTACACAGAACAAAGTTACTTGAAGTCGTTTTACAGATTCCACCTACACCAGAAACAGACTGTGTCTATAGTGTTGGGGCCTGAGGACATCATAAACAAGGTTGGTACAGGTAGGAGTCAAAGCAATACAGGTTGTCAAGTCATCGGATGGTTACCTGCAGTTATTCACCAAAATATTTAATCTATTTCATTACATAGAAACATGTAAACCTCAACAAGTGTAGGGTACTGTACGTGTGATCTTCTATTTAGTATCGACTTTCAAATGGTGATCTGGTTTTCAGGAACTGCAGTGAAAAGTCAGGAATTGAGAGTAATGCTCATTTTTTTCTAGGGAGTTGCACAGTCTGTGTGCATTTATCACTAGCAGCTCTTTCGCAGATGTTAAGTCCACCATAATCCTCCTCGAGTGACTCTTGATTTAAAACACACCACAGCACTGCAATGTCTGCACGATGACATCCAAGAGGAAGTGTCTAATCCAATCTAATGGTGTTCCCATGTGTTCTACACTCTAATGTCAAAGTTGTTTAGATTTTAAAGCAAATAAGAATGTCTAGAGCGACTTGTGTTCACACATAGCACTGACCTTAATGTGATTCTATGTTATAGTGTACAACAGAAATGTGGCAGACTGGAAAAAACAATTGGCATGTTCAGTATATATACATTTTGGCCCCACACCCCCATACATACATAACATTGAAGAGTAGGGGTTGCAGGCAGGGATGCATGTGATGGCACCTTGAAATTTTTATTTAATTTTTTAACTGTTTAAGGTACAAATGGTGTACAGTAGTATCGAGTTTGCTGCTCGTTTGTGTGTGTGGGATTTGCATGTTCTCTCTGCGCTTAATGAGTTCCCTTTGGGCACTCCAGTTTCCTCCCACAATCCAAAGTCAAGGTGTATGCTGATTGGCATTTCCAAGTTGTCTCTTAGTCTGCTTGTACTGAACATCATTTCAGTGAACTTTGAACTGTCTCTATGTACTAACCTACACCTGTATGCTGTCTTTTTCCATTTTTCTTCCCAGTAGATTTTCCTTTCCAATCAGATTTTGATGCCCCAAGTTCCCTTGGATAGGCACCAGGCTTCCTGTAAGCCTACACAGGGTTAAAGTTATAGACAATGGATATATACAGTACATTCACCGGCCACTGTTTTAGGTAAACTTTACCAGTTGGACTGGGTTGGCCTTTAGAACTGCCTTACTTCTTCGGGTGCACATCCATGATGCAAATCTACTGTTCCACTACATCTCAAAAGGTGCTCTACTGGATTGAGATCTGGTGACTGTGGAGGCCATTTGTGTTTAGTGAACTGATTGTCTCATTCTAGAAACCAGTTTGAGATGATTGTAGTTTTGTGCTATGGCACGCTATCCTTTGGTCATAGAGGGATGCACATGGTCAGGAGCAACACTCAGTTACTGTAGGCTAAGAGGTGGTACCCTAGAAACAGCTGTGCGTGAAAATCCCAGTAGATCAGCAGTTTCAGAAAAGCTCAAAATGCCAATGTGATTGGCTGAATATTTGTGCTATCAAGCGGTTAAAAAGGTGATTGGTGAGTAGAGTGTAAAGTATATACCCAACTGCATGGATGCTTTGAACATGGTGCATGGGTTTAAATTACTTTTACATTTTCATAATATTAAAAGTACTTCTTAAAATGTACTATATTTGGCAGTTCATTATATTATTAAGTAAAATTTTCATGAAAACATGGTGGTTTTGGAACATTTTTAAAGTAAGAAAAACAGCAGAAGAATTAGACAAATGATGATCTCCTACTAATGGAATAAAGGTGAAGGGGACGTGACCTGCACGAGGACAATTAGCATATGCAACTGTCAACTTGCTTCGAGTGGGAAAAAACTGAAGACTGACCTTTTGGAATATTTTTGAGTGATAACTTGTCTCGTTGTAATCTAATGTTAAAATGTGAATGTCCTAGGAAAAAATGTGCAAAAGTCAGCAGGACTGACTTCCAGATTTTGGCTGCAATAATATTTCTGATAGATTTCCCAGACTGCCACACAAAGAGCATCATAACATTCACAAAGCAAGAATAACAGTTATACTGTAGCATTAAAATATGAAAACCTGAAAATCACCACATCACAAAGGACAAACATGAGCTTGTTCATGTTTTTAGGTTAAACAATTAGAAAAAATTACAAGATGGAACAAAAATGTACAAAATGCTAATTTAAATTTTAGACTTTTGGCCCCTCCCCATTAGATGGTTTTGGCTTTATTGCATATTGCAAAGTCCTATTTATATAATTTTAATCACTTTGTGCTCTTATCTGATATGACAGTTGTCACAAATTAACATGAAATGTCATCGGACACCTATTTCATGGTTTTAATCACCCTTGGAGAATGATACTGTATAACAGCTTTGAATTGAATTACTTGTATTAAGTGTTGTGCGCTAGATTGTGATGGAGAAGAAATGCAACTCGCCTTCATAACAAAATAAAACAAAAGTATTTCATTATTTTTGCCTTTGTCTTCATGCAGCTTTTTCATTTTTCTCGTCTGTCTTCCCCAGTGGCCCAGTACATAGAAACTGCTGTGCTTTGCATTTTTACCAAGAAAAGAATCATGAAAGGGACTCCGCAGTACCGTATATAAAAATGTGTTTGTGTATGCATGACAAATACAGTCAACAGCCAAGTTATTATAGCAGTAATGAATAAATCCCTCATACATAGAGCACTTGTTGGTGAATTACTGGAGTGCACAGTGCTTTCTGAGGAGGCTAAATAGCCTCTAAAGTTTTATCATAAGTGTTATGGGTGTAATTCATATAACTCAGGATTCAAACATCCTAATTCATACTTAATGCATCATTATGTACTGCATTGTGATTTAATAGTTTGTCACCTAAAGATCTTCGTCAGGTGAATAATTTGGACTGAGATATTTTTCCAACTCCGTACATGTATGTCAATCATAAAACTGTGCAGGAAGTTTGGCGCTTCATTTTGTGCACCTAACTGGTCAACCTTAGGAAAGATTTCATGTGTCATCTAAATATCTATGTATAAAATTCACTTCCATCACTGCATTTCGAACAAACTGATGAACACAAATGTTGAATAACTGACAGCAAAAACTGTTGGACATGAGCATCAACTGCAAAAATACAGTACATCTTTAGCAGAAAGTTTAAATGGAGTTACTAAGTTAAATGGAGACTACTAAGAAGATGAGTTCTAACGTACTGACTAACACTTTTTAACTAAATGTGTTAATTTACTAGAGATATATGTATAGTCGTCTATTCTATCATCCACCAAGAACACCAAGCCAATCTTTAAATATCTCTTTGTGGAGGACAGTAAGGAAAGCACTTGAGATCATTGTGCTCTGCTGAAATTGGCAATCGCATCTTTTCTTTTTATGACATATATGACAATTCTTTTTACGACATTAATAAAGCTCAGGACGGCTATTGTAAAAGTCTGAAGAACATCAGTGTTAAATCTGCTTTTCCTTTCCAAAAGAATCTGGAGAGGTTTATTCATGTATAACAGCTGACGATCCATTTTTCCTCCTCTACTGTTATCAGCTCTCACTGCCTTAGATTGAGTCCTTGTTCCGTTTTGGCTTGAATCATCCTTCCTCAACTGCTCAGGCACTCGGCTCTCGAAGATTAGCTCATCCTTTTTTTTAAGCAATGAGTGCAGAGAAATGCGATCATCTTGCAAGGAAAACCTCAAACTCTCAAGTGATTCTTCTGATAATGCCACGGTCAGATTTCATACACCTTTGAAGGTAGGAAAATAATACTTCTGCTGTACCAAAAAGGTGTCGCAATTCATGAAAGATTTGTGCACAAGGCCTCCAAGAACTGACTGCAAAACATAGTTCGGACTCCAGGGATATCAGGTAAATACTGCAAGAACTGGTGCTTAAAAGCCCTGGAGAAACCAAGGAGACCTGGAAATGGCAGGGATTTGTATGTTCTCGTTTCATTTTTGTTGCTTTTGTTTCCTTGGGCACATAGACAAACAGCAGGAAAGGGAGCCAGGCCTTCTGGGTCACATGTGGTTCCATTCAAGGGCTGGCGGGTGCTTTGGGGGAAGGGCACGAGCCTTGACTGTCGAAACTAGCCGTCCTGGTTTTCCACTGGAAAACAGAATATGTGGGGGAGAACAGAAGTTAATTACACTACACAATCTCTCTCTCAAAAAAAAGCAAGATCGTTATAATTTAGCATTTTTTTTACAGGATAGATTGTGTTTCTATATAAATATACGGTATAATAGAACACTGGACATATTCACAAAATGTCTGTCATCAGCCCAGGCATTGACTGAGTCATAACGATTCAGGGTGTGGTGGAACCTTCCAAGGTTCCATTATATTGAAATAAACTTTTTCATGGAGGAAAGTAGAAAGAAGCCAAACCTCTTTTTCTGATTTCTTGGCCTCCAGCAAGGGGTGCCAGTGTGCAATGGGTTTGCGCGGGTATGCCAGCATCTCATTCCAGTGGTCTCTGCCGAGGCCCTCGGCTTCACACCCGACACGGTTCACACCGATGATCTCATTATGACCCACTCTGAACAAGGAAGTAAAGGATACACATGTACAAACCATGCGTTATATATATACCAAAGAATTAGCTTTAGTTACTGAACATTACCCTGTCAAGTGCTCTGATTTGGTCTGGAAGTTTTCAGATTATTTTCTATGAAAGCAGTTCTGGCAAAAGTGCTGGCTGCAAGGTTTATATCAATGCACCCATTCGACACAACATATAAATGTAGACATTGTAATGCCATATAAGGCAAGCGTCACATGCAAATGTTTATTCATCTGTCTTCACTGCACTGCATTAGGTGTAATTGTAATCAATTATGTGCTTTTGCTTACCAGAGCCAAAATATCATAGAAACCACACGTAAAGGTTTCAATGTCTGTATAACCAGAAGCGTCCTTGTGACTACAATTACCGTCTCCTGACCTTTTCCCCAGAGCTTTAATAGGAGTGTAAGTGTCACTTTCTATTTTTCTCTCTGGTGCATGTCCTTTGTTCTGGGACTAAAGACAAAAGCTCACTTCTGATGAAAACAAAATAAAAGGTCAGAGCACATGTCAAGTCCATGTTTTTGTGTTCTTAACAGAAATTGTACAGTTTATACACCATGAGTGTATCATTTTTGTGTTAAAAAAACTGTGAAAAAAACAAAGGAGCTTTTTTTTTAAAGGACAACCTCACCACGTCTGGATCAAGCACCATACATTTGACTTTGTTTAGGAAACCTCCCCAAATGTTTCAATGTGATCTGGTCTGATCGGTCATCTGTTCACATTTATTATTAGTAAAACACGGCAAGCTACTTTAGGAATAGATATATTTTTCTCTGTTGTTTCAACAATGCAGTTAAGGCTAACCTGATCTGTAAGAACAACACTCATCCGCTGCAAAACCTAGTTCAATTCCTGGGGTCTAGGGTGTTGGTGACTTTTTTTTTGTTACAGTCCAGCATTACTGATGTGAAATGTTATAAAAATGTATTATTGAGTGCTTAAATGTATTTGACCGATTGACTGGACACTTCAACTTAATGGGTTTAATCAAACCTCTGTGTTTGATAACTGATATCAATTTGGATTTAATGTGCGTTGTGTTATGGATGGCTCAGGAATAGGAATCTCTATGACTTTAATAAATATTACAGGTAAAATATTGTCATATACATTTAAATAATGTTTATGAAATAAAAACTGAGGGTGTCAGTAAAATTTCCATTTAGTAATTTGGCAGACGCTCTTATCCAGAGCAACTTAATGTGCTTTAAGATTTTAATTTGAAGTCAATGGGTGCATGGGTCCTGTCCAGGGTGTACCCTGCCTACTGGGATAGGCTCCAAGCCCCAATGACCGTGTACACAGCATGAGAAGTATAGAAGCTAAAATGATGGGTGCTTGTTTGTAAAAATAAATAAATAAATAAATAAATAAATAAATAAATAAATGAGAACATGTGGTCGAGAGGGCAAACTAGTGGACATTCTATGAAAATACCCATAAAGATACGTTATATTCCTTTCACAAGAACTCTCCATTCTTTTACCTCACAAGCTACGCTACTGAGGTATGATGTACATGAATTGGAAAGTAATGTGATGTCTACCACAAAGCAGATTAATGGTTACAACCTGCAGTGGAATTTTTTTTTAAAGATTCATAATCGTTTAATTTTACTTCTATCACAATGTATGAGACTGTTCAAGCCAAACCAGGACTGATTGTGGGGAATGACAGAACACCGTTAAAACAAGTAAAAACTGCCCTTTTTCTCTATATAATCCTATGCTAATGCATTTATCCCAGCGTTTCACTAGTTCGTGGGTAATATGAAGATACTATCAGTATGCTGGAGCCATGATCAGACTACTGGCTCCATGTCTGAAAAACTGGCCTCCCAGGAACTCAAATGACCCAAACATGTGGAAGTAAAGGTTCTGTTCCTGTAATGTACAAGTGGTGTTGGTGAATGACTGTGTGTATAGTTCCCACAGACATATATGTTTCTTCTGCAAGTTTTCCACTTGCAGATGTTGAGATGCTGAAGATGTTGAGGTTCTCTTTGGGAGTGACAAGGATGGATAGGATCAAGAATGAGTTCATCAGAGGGACAACTC
>JAQQZT010000015.1:20948616-20961198 GCA_030068275.1 Clarias platycephalus | reverse complement strand
CAAAGTGGTTTCTAAAGATAAAAATAAATACTAATTAATAATAATAATAATAATAATAATAATAATAATAATAATAACTGTTAGAAACCACAGGCTTCAAGTCTAAAACTAAATAAATGTCACTTAATGACAATCCTAGAGTCACATTATGTTTAACAGTAGCCAAAAGACAGGGAGAAGGCTAAATGTTAATGAGCCATCTGACTCCCAAATATCCCCTTTGGGGTCAGTGACAGCCACTAATTAGAGCTACAATATTATCCGCACTGGGAGATATTGATGTGTTTTTCTTTTTTTCTTAGGACATGGAGAGAAAACAATTTACTTGGGGATATTAGTGATAATGTAATCTATGAATAAGATGTAATCAGGATTTTTTTTTAAATACAGACATTCTCTACATTTGGTAATGATATTATTTTCATTTTCAATTTGACTTCCAGTCACATATCCCGTAAGCGCAAATGTGACTCATCCTATCAGTCACGTATTAAGTTGCACAGGTTAGTTTTGTATACTAGCTGAAATGTAATAAATTTTTGCCAAAAGTCAGTCGATAAATACTTTATCTTCTGATCCCTGAACTAAACATTGCACTTTAATACTAAAATATTAAATAATACTAAATAAAGTGCAACATTAAGCACTTTAATAAACACTGTTACTCCAGTTACTCAAGTTGTCATTCAAATCTTTTTTGAGATAAAACCATGATTCTAGCAAAATTATTTTTAGTGGTAACAGGGAAATCCTCTTTCTTACTACATTACAGACTCCTCATTTACATATTCTAAAAATATGGGTTTTGTTTTTGTTGTTTTGTTTCCTGAGACTCTTTTCGTAACTGGAAATCTGAACATATGTAAAACTTAAATCAGCCAAAATGTTACATCATACCTAATTTAATGTGACAGGTCCCAAATAATGATTATTACTTTTCTGAGCTACAGAGTGAACATTCATGTCACATGGAAATACCATGGTGGTCTATCTAATCAGGTCATTAAATCCAGTTAGATGAACTAACCTAATTTTCCCTGCCATTTCCCATTGACTTTCCAAATTATTGGGCTCCACACTCAGTGCATGAAGACCAAAATGAGGGATGTGTGGAAAACTGGAACATGTTTTGTTCTGATGCCTTTTGTGTGCTTAAAAAGCTAAAATTACAGATGTACACCTGATTGACTCAATACAAAAATACAAAAATGTAACCAGGCAAACATTCACCCATCCATCCAAACATCGTTTCATCGCATCCATCCATGCATTTAAGTTAACATTGCTAACAATGGTCGGCTACAATGACCTAAAACTTCACATCAGCTGTCATTGCTGCAGGGGATTTCACTGCAGACCCTAACGTCTGGCAACCAGGAGGCATACAGCTAATCACACACCCAGTCATACACTACAGGCAATTTTGATATGCCAATCAGTCTTCACTGCCTGTCGCTGCACTGTGAAACTAACTGGAGTGTTGTACACATTAAAAAAAAAAAATTATGGAGAGCATCCGTCTTATAACTCCGTAAGTAAGCTGTTAGTATAGAAATTATAACATATTTGAATAAGAGCATTCATACAAAGATGCAATTTTCTTTGTAGTTGGAATGACAGCCAGGTTTATATGTTATTTAAAATGAATAAAGTCTTATACTACTGTATATAATTTGTAATATTATTATAATGCTACTAATAAACTAGTGCACTTAACTAATTGTAATCCTGATTATAATGGCTAATTTTACAAGATAAAACATTGACACAAGATACAACAGATGTTCTCTTATCTTGCAATTCCATAGGAAATAAATTATGTTAAGCTTCAGCTTGTTGAATTAAATTATCCGTACTTTTCTAATTCCACACATTATTATATTATATAGTCTGTGCTGTTGTGTAAAAGGTTATAAGTTGAAATATCAAAGGACAAAATAATTAATCTAAACTTCTTAAACATTCAAAATATTTTAGTACGAGACAATAAAGTCATTCCGATGTTTTCACCATGTTTGCTTGAAATTTAAGATGATCACGTTTTTAATTGTGACCAGTCACATCAAACCAGGTATTAAGTCACATTTAAGTTAGGTATATTTTTAGATATCTGGTTGTACAGTATAAGCTCCATTTTCTTACCAAAGGTGTTTTACTTTATCATGTCCAATTCCTGAGATATGGCCAGTGAGAGTTTGTTTACAAGGAGCACGTCTGGGGGGAAACAAGTCAAAGTCCAATTTTAGAACATTAACCACTGTGAAGTAGTAAGACAAATGGAACTCTTAACCTCATGTTGACACCAGAATTTCCCTGCTATCCGTGAAAATAACTTTGGCAGCAGTGCACATTCATAGCAAAAAAACAAACAAACATGTTTAGGATTTTTAAAAAATCTGTTTAAAAATCTGTTGCAGGATCAAGATAAGGTATTTATCAAACGATTTTTTTTACTTACTGTACTCTATTGGCCATAGCTGACTTGTTATGACAGGTCACAATTTTCTTTTGCATTGTTTATAACAATCTATTTTGGTTCAATTATAAACTATTTTTATTGGCATACAGGTACTTTTTTTTTGACATATGACATATCTTTAAAGAAAAAAACTAAAAATAACTATACTTACATTACCATTACTCATCTACTGCAATAATAATAATTCATAATAATTGCTAGAAATGACAAATTTCAAGCATGAAACTATAAAAATGTCATTTAATAACCAACCCGGAGTTGTGTTATGCTTAACAGTAGCCGAAAGACAGGGAGATGGCTTGGTGTTAATGAGCCATCTGATGCCCAAATATCCCCTTTGGGGTCAGTAACAGCAGCTAATTAGAACTTCAGTGTTATACACTCTGGGAGATATTTATGTTTTTTCTCGGGCCATGGAGAGAAAAACATTTACTTGGGGACATTAGTAATAATGTAGAAAGTCCATATATGACATGCAATCAGGTTTTTCAAATGTAGAAATCCCCTTATCTCATACATGGCAAATAACAATGTAATGATAATATTGTTCAAACATGAACAAATTATGATTATTACTTTTCTCAGCTAAAGGTTTGCCTGAGCTACAGAATCAATATTCCTGTGGAAATATCATTGTGCTTTGTCCAAACAGGTCGTTAAATCTAGTGACATGAGTCAACCTAATTCTCCCTGTCACTTGTCTTGTCGAATTATTGAGCTCCACAATCCAGCTCATAAAAAACTTAACGGTCATGGAATGCGACATACTGTATCACAGTTCAGTTTCCAAATGGGATTGTAGTCCATCGATTGCAGATTGGAGCCCCAGATGTCCTCCATTTTTTATAGAGGCAGCAAGCATTAGCAAGTCTGTATAGAGTCCAAGTTCTGTTTAGTTCAAGTTTGCTAAGAACCTCAGAAATAAAGCTCACAATTATTCGGAGACACTGAACTAACATGATGGTTATTTTTGGTTTGATTTTTTTTTTGCTCATAAATTAAGATATTGAGATCTTGAGTTAAGGTTGGTACGCCCTATTTAGTTCATGGAAATCAAGTGAATTAGACCAGTTTGGTAACAAAAACCTACAGTATAAGTTAATCTTGAAATTATGCATAAGATTAGAGTGATTGATGTTGTGACTTATAAAGTATATACCATTAGTACGTGTGTGTTATGCAATTTTTTTTAAACTACAGTATGTGCAGTCTACAGGTTGACAACATACTAAGTCCTTGATTGCAGCTACACAGTTCACACACTCTTCTTCTACATTAATTTACACCTTATGATAAAAAAAGATTAACACCATGTCACCATGGAAGTTCCTCAGAATTATAAATTTGACTTGAGTGTACAAACCAAACAACCCCTACAGTACATTTCAGCACTGTTTCATCAACTGTCCCTCATGTGCCTGAATTATACATCACCTGAGGGCTCCTTTACAGTGCAAGTGGAGGAGACTACCAGAATAGGTTGTCCTGATGCTGAGAGCAGTGTAGATAAATATATTCCCTAGTTTCATGTACTGTACAGTTATTATGGTGAGCTTATTAACAAACACACTAGCTTGTCAGCTAGCTAGTAGAATTACACATTGCCTGGCTAAAAAACAGTTGGGCTGCATCTTGGGTTGCATCAGGCAAATAAAACGAATTTTAATTTACTGGAACTAGGTTAAGAACTCTTCAGCACATTATTAAAACCTGGAAGGATAGTGCTAAACCGTCAACTTTGTTTAATAGTGAAATTAAGAGCATTCTCATACGCACACAATGTAATGAAAACACACAAGATTAGGACTAAACAGTTGTGTGTCCTAAGCAAACCACTTGTTAGTGAGACTCATCCGAAGAAATTGGAGCAATGAAAAATGGTCATGGGGTCTACAGTATGAGGTTAGATTGACCCTATTCCGAGACGATGGGCACATGGGGGTAAGAAGGGAAGCACGTGAAATGATGCCCCCGTCATGCATAGTGGCTACTGTGTTATGATCTGGAGTTGCTTCAGTTGGTCAGGTTTAGGCTCAGCAACATTATGTGGCAATAAAATTAACTCAATCAATGACCTGAATGTACTGAATAACCAGTGTATCACATCAATGGAGTTTTTCCTCCCTGACAGCCCAGACATTGTGTGCTCTAATCAAAGCTAAAGGTGATTGAATGAAATCTTAGACCGTGTGATTTCTTTTTTCCAGGTAGTGCATATAAAGTACAAAAGGCATCCAGATGTGAAAATGAGCCCTCCTTCCTTCCTTTAGCAGCAACTTTAGCAGCAACCACATTTCCCTTCTTGTTAGTATCAACCACACAGCATTCAGCATCACCAGTATATTAATCACTGGCCTGATCATCTTTCATCATCTGCACCTGTTTCTCACTGATTCGTACCTTAAGTTAAGGGGCAGTGGTGGCTCAGTCGGTTAAGGCTGTGGGTTACTGGGTTACTGATCGGAAGGTCGGGGGTTCGAACCCCAGCATGGCCAAGTTGCCACTGTTGAGCCCTTGAGCAAGGCCCTTAACCCTATCTGCTCCAGGGGGCGCTGCTCCTAAGCTGGCTGCCTGACCCTGCGCTCTGACCCCAGTTTCCTAATTGGGATATGCAAAAATTTAGCAATTTCCCTCTGGGATTAATAAAGTTCTATATTAAATTAAATTAAAGTTAGATGGATTTTATGCTCAAATGATTCATAGATCACTGTGTGGCTTAACAAACAAAATACACTCCTCTAAACTGATCAGGTGCAGGGACTGGACTGAAAATGATTTACATCTAGTTTAATAAAAATGCAAACTTAATAGTATTTTAATTCCTTCTGGTCACATGCTGCTTTTGGATTTCTGGATTTGTGCATCCAAGTCTGTCACTTTATTGAATTTTCTACTCCAGCCCTTTATATAGAGACAGTGATTCCTTCAAGAGGGAATAGTGAGGAAACTTGATGAGGGAAAGAACACTGGAGCATTGCCATAATATACACACACGCAAAGGAAATAATACAGGTTTGATTAAGAAATAAAACCCTGGGAAACTCATTAGTACTTTTACCAAGTTTACATTTGCTGCAATAAACGCACTGCAGGGATGTAATTCTGTCTAAAATGTAGACTTGCTTTTGAAGTTGATTGTGGCGTGTTACGCATTCATAATGTAGAAAGATCATGCTTATGTGTAAACCTTCAGATACACATCCAGTCCTAACTTGTTACATTGCCCTTTAATAATAAGCTCATTTAAGTAAATGTATGTACAACTAAGCTACAGTACCACTTATTTTCTTAATCAAGTGACATCTTGAGAGGTCTCAACTGGAACTAATTTGATAATGATTGGTAATTTGTTGAAATGATTAAACCTGAATATGCTGAATTTACTAAAAATAATTAACCTGAATTTTGCACAGCTGAGCTTGACATTTCAGACATTTCAACCAACATATGGTATCATCCAATTTCACATCTGACTATGTAGTCATGATATAACACTTTTCCATTACACTTTCCATTATTTGTTTCACATGGCAAGATTGGCTGGCAAAAAAGATACAGCAGCATTTTTCTTCTGTTTGCTCTTTTCCTCAATTTCTCTTGCCTGTCATCATTATGCACTAATGTGAGATCCATACAAGAACCTCTACAATTTTCATTTCCTTTTGATTTTGCACTAACCCTCTGGGTTTAATAGAACCCTGTAGTGTTTATTGATCTGTCTCCATCACTGTGTGTGCAAACTCCATCACCAGACTTTCTTACTGCTCAAGGTGTTAAAAATTTTGGATAACACAAGCGCGATTTCTCAGTCAGCTTCTCAGACATCCAAATGTGCCAATTTCAGGCATGAGGCACAAAAGACATGTTGAGGCAATAGATCTTTTTTTTTTTTTTTTTTTAAATCAGATTACCATTAGAGATTTTTTTTTATTTTTTTTTTAGTCTGAGTAAATGATGATGAGATGCAGTCATGATGACCAGATTTAGGCTTAGTGGTAGAAAGTTAATTAGTTTTGGTTTATTTAGCAGGGGACTTGTTGAACATGGAGTCTGTTCCTTCACTGAAGCGAATCTACGGAAGAAACAATATGGTACATGGCTACACAGTCATGTTCTGGCAGAGTTTTTGGCTATTTGAATGTAAACATTAGAAATGCAGGTTGTTGAAAGTGATAAATCTTCAGGAACACAGTTCTTCTAAAATGGTTTGTTGTATTCAACTCAACAGGCACCAGGCTCCTGTTTAACCTCTTGAACTTCTGGGACCTGTCAAAGTCAAACTTTTCATTTCCTTCTCATTTTATTGTTTATTGTAGTATAAATTCAATTCAATTTAATTTTTATGGATTATTTTAAAATAGTTTCACAGGAATAAAAATTCTGGATATGTTAAAAATATATATTTGTCCCTAATGAGCAAGCTGGGGGCAATGGTGGTGAGGAAAACTCCCAGAGATAAACATGAGGAGGAAACCTTGGGAGGAACCAGACTCAAAAAAGAACCTATACTCACTTGGGTGATACAGGATAGTATAGATAGTAAACAGCACCTCAGATTAGAGCCGTTATGAAGGTTTAACCGAGCATAGTAACAGACACATCTCAATATCAACTGTTCAAAGAAGATTATTGCATATTGTGGATGCCTTCAGAAGTGTTTTACAATGTAGAAAGAAATAAAAATCAGAAAAGACCATGGAAATACGAGGTGTGTCCAAACTTTTGACTGTGAGTGTACACACACACACACACACACACCTACTGTATGAGGATGGGTCAAAATGTATCCACACTCGCATATGCACAGCTTTCTAAAGGCCCCGCCACAGCATTTTAATTGGGTATTTGAGGTCTGAACTGTGACTTGGCCATTCCACAACCTTGATTCATTTCTTTTTCAACCAAAATTGCTTCTAGAATACTCTGGTATATAGAAGTGTTCATGGTCGACTCAATGTCTACAAGGGGTCCAGGTCCTGTGGCTGCAAAACAAGCCCATATCATAACCCCTCTATCACCAGTTTTCTTCTGGCAACCCAAACAAAATATAATTGTCCAGTCTTCTTCTAATTATGTTGTCATGGACTTTAAGATCTTAACATGCTCAGTGAAGCCTGTGGTGTCTGAGATGTATCTCTCGTGTTTCTCTGAGCACTGTATACAGTAGTAGGACCTTGGGGTAAATTTGCTGAACGTCCACTCCTGGGAAGATTGGCACCTGTCTTGAATGTTTTCCACATTTTCTAATTTATAGGGGTTTTCTTTCCAGATTAATGTGCAGCAACAATTTCTTCTATAAGACTATTGCTTATGTCTTTCTCACTTGGCATTGTATTAACAAACACCTGAATGCTTCAAACCAGCAAACTGCCAAAACTTCTGCTTTTATAGAGGTCTGCACACCTACTGATGATCAACTGATCTGGAAATCTGGCTCCAACCTACCTGGAAAGACCATGGAATTACAAGCTGTGTCCAAACGTTTGACTGGTAGTTTATATGTGTGCGTATGTGTGTGTGTGTGTCATACCCTTCCCCTTGGGACGAGTCTTCTCCCCCACCACAAATGATCACTTGTTATAAGTGTCTATATATAACTTGCTTTAAAATTCTAAGGAAGAATTCTGAGGAATGAGTCACAGTACATTGAGTGCTAACTCTCTGGGATTATCAATAACATGTTGCTATATATCTATATATAATGTAATCTTCAGCATTGCACTAGGTTATTGTATGTTTAGGATAAACTGTACAGTACTTCTTGTATTTCGTACTTGTGATACCTATTTCAAAAAGATAGTTTGTACTACAAAGCTTGCTATAAAACCATGTACAAGCAGTATCCTGGATCTTTCCATTAAGAATTCTTCATCCTTTAGAACCTGTTCCAACTTGATGAGAAGGTTCTAAGTTGGCAGTTCTCATCCCTGGTCCTGGAAGACCCCCTGCACAACTTACTGTTTTCCTAGCTCCCAGTACACCAGATTTAATTAAACAGATAAGTAACAGCATCTTTTGAAATGATCGAGGAAGAAAAAACACATATGCAGAAGAGGCAATCCTTTGAGATCAGGGTTATGAATCTCTGTTCTAAGGTATGATTACGATATGAGAGCAGTATTCATTGCAAGTTCTGAGCCACTCGTAAATTTTTGACCTTGTTGAAAGTTCTTGGCGTCTATGCACATTCTCTCTCTCTCTCTCTCTCTCTCTCTCTCTCTCTCTCGCTCACACACACATTGGCTCTTATCCTGGGTTCAGAGACTCTGTCAAGTATTGAAGTATGGAAGAAAATCAGTGGAGGGGAAAAGTGTACCAATGTATCCCCATCCTTGAAATCTCATAGCTCTGACTTGTAGCTCATACTAATTGGTTTTTAATACTATTCACTAAGAAAATGAAAAAGGGAAAGATTTCCATGTTCACTTATATTACATTTGCAGTCTCCTAAAGCATGGTTTGTTTATTCCTTTCATTTGTTAAATCTGTGAAACTCTTATGTACATTTTAATTACATTCTCATAATTAAATATTCTTATGTCATTGAACTTGTTAAACACCTCTGAATCTGTTTGAAGAGGCTCAGGTATAGCAGATTAGTCAGAGAGAGAAGAGAGCATGAGCTTTACCATATTCCATCTTTCTACCAAAGAAAACATCTGGAGCTACTGCAAAAAAACCTCCTATAATTTAAACTCTCACCTAAAGCCACTCTGTAGCTGTGGCAATAATGGCAAGGCTATTTACTCATATCTTATTAACCAAAGAGGAAAGTGACTTGCATAGCACTGGGAAAGACTGACTGGCAGCTCTTATTAGCTGAAGGATGGGGATGTGAGGAAGAATACATTTATGAACAGAAGAGGTGGACATTTATAGGTTTTCTGCTCATGCATATTTCATCAGTTTATGATTGCCTTAAAGGGACCGTTCAGATTATTTAAAGTCTGACTTAAATCACAATTGAGGTAGAAATAAGTACATTACCATAGGTCTTGGCCGTGATAAATTTTCCTCCTCTGCACACCGGCTGTCAGTACAGTGTAAGAACTCAGAGCTAAATTCTACAACCCTCGTTCCATGCAAAAATGCATTCCGAAGTTCATCTGAGACTCTTATCTTGTCTTACTGCACGTGGGTAACCTCTAGTTTGTACTAAATACAACATAACTTACAAAATAACAATTCATTATAGCTAAGCGAAACTGCAGAAGTTGAATCATATGGATCTCAGCTGAACTTTGAATGAGTTGTGGATGGAACATGAGGTGTGGAATTTGATCCAAAATTACTTACCTTGTACTCGCCTTCCTGGTGGCAAACTTCATTGTTAGCATGCACTATCCCTTTAATTTTGAAAGGTATGGCAATAAATTTCTACATGAAAGCACATTAATGAGTACATTTAATGTTTAATTAGCATTTATTGCTAGACTATGCTCCAACTGTGATCTGATGATTGAGCAAATATGGGTGGATTTCTGATGGTGTATGCAGCTTGAATTCTTATATTTGGGGTCATTACTGGCTACCTACACTAATGCTTATTCCCACACTAAATAGTATGTCATGTTATGATACATTTATTATATTTATGGAGAAGGGGTAGCAGCATCTAAAAGACTGTGTGCACCTTACTGGAAATTAAGCTGTAGTGATGCTAACAATTAGTGTGGTAATAACATTTTATTTTTTATTAGATCCCTCACAGCAATGATTAAGACCTCTGGTGTACTTTTACGAATGGGGAAAGTGTAGTTTGTTTTAAGGCTTGGATCAATAGATCTTTAATGTGTTTCCAGGGTTTGGATCATTAAAGTTTAATCAGAATTCCAGATATAAAAGATGAGAGAACATAAAAAGAAGACTGTATTTACCTGTGACTTTTTTACTCTGGTCACTGTAGACAGTGAAAATATTCAGCTCTGTGTTATTTAAGTCCTCTCTACTGTAAATTCAATTCCCGTATTATCCTAATGCTAATTTATGCACACCTGTAGTTTTCATTAATGAAACAGCAAGCATCTCTTTCTGCATTAATTAAATTATTCCTGAGCAAGCTTAAGCAGCATCCATATCTACAGCCCTCAGAATACCTGGAGCAAATGGATGATTTTGCAAGGTAGCTTTAATATCAGAAGTAATTAAGAGTCATAATTTATTTAACTAACAGCAGAATAAATAGTAAAAGAATGAATAGTGTAGTAAGTATTGTGTAATTTTTTTTTCTTTTTCTTTTCTTCTGCACACTTTGGCCACTGAAGGTTCTGTAGATAATATTTCATAGAAATATATATATGTAATTTTCATCACTACCTCTCTGTGAGTTCACTCAGCAAAGTGGGTATGTTGCTGGAACCCTAAAAAAAAAAAACTTAAACTAGGTCAGTGACTAAAAGATGGGCTCTGAAAGAAGCTGACAATCTTTTGAAGTCTCGACCATCCCTGATGTCCACAGACCCTTGACAAACTGTAATCTGCTGCTTTTCAGGGCTTCCAGCGTTTCTTGATATTATGCTTCTGGCTTTACTTATGCAGCATTTGTCCATGCAAACAGTTTAAATTCTACAACGTTTCTGCAAAATTCTGTAATGAAACTTCAGGTCAGAGCGCAGAGAAGCTAAAGAATATCTGATATTCTTATTATAGTCTGTAAATCAATATGCAGTTCCCTGACTGGGAAGTTATGCAACGCAGGCTGCAGTGAAGAAGAAAAAAAAAAAAAGATAACTGCAATGTATACCTAGATTATTAATACACAGCTACATCTGCACCTGTTGTGGTGCAACAGCAGATTGTAGAAACCAAAATGCATGAATATAAAAATATAAAAAGAATGGGTTGATGAAAAAAAAGAAGATAAACTAATGTATTTCTTTTTTTCCTATTGATCTAACCTCTTTTTCTGATTATGCTGTTGCATTTGTTACCTTGTTAAAGTGTTTTACACTTATTGGGAAGCACAAGGAAACAGTAATAGGAAAACATTTATAAGATTGATTGAAAATTTCCTCCTTTTAATATGCACATTGTATATGCCATCCAGAGGTGGCAGGTAAGTATTGAATTTATTATTGCACTTACTACATATATGTGAAAAATGTACTACAAGTACATTTTTCACATTACTGTGAAAATTTTTTCACATTCACGTTTTCCTATTACTGTTTCCTTGTGCTTCCCAATAAGTGGGAAGTGGGAAAAATTTACTAAAAGCACATTTTTCACATATATCTACTTTTCTTGATTAGTGTTATTAAATGATACTTTTTACTTTACTCCACTACATTGTACAGAAAATATCTGTACTTTCACTTTACTATATTTCTGCATGGCCTTACGCTACATAACCACAGTGGGGTGTAGTATTTGAAGCAGAAATTTCGGCACCTGCTGGCAATTATGCATAATAGTGTTTCCCTTATGACATGCTTAATAACGTTTCGGGAGTTTAAAATCAGAAGTGGAGACAGTTGCAGACAGATATGAAAACAGCATATTCACATTTTGGAAGCACAGAGAGAGAGAGAGAGAGAGACTTTTAAAGACTACTGTAGACTAATATACGCTCAATACTTTTGATACATAAGTAAATTTTAAGTTGAGCACTTTTTCGTACTTTTACTCAAGGTGAATGTACAGTAAATGGAGAACTTCTACTTTTACTTAAGTAATAGTTGATCTGGCAGCACCTTGACCAAGTGGTTGACACTGTTGCTGTGCACCTTCACTGTTGGGGTTTGATGGTTTCTGGCCTGTGTGCATGGAGTGCATGGAGTGTGTGAATGACAATTAGGTGAATGACAGTTGGGGGATGTAAAGCTGGCCTTTGAATAGGATCTATATGAAAGAGATTAGAAGGATGGAAATGACCCTGGACTTCAGGTCAGCCCTGTCTTAGGATATTCATTCAAAAATTTATTTTAAAAAGATTCAGATTCTTCGGATTCCTGCATACGAATTTAAAGAAGTTTATATTCACTACTGAAATACATTTCAAAAGAACCTCTCCAGTCCTACTCAGCATAATACTTGTTGTGTTAAACCCCTAAATGTGACCCAGATTTTGCATTTGTCACCTTTAGATTCACTTCTTCCTTTCA
>JAQQZT010000015.1:20924080-20943179 GCA_030068275.1 Clarias platycephalus | reverse complement strand
AATTCCTGCCAGGATATCAGCTCTGTGTTCATCCAAACAGGCCCAGGTTTCACACTGAGTAGGTAGAAATATGAAAGGGGGCGAGGGGGCATGCAAACTCAATGCACACGGAGGCAGGAATCAAACCTGGCCAGGAATTGAACCAGACCCTGTGGAGCGACAGTGCTAACCGCTTACTCATTACAAAACAACCGCTTTCTCAATACAAAACAATATATCGCTAACATAATCTCAGATTTAAATGAGATGAGGATAAATAATCTTCTTCATTTTTATGTATTGTCTGTTATCAGGTGAGAAGACAAAAAAAGGACAAGGCAAATATAAAAATGAGAAAACCAGAACAGAGACACAAAAAACAAGAAAAAAAAAATGACTTGATGCACCAAACACAAAGCATGAACAAAAGAAAAACCACAAGAACTTAAATACACGCACTAATTAAGAGGCAAACTGAGAACAGGTGAGAGTGACACACTAGTACAATGAGACAATACAAAGACATGGGAGGGAACAAGTCATGAACCATGTCAAGGTAACAGGCAAAGACTGACACTGTCGTACTGTAATTGTCCTCTCCTTTCAGTCACCCTCTCTATATGGTCACGCCTCCGGTAGTACATAAAGGGCTAACTATTTTATTAGCTGATGCTCTATTGTTTCAATAATGGCTGCTCCGTTGTCACACCAACATAGACAAACACTAGATAATGCAGAATTGAGCACTGTCATGCTTCAAGCTGCTGCGTATCCAAAGCTCAAGAGAAAAAGAGAAATATGTCATGTGTACAGTAAAAGGAATATTATTCAAATAGGATTAATTATTTATCTTAACAGTACCAAGGGAAAGAATGCAATCATGCTCTTTATTTACATCAAAACATTAGACAAGTTATAAAGAGATAAAAAGATATCTATAAATAATCTATTTTGAATAATAAGTTGTTAGTAAGATCATCAGAGTCAGAATACAATAAAGTGTAGTACAGGCTCATATTTCAAAACACTCGTGTGAAGTAAGAGGAGGAATTAGCCTCCCCCTTCTCATCTTACTTTCTACTCTCTTATTCGAATTTCACACAAACACACACACACATTAACGGAATGACTGTTTTGTCGGAAAAAATTAGCAAGGAACATCACTAATGACACTCACATAAATAAGCGCATACTATCGGAATCACTGCTGTAAAGTAAAACAAACAAATTAACCTGCACTTTACTTTTGAAAAGAATTGCGGTAGAGCCGTGTTTCTGTGTAGAGCAGAGAGAGAGAGAGAGAGAGAGAGAGTGTGTGTGTGTGTGTGTGTGTGTGTGTGTGAAGCCAAGAGGGGGTGGGGGGGTGTAAAGGTGAGAGAGTGTGTGTGAGTTGGCATGGTGTCAAATTACGCGCGTGCACACACATAACAACAGAGCAGAAGAAAGTGGATCTTTAACTTCTCTAATGAGACTTTCTTTTGCTTTACACGCGCGCACACACGTGTGTTATAAGAAATAGTACAATGCTGCTTACAAACACAAAATAAAATGTGTTGTACATGCACACACATGGTCACAGTGTTATAGTAAACAGTACACATATGCACGAATGTTGAGTATACCAGTAAGAGACGCGCACTAAGACCCAGCAGGGGAGACGATTACCCACAATTCCGCAGCGCAACAGAGAGAAAAACCATTGGCTCAGTTGTGATCATGTGACGCTCGACGTCAAACAAGAAGCGGATGCGTGATACATGCGTAAACCAAGACTTGCTCGTTTTTCAAGTCAAAATTTATTAAAAATCTTTTCTTGTCTTGCAGAACACTCACAAACCGCGTTACTTGCAATCCGAGGTTCCACTGTACTACTGTATTTGTATTGTGTGGCCATTAACTGGCAGAGTCCAGCATGTAAATGTGTAGAAACGATGTACTGTACTGTAAGCAAGCGTAGGCAATGCAGACGTTAGTCAGTTTTTCCGGCCTGTGGGTACAAAGCTATTTTTGAGACGAGTGATGTGGGAAACGATGCCAAAGGGAAGAAATAAAAACAGAGTGTGAGCTGGATGAGAAGCATGAAGGGTGATGGTCTGGCCCTTTATCAGACTTCTAGGTGCAAAAAATGCATTAGAGTATTAACTGAGTAAACGTTGCATTTGTTTTTAATGACCCTACTGTTTGCTATTATAACATAAAGGTCAGTTCATGTTTTTTTTTTTATGAAAGAAAAAAATAAAATGGTTTATGTTGCGAGCGGTTCCGCATAAGAGTTAAGAATTTTAACATTTTTCATCCCTATTATTGCATTAAATAATTTACTGTAGATTCAGTATTTCAGAATTCCACTGAGACCAGATTTTGTGCCAAAGAAGAGCTATGATGTGCTTAGAAATTATATACCTAAGCATGAGTCATTACATGTGATGAAATTTCTTGTAAATCAAGGTGTAAAAACCAATTGACATTTACAGAGGATTTCACAAACTCTTAGCCACAGTAAAACATTTGAATGGTGCAAATGTTTTAAAAAAGGCCGTATGCAAGTGGAACACTCACATTCAGCAAGTGTAACGCTCACAGGTAAAATGACCTGGTTTGTACACCAAAAGCATTTTGTTTTTGCAGGACAATCCATGAGCTCGTATGGTCCACCACACCACTTGTACTTTACAGGAACCTGGCTGGGAGTTATTGCCACATTGCCAAAACATTTCCACATGTTTGGGCCATTAAAGGAGTTCTCGGGAGGTCAGCAATTCAGAAGCACAATCATCATCTATACCACGTGTTCAGGGTCACGGAGGGCCTGGAGCCTATCCCAGGAGACTTAGGGCACGAGGCGGGGTACAACCTAGACAGGGTGCCAATCCATCGCTGGCCTCACACACATAAACACACTCTACGGGCAATTTGGGAACGCCAATTACCCTAATCTGCATGTCTTTGCACTGTGGAAGGAAACCAGAGTACCCGGAGAAAACCCACCAAGCACGGGGGAAAACATGCAAACTCCATGCATATAGAGACAGGAATCAAACCTAGCTGGGAATCAAACCCGGACCCTGGAGGTGCAAGGCGACAGTGCTAACCACTACACCCGATGTGTAGCATAACTGTATTATTTTATTCTGCAAAATCAAATGTCCTGGTTTGACTTGAATGCTGCTCATAATTAAGTGAAGCCTTCAATATAGAGAGAAAAAAAACAAGTAAAATCATAATTTGTATTAAAAAAATATGCAATAAAAAATATATGTCTCATGCTGCCCACAAAATAAACTTTTACTACTAATATAAGACAATTCTAATCTATTTTCAACAGATGGAACCAAAGAATTGTGCGTGTGAAAGCCCACCAAACGGGAATTCAATATGTTGACAACAAGTGAACCAATGCAAAGTGATGATCTGAATAAATATCAGGTGTACCAGCCCATTTCAGTGTAAGGCATCACGTCATACATGCCTGAGCATCTTCTGTTCCTCTTCTTAATGAATCATGTATCAGCACCCCTGTCACCTTGGGCACTGAAGCAGCTCTTTCAACAACTAAAGAATCTTAAAGAGGTTCAAAGAAAGAGAGAGAGAGAGAGAGAGAGAGAGAGAGAGAGAGAGTAAGGGGTTTGTTCTACAGGGATTGGAGAGAATTTCAATTGAATTTAACACAGTTATTCAAATGGACATATGTGCAGAAGGGTCTGCAGAAATCCATCATAAGAAAGGGTGGGAAGTAATGAACTACATGTTCTCTCATTACAGTACATGAGTGCATGGATCACTGTAACTGTGGGAATCATAGTCTCTACCTTTACTTTTTACGTAAATATTGAAATATTTAATTTGGCTAAATTTATTTTGAATTCTGTTAGGTACGCATTTAACCCTAGAAGACTGTAATATGAATAATAAAAACCACAGTAAACGAATATTAAATAATTAAATTTCATGACCCAATCAAAATAAAGCAATTACCTGCCTACATTCTACACATCAGGCACTAAATGCTTAATCAGCAGCAGCAATGTCCGCGACAATGGAGACAGATGAGCATCCCTGGTTCAATTTATTAATTCAGTTTTAAATTAAACAGCATAACCATACAGTATGTAAATTATGTGAGCTAAAACCTGCAGAGATATCAGCATTTCACAGCTTAACATCCAACCTGTGTAAACAATTAGCAAGCCCACTGAGTTTGCCTAGCTAGCCAGATCTTTTAAGTTTTTACCTTTATGAAAGCTTGGAATTTAACTCGAGTTAAATACAGTACTGTGCAAAATTCTTGAGCCATGCTTCATTTGCTCATATTTCACTTCCAAAGACCCCGTATTTCCTGTACTTTTTATAAAATCTCAAGAAATAGTTCTCCTGGCTTCCTGCAGGACTCTTTTGGTTCTCATTTTCAGATTAGTGTTTTGTCTATTAAGCCACACAGAGACCTATGAATCATTAAAAAAAAAAAAAAAAATTTAACTTAAGTCATGAACCAGTGAGAAACCAGTGCAGATGATGACAGATGAGCAGACCAGTAATTAATATACAGCTGATTCTAAATGCTGAGTGGTTGGATTAGAAGAGAGGGGAAACGAGGTTGCTGCTGATGTTGTTACGTCAACAAGCAATTGTTAAAATTATATATTCAGGCACTTTGCAGCCTGTTACAGTAAAACATTTGTTGCTATTTCTTTAATGTGATCTACATTTACTGTAAACAAATGATCGGTGCCACAAGACTTTCGCACAATACTGTTCAACTAATCCAGCTGCAGCCTACATGTAACACCTAGGATAAAGCGTACGGGACATCTCCACTAGATATTTACATTCGTAGCTCTAAGCAAAATCCCTTATCAAGGGCAACTTACATTTATCTCATTATACATCTGAGCAGGTCGGTGTTAAGCCTTATTGGTGCTGGTGTTTGAACCTTCTGATCCATAGTCCCACATTCTAACCAAACAGCTATGTCTAACTACATAGTTAGAAATGGCTAGCTACTAAAATTATGGTTGCCATCTGTCTTGTTTTTTCTATAACACTCCCTTTGTTCATGGTCTTTAATGCATTTTACATTGCTTGTACATTGTGTTTTATTTGGTTTGTATTTGGCTGAGTATACAGCGATATTTTATATATCTATATTCATATGTTCAGTGTTCATATACAACATCCAGACTGATCCACTGCAATATTCTAGCAGGTCGGTAAACTATGTTCAGAATCACAAATCTCTTTACTATCTAATTCAACTTATTTATTCAAAATATTTATTCTTTAGTCATTTTGGCTGCATAAAAATATCAAGTAAAATAATACACAGATGCTTGTTAAACAATATAAAATGTAGAAATGGGAGGTGAGTCCTTGTGGAGAATATCAGGTCTATCAAAAAGAAGGTTTTACTTTGTTTATCGACTGCCTAAAAAATATATTATTGACCGGTTGCAATCAAAATGCACCAAAGCCTACTTTGATCTAAATGCAAAACAGAGTCAATAATTTTTTGACAAGAAAGATTTGAATGATGCGGATAAAATCGCTATAGAAAAAAATTATAATAATAAGGTTCTACATATTGGCAATTTCATTCGTGTATTCCGGTAGTGGTAAAATTTAAACATTATAATAAGGAAATGATAATGACAACTTTCATTCTACCTGAAATATTTCAAAACCCAAATGTACAGTCTGCTGTCTGAAGCCTCTTCGTTAACACACACACCGGCAAGGCTTCCATATAAGCAAATATATGTTTGTTTGTTTACTGGTCTTTGACCTATCAGTTGCTGGCACGGATCTGTGCCACTTGTGTTTTAAGGGATTCTTAAGCATCAGCTTTGCCCCACTCAGTGGGTCATGTTGACCTCACCACTGATCATTACACAATCAATCCAGACATGTGCTCTCTCTCAGAGAAAACCAAAGGCACACATACTGTAAGTGCAAAGATTACAGAAAACAGAACTACAGAGTGAATTTCACCAATCCCTCTACACCACAGTATCCTGAAGTATTTAGTTCCGATTCCAAATCATCCACCATTAACACACAGGATAGCAGACCCCTCTGCCCTCCTCCTACTCATGTTGCCTGATATGATATCACTATCAGCCATTTACTCTCTGCAGTTTTACTCCCCTTTCCACTGAGTATCTATTTTTTCTTCTTCTTTCTGTCAGCTTAAACTGTTGTGGCTGTTATTCAGGCCTTTGTATTTTTTAACAAGCATAAAGTAAGTCACAAACAGCCACAGAAATAATAAAATAATGACGCTTTGTCCCAGCTGGCACAGATGAATAATTAACGTGCACACTGATCTAATGTTTATCTAAGCCCTTTGGCAGTAGTAGAATTTCCAATGATAGCTCCTCATTCAAGCTCTACACATCTTTTCACACTTTTCAGCTTCTAATAAAGACTGAAAAGGATTGTTTGTCTTTTACACCGGTTTGCCTTGCACTCCTGTGAACCTTAATATTTCAGGGCTTTTACTTTTCTTTTTTGCCGACGCAGCTGATTCTAACCTCACCCGATTTACAGTGATTTTTTTCCAATAAAGAGAAAGTGATAGTCAGCATAAAGTCACTATTTTTAACCATATTTACTTAAAATAGCCCTATAGCAGACAAATATTTGAATACATCATATTTCTGGGGAACTTTGAGAAACTTCTGCTTTACACTATAGAGGAAAAGCAAAAAAGCTTTTGCACTATTTAAAGCAACTATTAAAGCAATTTTTAATTTTCATGCACTGTATGTCATTGCTTTATGAAATCTATTTGACAATTATTTAATTACAGTATCAATAATAAAAGACAGTCACTCATTGTCTATACTGCTTTATCCTGTATACAGGGTCATGGGGGACTGGAGACTATCCCAGCAGACTTAGGGCACAAGGTGGGGTGCTAATCTATCGTAGTGCTCTCACACACACACACACACACACACACAAACTGCGGGAAGAAACCAGAGTACCCGGAGGAAACCCACCAAGCACGGAGAGAGCAGGCAAACTCCATGTTCCCGAGGCGGGAATCGAACCCAGACCCTAGAGGTGCAAGGCCACATTGCCAACAACTACGCCACTGCGCCACCTACTAAAAGACAATCTACTAAAGAATATTTTTAAACGGCAATTTTTTTTTTACATGAAACCTATAGGTAGCCTTCTCACTGTATCTCTAGTAAAGCATGAAATTAAAAAATCTATTAATAGTATTAGGAGTAGTAGTGGGAGGAGGAGGAGAAGGAGGATCATTATTGCAAAATGATTATTATTATTATAAACACACTGTTTCATATATCTTGGTCACTGAAAACAAAAAGCCATTACAAGCAACCGGTCTATTTGTCGCCAAAATTGAACCTTCATGTTACGCAGAGTCAAATAGAATAGGTTTAGGCAGGCAATTACAGGACAGGATTTTCTGTTTGTTTTGCCCTGGAAAACATTCATATCAGGCAGACAACAGGAGCA
Organism: Clarias platycephalus; assembly: GCA_030068275.1. NCBI lineage: Eukaryota > Metazoa > Chordata > Actinopteri > Siluriformes > Clariidae > Clarias > Clarias platycephalus. Next base: position 20,935,715 of record JAQQZT010000015.1, on the reverse strand, counting down.
AATCTCACCGTTCAAACCTGTTTAATATTCAGCACATGACCCCTGTGCTCACTTGCTTCAGCACAGTGGTTTTAATAGACTGAGCATTCACTCTAATTTCCTCGCTGTCATTAAACATTTTCCAATTATGTGCTTTTGCATGTTGATCTTAGATGGGCAGACGCAAAGAGGTGAACTGTAGTAATCTCGATTCGGTCCTCATCTCAGAGTGATTCCATGCAATTAGGCACAGGGAGAACATTTTGTTCAAATGTTGCTCGCTGTCTTTTAGTTTTGTTAAAAATTAAAAAAAAAAAACAGCATTCGTGCATGTAAGCAAATGTGAAAGAAGCTTCTTCCTCACTTTGTTTCAATTAATGCGTTATGCTTATGTGTGCACTTTGCTCGGGCCATGATAAGATACAGTGATGAAAACACTTGATATCATGTATCTAATTATACATGGTTTTATACAGAGAATCTCTGATGTTTCTCTCATTTTCTGAAACTTCAATTTTAGTTATTTATCACAACTTAAGCCTATAGTCGCATAAAGTTGGTGTTACTGGTACAGTATATTGCACGTCAAAAGCTCCGGCTGATTCGCCACTATCATGGCTACAGAACCAAATATTTAAAAAATCTACCTAAAAATTAAAGCATTTTTTTTGACTACACATCCAAACGTACTGAAGCTGAAGATCACAATGTACAAAAATTTAGAATAGCTAATTCACCTACTGGTATCATTTTGATAGGAAACCAGATACCCTTCAGGAAAGCCACAAGAGCTTGGTGAAACATGAGAAACTCTCACACACACACACACACGCACAGTAATCCTAGCTAAGCATTGATGTAGCGATGGTACCCAGGATGATGCTGTGGATTCTGTATTAATTTTATATATATAACAATATTAGTACCCTGCTCAATCTCCCAGTTCTTTACTCTACCCTTGTCTCACAAGAGAATCAAATTAAAATCACCGAGATCTTAAGAATATATTTGGCAACACTCCCATAGTGATGGAAGTGGAAGTTCTTGACAAAATTATGGATATATTAATATTTGGATTTTCTTTTTTTCTTTACATTAAAGACAAGCTTCAATGTAACTCAACCAGGAACACATACTAGCAAACAACAAAAGAAATAAAAGTAATATATTGTATATTTAATATACTATTCTCTACTGAGCCAAGATTCATATTATGTCAAAACCAATAGCACACATACAAAGACATGAGTGCCCTTACCGTTTTTTCCACTTCAAAATTAAAGGCAGTTAGCATCAGCTTAAACAGATTACAGACTGGAAACACTACAGCACCCAGCTGAATTGAGGGTCGAACCTCTCGAGATAATTACATACTGCTTATCAAGCAATTTGAGCTTGCATTGTGAATTTTGCAGTATGAGTGTGTGGTCCGTCTGATTAGGAGCAGGATTGCAGACCGTATCATCTCTAAAACAATATGAAGTGCTTCCTGTAACCCAGACAAAGAAAGTAAATTTGCGGAGCATGACGTAAATTTAGTTGCTGTCACAAAGTGAGTAATGGCTGCGCTTAAATGTTTTTGCCTCTGTAGACCACAGAAATGTAATGCAGGTCTAAAATATGTTGAACAGTGTATATTATGTGGTGAAATACTTAAACGCGTTCGATTTGATATTATTTAACAATGTTATGCTGAAGTTGAAAAAGAATTTTTCAGTGCTATGTCATTATTTTAAGTCAGTTCTCGAACTGCGAACTTCTGTTTCAAATTTCTGTACGTGATCTTTAGAAAGTAAACAAGCAGGCGAGGATCGAGTGAGAGACACCAGAATACTGAAGACATCTTTTTGACTCATGCCCAGCCAGATACAGCAGGTTTTGAAGAATAAAGGACGTCATAATAAATATTAATTGTTGTCGAGGAATTTCATTGCATAAAATAGCAAATTACTCTTATTATCTTTTGTTCTATTGTTATAAGAACATCATTCAACCTTTAACTTTCACTTTTGTCTCAATTCTTTTGGGCATAATTGTAGTTAACGAACTTAGTTAGTGAATACTAAAGCATTTAAATGCATTCTGGTCATGGGTTTGACTTGGAACACTTAAATAAATGAAATTCCAATAGAATGTCAATGCAATCATTGTTGGTTTGACTTTGATGCATGTTTTTATACAAAAATACAATAATTTGACTTATTCAATTCAATTTAATAAAATTTTATTTGTATAGCGCTTTTAACAATTGTCACTGTCGCAAAGCAGCTTCACCCAATCAAAAGAATTATTTAAGTTTGTATGGAATGTGAATGTGTACAGTATGAATCAGAATGGTCAGATAGTCCAGACACTTGTTGTGTTTTGGTAGCACCATTAACTGAACCTAAAAAAAAAAACACTGAAGCTGGTAAACATTTATAAATGTTGCAATGATTAATTATTAAAGAAAAGTCAAAGTAACTTTTTACAAACATATATTTATATTTTGCCTCATATAGGAGCTCCCAAAAGGTTGCACAGAGAATGCATAAATCATTAGTTTCTGCTGATTCAGCAGTGCATTTATTTCACATTAAGAAACAGCTGACCTACAGTATACTCAATTACAAAAATATATTCAATCATGAAGATCTGGCTTAATATTTTAACCAGGGATATTGTAAAGAATAATCTTTTTTTGTTTTGTTTTTTTGATCCAGTAGATTCCAGGAAATAGTTTCTACCTTAAAGTTACCAGTGGACTTGTAAATACTGTATTTAATGTTAATTAGATACAGTATTTACAAGCCCACTCTAAAACTTTACTGCTTCATTCTACAGCTTAACATTGCATATGATATATATTACAATCTGTTAAATATAAAACACCTGGGGTCAGGTTGTTATTGCTAAATAATTAACTTTAGCTTGATTCATGGTGGCACCATGGCTTAGTGGTTTGCACTGTTGCCTTGCACCTCCAGTATCAGGGTTTTATTTCCAGAGGGGTTTCCCTGTGCTTGGGGGGTTTCCTCTAGGTACTCCGGTTTCCTCCCACAATCCAAAGACATGCAGATTAGGCTAAGTGTCATTCCCAAATTGCCCATAGTGTATGAGTGTGTATGTGTTCTGCAATGGATTGGGATCCATCTGCCCCCCCTAACCCTGTATATAAGTTTAAGCGGTATAGATGATGAGTAAGTGAGTGAAGAAGCTTGTATCATAGCATGTTAAAGGGGACTTATTATTAAAATGTACTTTTTTTAGTCATAGGTCTCTAGTGTTCATGCAGAAAACATGAGAAAAACACATCCTGCCCCTTTTTTTCCTCTTAAAACCCATCTTCAGATCTTCTGTCCTTTGTGATGTTTACAATCGTCCTAAGGAAAAAAAGGTGGTAATACACTCCGACAGCTCAGGTCCCAGCTCTGCACGGGAGTTTCCATTTTATTTGCTCAAAAGAGACACAAAGGAGAAAGCACACATATCTGTTTTGAATTAGATCATTGAAAGGGTTGCTGCATTGTGGATGTTAAGCACTTCACATCAGAATGCTTTCTCAACAAGAGACATGTACTAACTCTCTGTGATGCACGTGAAGTACTTCCTTAATACAATAGATAAAGTTCCTTGAGGTCACCTTAGGAAATCAAAATGAAATCAGGTGTTAAATGTGTGTACATTTTCTCGGGTGAAAGAGATAGATGTGAATACTGTAGCAGCTGTGAGAGTCATCCTGAACTAGTGGTCAGTTATCTGTAAACACTCAGACTTGATGAATAGTCTCATCCTTTGACTCTATAGATCTAGAACAACTAATTGCATTCAATCTAACTGAGACCTGCTTAAGTGCACAAAAGCATGTTTTACAAGTCAACACTTGTAAAAGACAAGAAACCCTAACCCTTTAGTTGTTTGTTTGTTTTTTTTAATAACCGGAGGACAAAAGTACACAATTGTTGTTTTGTTCAATATTCACTGTGTACTGAACTATATATGGCAGAAATGACGATAAAAGCCAACTTGACTTGACTTGACTTGTAGTGTACATGGTTATTTTTAAAATTAGGTCTTTTTTCTTTTGTCATTTTCCATGGTGAAGATATTTTTACAAACACTGTTTTCTGTGTTGACACATAAACAAGAAAAATTATGTTGTTGCCTCTGCACCATATGCCCTGATTTTCTCTCTAGTTCCCACTCATCTCTCTATTAGGGCACGGTCATATGAAGGATACAACTACTAACAAGGGACACGTGAAGAGACTTGTAACATCAGGTGACTTTTCAAACTACTGCTCAAGCAAGTTTGGGGACGGCATAAAACATCACACACTAGACCTCTGACTAAGTAGGCTTGTAGCTTCACCTGGGAATCAAACTCATGACTCTCTGGATGATACAGCAGATGGATTTCCATTACACCACTCATGAACCCGTATCTCCTGTGTTTGACATCAGAGGAATATAATGCAGCTATAATGAAATGTAATATAACTCTTTGAGAACATGCACTGTATAAAGCAATATAACTCTTTGAGAACTTTTTTTCGGCTTCTGATTTTCCAACATGACGTTACAGTTAGGATTTTTTCACCATCAGCTGATTTGGTTTGTTCTTGAAAGCATGTTCTGCGGTTACATGTGGACCGAACAAAATTGAATGAACAAAATGTAATGACAACAATTCAATTCAAAGTTTTGGTAATAATTTGGGTCAGTTCACGTGCCATCCGGCAAATCGGGCGACTGATGCTCTCCAAAATTAAGACATATCTGTCGTTTCTATGGCAGTTACTCAAGGGGTTCAGATTGCCAGCTCGGTAATAATACAATCTACATACGACAGGAACTAGGGCACTAATCCACATAACTCAAAACAGAGTACCAGTGGAACAATGAACGAAACCAAGGCTTGGTACAGACTCTGAAGTGACTGACTGATACATCTCAATGAGCATGAATGTTGAGAGCCGTTCAATGGCAGTTCAATAGTGTGTATCATGTTATTGAAACCAGCTGTGTTCAGTCTGTAATCAGGTGAGCTGGTGCATGAGCTTTGGTAGTTGTTTGGTAGTACAGTAGTTCTCGGCAAGTAATGGTTTTATACAGTGTTGCATCTTCTAGTTAGGCAGAGAATTTGTCATTTATCATTTTAATTTGTCATTAAAATAAGGGAATTACATGGAAAATTATGAGAAGATATTAAGTGATGGTAATTGAACTTGATTTGATTGCTCCCTGAAAATTAAAAGTTTTCTACTGTATACTTGCAATTAAATGAAATGGCCTTTTCCATGCCTCGTTAACAGCTGTTAATGAGGTCTTTGACTGTTTCAGCCATTTTAAATCATTGTCAGGTACACCCTCATTCCTTGTAAGACATTGAAAGAATATTTAAAAAATAAGACTTTTTTTCATGTCAGCTTTCTGACCACACCCTGCATGAGCGTAGAGATTAATTCCAGAGCCACTCCTGTCTGCTGAAGCCCTGATCCATCCTGACGTAGCATCCATTTGTTCTCATCTCGTGTGTGCTGCCGTCTCGCTTGTGCTCGTTTGAAAGACATATCCCCTAAGGGGACTCCAAATGGCACTTTCATAGAAAACACAGCTTCCCGAACACAACAGATTCCAGGAAATTGGAGTGATAACGTCTCTAACAATGTTAAATTGCCACTGGGGCAGATGCATTCTCCATGGTGTAAAACCCTACATTTTAACCTTACAGAAGAAGGGGGAGTGGAAGAAATTTATTGCAGAACATTGGATTTCATTCGCATTATGGTGATACTGAATATATTATATTAAACATACAAAATCTATAAGCATTATTGAAAGAATGCCTGACATTTTCTTTCCTGTGATTTATCGTAACAGTCTGCTTGGATATAAAATTCTTGGCTGTTGGATATTAAGGATAGATTAATGCAAGAGGTTTTTAAAATTCAGACTACCCTATGGATTGATGGTTTGAAGGTTTCTTTCATATAATTAATCTAACAGAGCTAATTATTACAGTAATTTTATTAAAGTATAGGACATTTTATAAAATGGGACATGTGACATGGGAGCAGGAAAAGCTTGAGCTTAAGTGAATCTTGACTAAATGACTAAATATGAACACCAGTATTATGCACATAAATTATTTTAGCAAAGATTGAGCTATAAGGTGACTTTGAGTGGATTGTTGTCAAGAGTTTCATCAGCGCATTTGGCTCCTTGGTCACCTCCCTGAATGAAGCCATTATACCTTATCTGCTCAGTTCAAATAGATGGCCTGCTAACAGGAGATTCTCTGTGGTTCTGACTTTGTCAATTTAAAACTGATTGAAGAAACTGACTGGGCCTTCTTACCTGCAGCCATTTTTCAGCCATTTTCCTCAAACTGGGGACAAAACCCTACCTGACACGTTTAAGGACAATCTCTTTGCCCCAACGGCTTGATTTTTGTTCAGTCAGCACCACAAATTCCAGGTGTATGTACAACCTTTTTTAACAAATCCACAATCACCCACAATCATCGTCAAGCAGACAATGATCAAAACCTAACCAGTCAGGACAATCCCGAAAAAAAAGGCTAATGAGAAAACCTGGGGAAATCATCAAAGAAATCATTCAAAACTGGATTTAAAAAAGACAAACCCTCCAGATGTGAAAGTAACCTGCTTAAATACACTGGGGTAATGATTAAAAACAGGAAACATGTGTTAGTGATTTGGTGAATGAGACAAACGTGATGTTTTTCCGGAGTATATTGAGGAGACAGGAAGCTGCAGCGGTTTTGATTTCCAAATCATGGCTAATTAACTAAAATGTACAACAGGCAAATTATGGAAATGTCAGAATTCCATTTGCATTTTTTTTTACAGTTACAAAACTGTGTGAGAGATTTGCTTGATTTTCTGTCAGGCAGTAAAGTAAAGGAATATGAACTTGTGTTAATGCAATGCAACTAAATTAATATAATAAATACTATATCTTTGTAACAAACATCTTTAAAGGTGTTTGCACAAGCCGTACCAAAGTTTAAGTGCTGACTGATGAATAAATGTCTGCCCTGTGCATGGCCTTAGGTTGCAGCCTACTAATTTGATTGCAATGCTATTAACCAATCAGTGCAGAAGGTGTTTCTAATGCCACCAACTCCTTCATAGCCCCTGTCAAGCAATTACCCCCAAGCTTTTGTAGACCTCTGAGCTGTGCAGTAGAGAGCACTGAATTGGCACAGAAGGCATAATGTGTTTTTCAATTGCATTGTACAACGCTTTCCTAGAAGTAACCAGTGGTGTGCTTGGTTTCTGAACTCTTAATGGCTTTCTCGGGAAATAAGTAATTTATAATGTCTGACGTGAGAGCTTTTTGTTGTTCGTGCAACCTCTCTTCAACTTAAGCCCTCTAAAATTTAAACGTTGCATAATGGTGTCTCTTTATGGGTTTAATTCTCTGAGGTCAGATACAATTCCAGTGAAACCAACAACCTGGAGCTCTGGGAGAATCGTCTTGACAAAGAAAGTGATGTTATTCCCTTGTTGAAGCATAGGCTGGGGAAAATGAGCAAGATGTTATGGACTAGCAAGCCAAGGGACAATTTAGACAGTAAACAACCTGGTTCTGCTGACGAGGCTGACAAGATTATCACAGGCATGCTAGTCAAGCCAGAACAAGTGATTGTGTATTTTCTAATTCTTCACAAGCTTCATGCAAAGCCGATTAAACAAAGCTTGTGTCCTTTGATAGATCCCTTTTGGCTGACCACCAACTCTGCTTTCACTCAATCCACAACACACTAGAAGAATGCATGAATCCACAGCTTACCTAACACGATGATCTGCATGTGGCATAGCTCCATAGCTAAATTATTTATACTGCCTAAATGTTATTTCCAGGGCCGGCTGAGATAAATGCCCTAGCAGGACTAAGCTTTTCCTGTCATCAAAATAAGACATCAAAATAAGGCTTTATTTTTGGCATCCACATCAGTTCCCTCCATCCATTATCAATGCTGCTTATCCTGTGTAGGGTCATGGGGGGCCTGGAGCCTATCCCAGGGAACTAAAGGCACAAAGTGGGGTACACCCTGGATGGGGTGCCAATCCACCTCACACACATCCAGTCATACACTACAGGCAATTGAAATGCCAACTAGGCTTCACAGCATGTCTTTGAACTGTAGGATGAAACCGGAGTTGGCAGTAGAAACCCACGAAGCACAGGGAGAACATACAAAATCCACACACACCTGAGGCAAGATTTTAACCTTCAACACTGATTGTGCACACATGACAGTGTTAACTGCTAATCCACTGCACCGTGCCACCCCCCACATCAGCTTTTTTGATTATTTATCTTGATGGAAAATTATGAAGGGCATTTCCGAAAGCGCCAGTGGTGGTGTGAAAACTAAACAGAACAGCAGCAAGGTTGGAGATGATTTCTTCCTTCCACGGACTGTAGATGGATGTGGCTTATCAGTCACAGTTGTGATTACTTGGAGTGAAACGTCTGCTAGAGATAACGCTCTTCTGGGACACAGCCCATGCCCAACCCCTATCAATTACTCAAACCACAAAAGAATTTTTTCTTGAATGTTTACTGCATGTAAGAAATGTATAGAATGTGTTATATGGAATTCTCTTTTTCTTAGGTCAGCATTACTGCCACGGCCGTTCTGCTGCTAAGATTAAGTGTGAACAGATATATTAGATATATTATGATACGGTGCCTTGTAAAAGTATTCATACCCCTTGAACTTTTCCACATGTTTTTACACTACAACTACAATCGTGAATGTATTTTATTGGGATTTTATGTGATAGACCAACACAAAATAGCATATAACTGTGAAGTGTAAGGAAAATGATAAATGCTTGTCAGTTTTATTTACAAAAAAATATCTGAAAAATGTGGCATGCAGCCCCCTTTACTACGATACCCCTAACTAAAATCCAGTGGAACTAATCGTGTTTAGAAATCACCTAATTAGTAAATAGAGTCCATCTGGATGTAATTTAATCTCAGTATAAATATAGCTGTTCTGTGACAACCCAAGGTTTGTTAGAGAACATTAGTAAACAAACTGCATCATGAAAACCCAAGAAACTAAGCAGACAGGTCAGGAATAAAGGTGTGGCTAACTTTAAAGCAGAGTTAGGTTATAAAAAATACCCCAAGCTTTGAACATCTCACAGATCGCTGTTTAATCCGTCATCCAAAAATGGAAAGAATATGGCACAATTGCAAACCTACCAAGACATGGCCGTCCACTCAAACTGACAGGCCGGGCAAGGAGAGCATTAATCAGAGAAGCAGCCCAGAGGCTCATGGTAACTCCGGAGGAGCTGCAGAGATCCACAGCTCAGGAGGGAGAATCTGTCCACAGGACAACTATTAGTCGTGTACTCCACAAATCTGACCTTTATGTAAGAGTGGCAAGAAGAAAGCAATTGTTGAAAGAATGCCATAAGAAGTCCCGTCTGCAGTTCCACATGGCTTGTTGATGACTTCTGGTGTAAAAGTCATACCCTGGATATGCAAATAATTACTAAACCTTATCTACTGTAGGTGTATCAACCTAAACCAGAAAGGTGTATTTTAGGTTTAACTGCATTGCTTTGACATTGCCTATGATTGGATAAAATTCCAGTTATTACTGTATCAATATAAATGAATCCACTGCCAAATTATTTTTCTTTTTATTAATTTGGACCATCTATGTGTCATCCGGCATGTCGAGCGACGAATGCTTTCCACCCTGGAGATATATCCATAGTTTCTTTGACAGTTACTTAAGGGGTCGGGTTGTCAGCTCAATGCCCACCAAAGAACAGGGCTTGTTAAAACACGAAGGTGAAATTTTATTGGGGGACAGCTGCTTAATACTGGGTCATGCACCCCACCAAAAAGGATATAGTAAGATTCATGGACTTTACATCTGCCATTTAAAATCACGACCAGCCATTACTGATTATTTCCCCTTTAGTAGATTTAGTTTGAAGTGAACAGATGGGAGTGCAGGTGCAAAAGAAGACACACTAAATAGATAAGACCTTTTACCAGACTCAATTGGATATCTGCCTTCGCTTTCATTGTCAACAAATCTGATTACAAAATCAAACTACAATAGCCTCTAAATCTGCAACCAATCTAATTTGAGTTGCATAAATAAACACATCTATGGAAGGATTTTTACTTAATTACAAAATCCAATATTTTGATCTCTATAGTGAGCTTGTATTTACTTTAAAATGAAATCATGATCTAATTATTTACCTTATATGAAACATTACAAGTTGTTAAGGTTAGTCTCATGATATCATTTGCAGCTTTTCTTTACAATTTTATGTAAATCTGAAAAAAAAAAAAACCTAATATTTTGTTTATGTCCGCATGGATTTTAAGCCAGATTAGATTCAGAAATGCACTATTTTGTTCTGAGTATCCATTAAAAGATCCTTGTAAAATGCATTGATGGAGCCCTAAATATGCTGTGCTAGTGCTGAGACTAGGTTCACACGAACAGATCATCATTATCTATTCATGGAGCCATATTCTCATTCATTACACCACAAATTTGCCAAGAAATGACCTTGTAATTCAGTATTTAACAGGAGGAAATGATGAAATAATGACAGCCAGTAATGATGGCCTGAGTGGTCTGATCATCAAGATTAGACTGCAAAAAATAAAATAGAAAGGTCATGTAAAACCGTGAAATTGCATCAGGTCACATACAATGTTTTATGATGGTCAATCACATACAATAATGTGTGCCACTTTATTTTGCTTCTCATTCTGTTATTTGGTGTATTTAAGATGAGATAAGACAAAACTTTTTTTGATTCCAGAGGAAATTCCTGTGCCAGAGACTGCTCCAAAAGCAAGGACAGTTTAAAATATATATACAGTACATGCAATGGAGTGAAGTAATAAATAAAGTAAAATAAAATTTAAAAAATCCACGAACTAGACATAAGATAGATAAATGTAGAATGAAACTACCAACAAAGTAGAATACAGCAGTAGCAAAAGAGTAGCAGAAACCAGACTCTGAAGTAGAATTAGCATAGCAATTAGCATATTGCTCACATGATTATCATCTCATCGCCTAAACCGTTATGGAAAGTTCCAATTAGTGTTCGCGACTAGACACAGTCTTAGTGTTTAAGTCTAGGCTAAAAACCTATTTATTTAGCCAAGCATTTTTGTCCAATAGATGTGCCTTAACTAAAGGAGCAGATCTGGGGGACTCATGGATGTAGAGTATTATGGTGAACTGGTTTGTTTAGATGCTGTCTTCCCCACTCTCACTGATCACTCAAGTTTGCTGACGGTGAAGTGATAGTCTCTCAATAGATCAGGAATGGAGTTTCCCACAGTCTACCTGAGTCTCCAATAAAGAACTGGACTCTATATTAACTTAAAGACATCAACTGTTACACTGAACTTCCACCCTCCTGACACACAGAATGACTGCAGAACAATCCCTGCTATCCGTTATGACCTTAATGAGGATGGGTTCCCTGTTGAGTCTGGTTCCTCTCAAGGTTTCTTCCTATTGCCATCTCAGGGAGTTTTCACCCTTGGCTTGCTCATCAAGGGACAATCTTATCATTTTGATTCATACACATTCACATTTCATACAAACTTCCATAATTTCTTTTGATTGTGTAAA
>JAQQZT010000015.1:20895093-20910696 GCA_030068275.1 Clarias platycephalus | reverse complement strand
TTCTTGTATTTTTAATGTAGTCTTGACAAATAGTTCTCCAGGCTTCCCTCCAGGCTTTCCTTTTTGGAAAGTTTTAACTCTCTTTTTCAGGCCAGTCGCTGTTTTTTTTTTTATTGGTTAGCTTTACAGTGACCTCTGAATTATTGAAGCATTAACAATAAAAAACACGTAACTTAAGGCATGAACCAGTGAGAAACAGGTGCAGATGATGACAGATGATCAGTCCGGTGATTAGTATACTGCTGATGCTGAATGATGATCCGCCATAGTGCTATTACTGTATTTAGCAGTTATTATATACTATGCAAGAACTATGCAAGAACATTTAGGCGACACCTACAACATATCTTTAAAAAAATATCCAAACCCACAACCCGGAGAATAGAACTTAATTAAGACATTGTGACTATTCCTCAAAATTACTAGCCTGAAGATTTATTCTGCTTCGTCATGCAATACAAGATATCACTGGTGCCACGTTTAAGTTCACTGAACAAATAAGCAGTGAAATAAGTTTAAAATAGCACCAGTTACAGCCTCAGGATCTGATGCTGAGTTACAGACAGTCAGAATCAATCCACTCTTGAGGTTCAGTCTCGAAGCAAACTTAACCTTTACCATCCATGGTAGAGCATTCTGATGTGAAATGGTTAGCACACATACAGTACGTATACGGGACTTTCCATAAATCTGTCTAAACCTTTCCACCACAAGAATAAATGAAATTGTGTTATTTGTCCTATGAGGATGGGAGGGAGCAAAAAGAGTAATATGCGTTCTTTTCTGCAAAAATGAAAATCAGAGTATTGACTGTGCATTGCTCTAAGCTATGAAGTTGCTCACAGAATCGGAATTCAAAATGGTGCACAACAATCTGTAAGGTTGTCCCGGGCAAAGCTGAAATTAAGGATGCCAGTACATACCCAAATTTACAAATGATATGTATTTTTTTCTTTTTATGGAAAACAATAGTCCTAGGGTTTGAACAGGGCCTATCCTTGCTTTCATTATTATGAAAATGTATGCATTAGTATACAGTAATAAAATGCAGAGGATGTATAACTGCAGATTTCATGGCAGGTAATCAATTATTCTTGGTATGAAAAAAAAACCTTGCTTTATTCAGTATAATATTTAACTATCTCAACCACAAGCTATATTGAGAATCGCATACTGTAGCAGCTCGAACCTGTACTGTAGCTTTTTTAGGAGCTTTCTGAGGGTATCAGATCTAATCTTAACCCAACAAAACCCTGTCAAGCTGTTGTCACTTTGAAGACTGAAAGGACTCTAAAAAAGCATGCGGCACAATCCTTGTATCACACTGCTCTCTTAACCTCTAAGAACTTACATTATCTCGAGGGGATCTTTCCCAGGGTTCACCAGGGCTTTAAGAGCATTTGAAAACAGTCAGGCATGAAAAGCAAAAGAGAAAATGTACAGTATGTTTACACTGTAAGTCAAACTTGAAATGTACTTGAGGTAAATGAGAATAAATACACAATTGTTGGTTACTGTTAAAAACTAAATGGATGGAATCATGGATGGAATCACACTATGGAAATTTGTCTACAAGTTTACATGAATCATGAATTTTACTAAGAGTGAAGCTAGCTAAAAAATAAAAGGACAGATTGGACAGGATGCATGCAGTGTGCATGATCTGTCTTGCCAAGATACACGTAACATTACAATGCACATTAACATGCTGTTCCTGCTCAGCAGTGTCTAAGTGTTAACATAACACACAACTGGCAGTATTACTGGGTGAATTGTTTGTTAAAGTGCAAAATTTGCAGCCAAAATGCAGGAATTTAGCTTAATTAATTAAATTTCTCAATTTAGTTTAAAAGTGGTCACCCAGTAAAATAAAAATATGTCCGTGTGCATTAAGAATCATCAATTTTATACTTGCCTTGTGTCACAATGAGCTGAAATGACACTGTCATGGGGTACCTAAAGAAAGGAACTCGTGCAATAACTGTCTGCACAAACTACCATGTCACCTTTGATCTGTTTTTATTTTATTATGCCTGAGAAACTAGTGAGGTTTCCCAACATCTACCAAACATCGGCACACCAATTTAACACGCAGCTCATTTACTAATCAGGAAGATTTCTGCGCAGTTCAGTTTCCCGATCAGCATTAAACAGTTTTCGTTTTTTTTATAATGAAATAAGTTGGAATAATTACTTAGTTGCAAATTGTAGTCAGTCATGTGTTACCAGATCGATTGAACAGGAGACAAAAGTTGCATGTATAATTCAGTTCTTCATGTGGTGAGTGTGAGGAGATGTGATGAAGCCCCCGAAGATCAACAAGACGAAATAATGCTAAAACTCAATGATAAATCTAAAATTACATTAAAGAAGCAGAGACCAGATGTTACATAGCTGAGACATGAATTGTGTAGTTGTGCACTTTAATAATTAAGTCTTGCTTTCACGTTCAGTTCACCTTATTTCCACTGGGAATTAGGGTTTACATTATATCCCCAAATGGCAACGTTTGTACACTTAGTGGTAATTGGTATTGCCTGTGTAATCGCCCAGAGACCTGGAAGAAAAAACATGTAGAAATTAAGTTTTCCATTTCTGAGAATACTTTCAGTGTTATACAATTTAAGACTTAACTTCCCAATTAGAGCGTGATCCGGCTGCAGGTGTTTTGAGCTATAAAAATAGGTTTAGCCGGTCATTAGGGTGAATTTCCTGCTTTCATGTAGAAATGAGCATTGTGTGTGAGAAACCTCTGTGAAGTGACAAAGCCGAGGATGCAGGTGTTTAATCGAGCAGACCCATGGTCAGTTATTCAAAGCCATGCTAATCAACATTAGTCTTTCAAACATGCCCAAAGGCGCAGATGTGTGTGGGTGAGGGACAGAAATATTGAAATATATGTGCGCTTGTTTAAATTAGACAGCAAAGTCTTGTCGGAGGTGTGTCTATTTTAAAAGACTTTTAAAGGCATGTTAATTAAAAAAAGAAGCTCATACATAATCTGAAGAGCTATCAAATGTATAATACATCAAGGAGAGCTTATGAATATCAGCAACATAAAAAAGATGTAAAGTATACAGCCGGGTTATTTATTTATTTATTTATTTTACATTTTGCAGCGCCTAATTTTTTTTTTTTACATTTAAAAGTAAGATTGATAAATGAGGTATACTTATAAAAATGCCATGCCGTGTTTTTGATGCAAACATTACCATTAAAAAGAAAGAATGAAAGAAAGAAAGAAAGAAAGAAAGAAAGAATCCCCAGACCTTCGTGTGGTGAATTAGTGAAATTAAATATTAATGTGCAATATGAACACCCATATTGTAAACAACATTAGCAGTATCACAGGGGAACGTGTTATTCTAATGCTTACACAAAATCAACATTTCTCTTTAAAATTATATTTCAAACTGATTCATCTCATTAGCACTGAAGTCACCGTTTATCTCATAGCCTGTGTTTGCTTACGGTTTCAAGACAACGCTGTTACTTTTTGATATGGAAAAGTTTTTTTTTTTTCATGGTGAAGTGATACACCTCAATGCTGTCACGTTTTACTACTGGATAACAAAAAAGCAAACATGGATGACAAATAATTGTTTGTGAAGAAAGCAACATATACTGATGAATGCTGATAAATATAATGTCCAGTGCAAAGCTGTTCTCCTTTTAGCATGAACATGCAGTTAAACATATTAGGAGAATGATGAACAATGTGCTACATAATCATGAACCTTAATTTCCTTTGCTATGATTTCATACAAGGAACGCATCACAAGTGAGTTTATTATTATTATTATTATTATTATTATTACGTCTTATTTCTCATGTATACATGGGAATTCAAGTTTAACCGGGATTTTTGTTTGTGCAGAATAACAGAACACAGTTATGAGAGTAAAAACTCTATATAATCCCCTGCTACACTAATGCACTTATCTCAGAGTTTCACTAGTGCTTGCATACCATCATGTTAGAACGTTCTTTCAGGACACCGGAGCCATAATCGGACTCCCTATTTCATGTCTGAAACACTGTCCTCCTTGGAACTCTTTTACTGGCCCAAAGATGTGGAAATGGCTTGGAGTGAGGTCAGGACTGCAATCCCAGCGGAGTTCCTGTAATGTGCAAGCGCTGTGGTGAGCAGTGTGAGGTTGTGTATGTCCCGCAGTGTATGGGTATGAACACCTTTGGAGATCAAACTGGGCCATTTTTTCCATTAAAGGAAAGTGCCATTAAAGGAGATCCTGGACAAACAGCATTTCAGAAGTGAAGCAGGCAGTCCAATCATGACTTTGGCGTGCTGAGAAAATGTTCCACCTTGATGGTATCCAAGCACTAGTGAAACTGGGATTTGTATAGCAGGGGGTTATACAGAGAAATAAAGGGAGTTTGTACTGTCTTAACTGTGTTCTGTTATCCTGCGTAATCAAAGATCCCGGTTTGACTTGAACACTCCCTTACTTCACAGCACAGTGAATTTTTTTTTTATGTTGTTTTTGCATATCCTAACTTGATAAAAAGCTTGAGTCAGCCATAATACAGCACTCTTGGAGCAGAGGCGGTTAATGGACTTTACTCCCAACCTTCTAAACAGTAACCCAGAGCTTTCTGCATTGACCCATCACTGTCCCAACATAATTATAAAAAGGATATAAGAACAAGATGAGGAAATCTGCTCCATAGACCACAATGCCAAACTGTTATAATGAAGGCACTAACACAGTGGGCTAAAAGTAAAAAAAAATATTGAAATACAAAAGGTAAACCTGCATTACTAAATCCCCTTCGCTCTCAAGATCTCTTCATTATAAAGTCTGTTTGTGTGTTGTGATCTAACAGCTGTAATTATAATTGCAAAACCGTTTACATAAAATGATAGTGCGGGTCAGTGAACAACCGATATATTTGTGCTCATTTTGTTTCCCCATGAGATGCGTAGCTTTTAGCAGCAATTTTGCTATTCAATTACACAATCATTACTTCTGTGTAGCTTGTCGTGATTTTAATTTAAGTGCACAGCATACAGAAAGTGTGGTTTTTAGATATCTGTGGATTTCTGTGGAGTTTATGCTTTACTCATAAAAAAGGCAGCTTGAACAGACTTTTGATTCAGCGCTGATGCACCCGGAGTGGATTAAACTGCTTGTTAAAGTGAAATTTAACGAGGTCGTGATGCGACGTACGATGAGTTCTTAATGTGACACCTTTGGTGCAAATTGGCCTTTGGACTGTGTTAACACAACGCAACATAAATAGCTAACTAGCTCTGTATATATTATATCATTATAATTTTTTTAGCCCAGCCAATTAGGTGTCCTGGCAACCCAAACATGGGACTGGACAAGCTCTGCTTCTGTCTTGCCCTTATTTTTCTTCTTCATAAATGTTTATTGGCAGAAGCTTTTGTAGTTGTTCTCACATTTTATTGTTAATTTCAATTTCGGCAACTTCTTTAATTCAGCGGCCTTAATAGCATTAATTAAAGAAGTACTTCAAGCTTATTTTTGTACATACAAAAATAAGCTTAAAGTACTAAGCTTTGGATGTTTGTATTATAGACGAACATTACAAATTGCATGGTCTTGCATAACTGTAATTTGCTGTCCTGATATAATATGGTCGTTTAAGATTAATGCTGAAGACGGCTTATTGTAATCTTTTATATTCGGATGATCAAAAAGATCCTGTTCTATTCAATCCATTGTTAACAGCCATGGCCAGCAGGATTTTTTCCATCCCCGATTCGTTGAAATGGAAGTGGCTTAGATCAGCAACAGCTTGTGCAAAAATAAATCCATTTCATACTTGCACATTTGCACAGGCTGACACGATAATCTTGATTTATGACAGTGTTTTGCTCAATCCCTCAACGAAATGATTTATTCTGCTACTGAGCTGAAACATAGAGGGGCAAATCATAATCACCCTTTTGATAGGAGAGAAATGAAACTAAGATGATACCCAAGGCTGACTGATTTAATCGAAAAAGAGATCAGAAGCAGTGAGAATGTAAATGCTAATGATGTCCTGTTCCTCAACAAAGATATCATTACTAACAGCAGTCTCCAACCTAAGTGCTTCAGTAATTCACATGGATTTGTATATTTTGTAGCTACCTACAGTATATATGGATGAAATTTAGTTTTTAAACAAATAAAAGTCAGTCTTTTTATTTTTATTTATACTATTTGTGGACAAATGCCGAAATTTGGTTTTTAAAGTGGACAGCCACTCAAAGACAGCCATCTTATGTACCGTGCTGATGAAAATTCCCTAAACCAAGCTTGAGTAATTGTGTCAAGGGATCAATTCACATGACCAGGTTTTGTGTCACCAAAATGACACAAATTTTTTTTTTTTTTTTTTTTTAATCACATTTGTGTCACCGTCCTCACATACATATGATGGGTTCTTGAATAAATGAGAATGGTCAAAACTGAACTGAAGTGGCCTTTTCCCAAGGCCCATGCACATGTCACTGTCAGAGTGTTCATCTTCTGAAACTGATTCAAGCAAAACAGGAAGGAAACTTTACACGTGGGACATCTTGAGGTACTAGTGCATTCACATTTAAAGGCATATACAGTATGTGACAGGCATTTACAGGTGTGAACCATGAACTTAAAACTTGAAACATGAAGATAGACCAATCAGATCTGATCAAATCAGAATTGTGTAAAGTTAGTAATGGGTACAGGGCCAAACATGGTATAGAACATGATGCAACATGGTGGAATTACTGAGCAATAAAAAAAGAAGTCATTTGCATTTACTGGAATCATTTTACTGTATATAATCCTATTGTAATTATAAAGTATGATATAGTGTAACTAAATTTACATTTGGCCATATTTATTTATTTAATTTTGTGACTTATGACAAAGCAAAAGGAATTGTTTTGTTTTATTTCACAATTTTGCTAAATGTAGGTAATAGAAGCTGAAACTGACTTAAAATACCATTTTTATTCAGATTTGAAATCTTCCCAGATTATAATTCTTAGCATCTTTAATAGGCAAAAAAGAAATAATTGAAAATTGCATTCACTGCAGTGAAACTGAAAGGAAATGTATGCAGTCAATAGAATGATGAATGTCCTAGGTGTCTAAAGGGTTAACCTATATTAAAATGTGCATTATGCTTACCAAGCTCTGTTCCATGTAGTTATTGACTTACTACTGATAACTTTTCTACATGTTTGCCACTAGGTCAATCCTTCCTGTACATTCAATTCAACATGTCGGTCTTATGTCACCTTCAGTCTGCCCTCAGCACTGAAACATGCTGTGCAAGCGCGCAGCCAAGTTTCTATCTCTTAAGCCATTGATTGCCATCTCTGATCCCCTCTGGCACCTGCAAACTCGTGTCAGGTTTAACACCATCATTTATTTCAGTTGAGGTTTTTCCCCCCCTTCCAATATCACTGCTTTTAATTTACAAGAGTGTGAATAATCAGATATGTAGCAGATCTCAGTGTGATGAATTAAACTAAAGATGTCATAGTTCAGCCTCCCTGCGGGTGGAATAGGTCAGGACACTGGAATCATGTGGTTCGAGCACCAGTACTTGCCCTAAATGCCAGCTCATTAGGGGCAAATGAAAAAGTGTTCTATTCACGGCACATTAACATTTTATTTTCACCCTAATGGACAACTCTGGGCTTCTAGGAGCCAAGATGTTCCTATGTGAATCATTTTTCCTTAGAATAAAGGATAGCTGGTGTTTTTTTTACTGCTAAGAAATAAGACTGGGGAAAATAAAAGAAGAGATAGATGTTAGCAAAAAATGCTCAAATCAGCCATTTTACATGAGCTTGGGGGCAGGGGGGTATTTTTTTGTTTGTTTATTTATTTCTTTTAGAAAAATTACTTTTTTATTATGATTAAAGTTACCATATATTGTTCCTCACCCATCTTTTTACTGTCATTGGCACTTGTAAGTTACCAAATTTGCTTTTTCGCACAATTACGGGTACATTTTTATTTTTATTTTTGTGCTTTATATATAGTGCCAGTTAATGTGTCAATGTGATTAACATTCACAACAAGTTCTTTTAGAAATATTATAAACCATACAATTTAGAGTTCATTAAAACTCATTGGTGTTTCTTTTCTTTATTCAGAACCTAAACTCTCATGACTTGCATTCATTACATTTTCCTTTCTCATTCCTGTCCAGGTTATACAGTATCAATTGTGGCTTGAAACATCAACTTGGAAATCCAACTAGTCTTGATACATTTTAATATTTTCCATGAAATCATATTCCTAAAATGAAAAATTCATTCTTATCAAAGCTACCCATTTTTATTAATTTACATCAGTTTCCATTCACTGTCCAGAAGATGCATTACATACTGTCCACACAAAGAGTTTTTCCATGTTACTCACCATCTAGTTGTGCTCCTATTATGACCATAGCAATATCAAATAAAGGTTATAATTATCTTATGGCATTTCCATCCCCGATGTTTACTCTTACTTTGAAGGTCAGTATATCAGCAGCAGAGTATGACTGCACCTAAGGCCATCTGAGACATTCATACAGTATTAGAATCCATACTCATAATTCTAACTCAGCATAGAGTGGCATACATGACTTTATTTTAATATAATATATTACCAGCTCTTCTGTTTGAACTCAAACACATCCTGTTTACTGATGGTATTGTGAGGTGGTGCCTTGTGGGTGATGTATAATGTGTGTGGAATCATTCCTATCCTATCCTATCAGGAACTTTCCAGGAACTTTTGCTGGAAAATATGCTCTGAATTTGATTTCTAAGTTCCAAAAATAACTAAGTTTTCTGAATGTTATGCTTCTAGGAACTGTAACACAGGAGACTTATGAGTAGAATAAGGAACCATTTGCAGGAGATTTAATAAAAACCGAATCCAACCAATTGAAATTGCAATGCAAATGTCCACAACAATAAGGCACATGGGGGTCAAATGCCATTAATACTGTCAAAGAGTAATCCAAGGCAAGTCTGATAAATAAGGTCAAGTTCAATGTACATAAATGCAAAAAGTAATAACTAGGTGTGGCACTTATGCAAAAACTAGCATCCACTGTAATGGCATTCGACCACTGCTAAAAGCATTTTATGAATATTTAAATATATTTTATCTTCACATTTACATTTGGAAATGTAATATAGAATACAGATGACACAATATTATGATATCATCCAAATCATTGAGGAGGAAAATTATATTATTGCGAGATGGAACTGGGAGATAAAATATCTACTTATCCATTCACCATAGAGCAACATTGAAGGATTATGTGAATGATGTTTTCAATTAGTCAAATGACCCCAATGCTAACAAAGATCATCATAAATACTTTACTTTTACCATTGAGCTGTTTTCAATGACAGAAACCATTAGAGACTTGACAATTTCTAATGTTTGTTGAAGTTCCCCATTTACTCATTTTGCTTTAGTAATTGAAGTTCTATCTTTATAAGATTAGTAAGTATCCTGCTGCTTGATTCATTAGGCAGGAAAAGAAACACATTTCTATTTATATCTAAAGAAACTCTCCATGACACTCCTACTTCAATCTGCGTAACTTGTGTAAGCCGAGCAATGATGATTTGAAGTTATTTAGATGATGCTCTAAGTTAATGCAATGGTTAAACGGAATCTAATTTACACAAATCTCCACTTCCACCAAATGGAGTCAATCTGTCATGGAATGGAAGGGCAGGGTTTTTGTTTTTTTTATTGAAACCAATAAACAAATGAACCAGTGAAGAAAACAGAGGTTCTAGCAGAAACATGACACTGGCAAAGTTTTGGCCTTTAGCAAGCAGGCCTAATTTAAAAATGAACAGACAAGACTGGATCGACCCAATGCTGTCAGAAAGACTTTTCAAATAATTTTTTTTACAAATTACAAATTTTAAAATGTGTGTCTAGGATTTTGACATGTGATGAGATTGTCAATTGAGCATCATGGGACATTAGTAGTTGAAGACTCGAGAATGACATGATCAAGTAAGATACATTTAATATCAGAAGGTTTCTTATTTAATCCCCTGTCACATTGAGCCACATTCACGCTACATCCTAGAAATATTGGGTTAACACAGTAAGAACTTAGCAAGAATGCAGTAAAAATTGTTAAGGACATAGTATTAATGATTAGAGTTGACCCTATGATATTGTGTTGTCGCTATCTCAATGAAGTTCTCGCAACAACCTCTTCAGGCTTGTGCTATGACCACAGTACTGTAGGTCCATGACATGTTGTAGAAGACCACTTTAAGTTCATACTATATTACGTTCTTCTGGTGCTTACTGTGGTGTATGTGCAGAAGGGGATACATCCTGCATCCAATTCCACATACTATCATTTCGTAATAAAAAACCCTGCCTATGTTACTGTATTTATACCAACCAGCTGGACTCAGTACCAACTTAGTAAGCAGGTGATAAGCACCTAGTAAGAGTGAAGTGAGATCTGATCGGATATCATAATAACTCAGTTCAATCTCATTGGATTTGGTGAGTGCGTGATTATGTGTGTGACAACATGATAGATGCATTAAGAATCTTACAGGGAAGTGGCGAGGAGGTAGTATGAATTTGATAAATGCTGTGTTTTTCTATATTTTTATGACGCAATCAGAACTTCATCAGGGTGTAACCAGGACCTTAGTTTTGAATGATAGTTAAATTGTATGTAACAAGTAAGATATATTTATACAGTAGCTTCCAAATTGTTTCTGTTTTTTCAGACTTTCAATTAAATATTCTTACATATGTGGTTACTGATTATACTTGAGGTCTTTTTTAAAAAGCAGTTTTAGAAATACTGTATATTATTAAAAGTATATATTAAAACCATAGTTATAGTTCATTCTTTACATATACTAGTGAAATTCACATTCACATTAACAACATTCATAATTCATCTCCTACCTACTGTAGCATTTGACAGCAGAAGCAATATCTACAGTTTTTCATCTAGCAGACTTTTGGACATTTGGACTCCACAAATGTTGTCTCGCTTGATTGACCCCATTTTTAGCAAGGAGAAAATTATGCAAATATTATTTTGTTTGAACTGTTCATAAACAGTCGATCTGAGGTAATGCCCTAATCTGACAGTGGGGAAAAACAGCAAACAGCAAACAGACATGCTATAAGAGAGTTTTTTTTTTTTTGAATGAAAGAAATTTCAAGGAACAGTTTAAACATCATTTAAATGAACCTTAAATGATAAATGGAAATTTTCTTCATGGTCCACATATTAATTTACGTTCTATGCTCTTCCTGGCACAACCCTCCTCATTTTCTTTTCTGAGTGTACCTTAAATGATAAACGGAATAAAAGGAAAACAGTAGGAAATCTAGTTGAAGATATTGCATAAAAATCTATAATATTTAGTTATGACGCAGAAAACCATGATTCGGTGCTGTACAGATAATCACAACATTTTTACACCTTTACATTTCAGTCTTAACTTTAAACTTAGAAACAAGTCGATGTCATGGCGCTGTTTCCAATTTTCTTCTCCAGATTTCAGATAAAAAATTTTATATGAGGCAAAGCTAAAAAGTATAGTAGCCATTACGCCCTATAGCAGCATCTGAGTGTCACGGGACAGCTAGCTGGTCACCCATGTAGAGAGAGACTTCAGGCTGAAATCAGTGAATGCCATTTGGCTTATCTCTGGGCACCATTTAGCCAGCTTGCTGGAATCTCAGAAAAGAACAAAAAAATCCCAGGTGACATCCAGAAAAAGGTCACCCAAAAATAGACAAAGAAAGGAAGAGGTAAACACAAGCAGCTAAAACAAGGAACAGGAAAGAGCTGAAATCGGAAGAAATGTCAGGGTTGGACAGGTCAGAAAGAGGACCGAGCTTACATGGCTAAATTAGGTCCACTGACAGTTATTTAACAGAAGTTTCTTTTTTCTGCCAGAATTGTTTAGCCTGGTGTACCTGTAAAATGTACCCTTGGTCATGACCGGTCTCTAGAACCATCCGAAAATAACAGGTAAGTAGGAAGTGAGATATTCTTAGTGTTTTCATGTTTAATAAAGGCCAAGAAAGAGTGCAGCACCTGGAGAAGAAAATTGGAAACAGCGCCATGACTACAAAAGATGAGAGGGAAAGAGAAAATAATGTGCTACTGTACTGTATGTACAGTAAGTGCACTCAAAGAGAGACAGATTTTTTTGGATCATCAGAAGATTTATTTATTTGTTTGTTTGTTTGCTTTTTTGTTTGTTTGTTTGTTTGTTTGTTTGTTTGTTTGTTTGTTTGTTTGTTTAGAGTACATCTTCTGAAATGTCTGAAAAAATATAGTACATGTAAGTAATTTCATACATTTTAAATCATACAATCACTTCCAGTTAGAGTTCTATCTTTATATAGGTCACAATAGAGTTGAAGTTTATCTAGCAGGAACCTCAATGTTAGATGACTGTTGTAATTTGGTTGCAACCACATTGCAATCATTTTCGCCTTTGGGATGACATTGTTTTTAAAAGTTAGAACAATTTTAATAAAATTACACAGACATGACACTAAATGTTAAATGTAAATGTAAAATTTAACCTTTCTTAAAGCAGTTAAGCTAATTAACAAAAAGTCCCTGTTTGCACAGCATCTAAACTGCATCCCATCTGGTGAATTGTTGAGATCTTAATGTTATGTATGTGCATTTACTAGCATTAACAACCAGTGGCGGCTGGTGCAAAAAGTTTTTTGGGGGGGCGCAAACAAAATTAAAATTAAACTTTTAATAATCGCCTGTAAATAGCCATAAGAAGTGCTGGAAAAGCACCAAGTGTATAAGCTTGGTCGCACTTGACTGCTGCTTAATTAGAAGATCAGGTCGATCTGGTCCAAGCTCTTTAACTCTTTTTCTTTCTTCGTCCAATCGCCTTGCGAAGGGGTATTTCAGCAAAGAAATTACAGAATTTTCTCTCATATTTAGCTGGCTTCCACGTCAATCACTATTCAATACATTAACTAACAATCTGCTGACCGTTAATAAGACTCGTTGAGAATGGTCCAATCACATGAGCCCAAATATTTAAGATCAAAAGTGGGAGCCTCTGAGTGGCGCAGTGGTAAAGTGCTCGCCCTATCATCCGGAGATCGCTGGTTCGGTTCCCGGGTGATGCTATAACCTCTCACAGCCGGAGGTCTTGAGAGAGCTGATTGGCCGAGCTCTCTCAGCGGGGAGGGATGAGAGATACTTAGTGCTCCCACATTAATCACGGCTCTACAGCCAATCAGGGGTGTCTGTGAGCTTGCTCACGCAGAAGGAGCGTATAGCGCTGTCCTCCGAGTGTGTTACACCGCCCCTAACAGTGGCGTCACGTGGTTCGGAGGAAACATGTGATAGTCTTCGGCCCTCCCGGCTGAATGGTAGTAGCCTTAATGTGGGAGCCCCCTAGTGACGGGGAGGAATTGGACACGACTAAATTAGGGAGCAAATCGGGGAAAAAATGCAAAAAAAATAATAAAAAGTGGGAGTGTACAGTGTTGCGCCCCAAGGACAAAAAAATTTAAATTAGAAAAAATGTAAGGCAAAGTCACACTCACTCACTCATTCATGGTCTATACCACTTTATCCTGTATAGAGGGTCGCAGGGGGGCCTGAAGCCTATTCCAGGATGCACGGGTGCCAATCCATCGCAGGGCATAAACACACTCATCCACTCATTCAAACATTTGAGAATGTCAATTAGCCTAATCTGCATTAGAGCTGTAATCGGGCCTTAAAAGTTAGACCCGACAGGGCCCGAGCCCAACAGATTTCGGCCGGAGCCCGACAAGTACATTTTGATTGACAGCCTTTTAAAAGCCCGAACTCGTTTACAGCCCGACATTATTCAAATGTGCACAAGCGTACAGCTCTTTTGCCTTTGGTCAAGAATGAGTAATTTATACATGTTTTAACATAATTTATTTATGACTAACGTATAAGCTGGCAAAAAAAAGACCCCTTGCAGCAAATTATTTTGTAGTCCCAGCTAATTTAATGTACGTGTTGGTCCAGCCTTTGTGCTGGGCCTGGATTGAAGGTTTCTCAGAATTGTTAAGGCAAAGCTGTTCCTCCTGACACACTGTGAGGGACAGACGGCTTGGGCAGACACCTGTGGTGTATCATCTCATTTCCTCCCAGCACAACCAGATTGAGCCCATTGGGAGGAGTGAGCAGTCATGCTGTCATTGTCATATTCCAAACTGATGCAATATTTTTTTTCACTTTTCACCACGTCTTTGCATATTTCAACCAGGCTAAGACATATCTTGGTTTGAACAGCGCCGCCTGACACAGACCTTTTTCTACATGACATGAATACATTTCTCACATTGCTCATTCCTCTGCTCTTCAGGGAAAAAAAGAGCATAACCCAAATGTACTGTCATCTGCTGAATGGAGCACAATGCTTTTTATGGAAGTACTGTACCAAACTGGCATCTGACCACCAAACAACAGATGATACTACAATAGTTTTTTGTTACTGTTATTTTAGTTACATTAGTCTCTCCAGCTCACATAATAAATAAATAATAAATAACTAGTACGAGGGGGTATGAAAAAGTTTGTTTTTCACCGCATGTCCTTTCTCAGACGCCTTAATACCTGTCAGAATGGCGCGAATGGCGAAAAACGACAATGAGCGTGCACTTGGTCGAGCTGCAGTCCTGCCTCGGCTTTTTTCGGTCATGGAGCTGATGGACTCTTCCACTGTGAGGACTGCTTCTTAGGGTTAAAGGTGAAACCCATACACAGTACCATACCGACACAAATTGGGACACCGACTTAAAGGTCGGTGCTCACTCTGACCGTATGTGCAGCTTTGTGCTGCCATCTGTTAACGTGTTACAAAACTAGTCTCAAAATTTTTTGATTCCCATTTGTACATGGATGAACGAATTTTATTTCAAAGATATTTTATTTAGAATGTAAATCTGCCAGTTACGTACATTGTACATGTCCCTTCTGTTTTTCAGGGATCCTAAAATGAGCTGGGATCTAAGCTGCCTACATTGTGCCTGTCCCAGATGTAATCACAATCGCCAATGGCTTCATAAAAAGTCAGTATGCTATCATGAGCTTCCGAGTGTTAAAAGATTAGCACACATTACATCAAGAGATCAAGCATAGTTGTTTCATCTTACAATGGGAGACCTTTGTCATAATTTGGCTCCCACACTTCAAAAATCTCTCCTGTGCCCCTACAAATAACCAATTTCTGATCAGTAATCATTGTTCCCAACAATCTGTCACTGATCACTACTGTTCGCAATAGCCAGGCACTGACCATGATTTTCCCTAACAACCTGTCACTGATCACATATTGTTCCCAATGATCATTCACTGATCACTACTGTTTCCAACAACCTGTAACTCATTGCCATTGTTCCCAAAGACCAATCACTGACCACTATTGGTTTCAAAGACCAGAGAGAGAGGATTACTCTGGGTAAAACGTCAAAAGTATAATTAATTTGATTGATTGCTTAAAGGTCAAAGGTCATGTCAAAAGGTTATGTGAAAGGTGATATTAATTATATTTCGATTACAATATTTCATTTTTGACAGCTAAAGGTCAAAGGT
>JAQQZT010000015.1:20847288-20867239 GCA_030068275.1 Clarias platycephalus | reverse complement strand
TCTGGTCATGGATTTTAGTCTAAAGCACAGACTCTGGTCATGGATTTTAGTCTAAAGCACAGACTCTGGTCATGGATTTTAGTCTAAAGCACAGACTCTGGTCATGGATTTTAGTCTAAGCCAAAGAGTGACTGATTCAGCTCCAGATACGGCCCCGTCTACAGTAATGTTCAAATCTGTTCCTTAGACCCCTCTTCCCAAGGTCTGGCTTATTTTCTAGGTTTGACCTTGGCTTGCTCGTTTGAATAACAAGTAGACTAATTTTATGGGGTCTATTGTACTTAGTTTTCAGATATGTGAAGGTCGTGTTGAGTATATCAAGCTAATCTTGAGTTATAAAATAATAGGAATTCACTTTTATCAAAGATCAGGTTATAGCTAATTAACAGTGCAATGTATATAGTATTTTAATAATGTGAATGCTATAAATAGGTTTGATTTTCTAATACATTTTTAAAAAATAAATTCAATTAGATACCATTAGATGCCAACCTTTGGCCAATCAGAATAGGCAATTTATGTCACGTTTTGCAATATAGCCACATGCTCTCCACTTTACTTGGAGTTTATGTGTGAAGTTCGTATTTGCCTTTAAAAACACTTCTAAACCTTTAACTCGTGAAGTTTGTTCAGTCCCAGCCAAGCTACGAGTTATGAATTATGTGCCTTGTAGATTTATTTACTAGATCTGGCTCTGAGCTGAACTGCCTCCGCCTGTTTGTGGACATACTTAGGAGGGGTTATGGGTATTATAGGTGGTGAGTGGGAGGGAGAGGTTTGTGCATGGTGTGTGTGGTGCACTTTTCCCCCTCCTCACCCTGTGGAAATGGACACTGCCGATGTATTTATAGACTCGGTGGACAGTAAAGAGCTGTTTCTCAAGACACAGTTAGTCACATGCGTTCGTCATAACTGATATCAGACTCTAGAAGTTTCTGACACGTCATCTTCCGTTCAAGGTTTTAAGTAGTTTAAGACGTCTAAAGAACTTGTACAGGTAGGAGGACGGGTTTATTAGTGAAAAGATAAAGGACCCTTTATTAAAGCTGTTGATAAATAAGTATGTGTTAATAAACGTCTTTTTATGCTGATCATGAGCATAGGAAATCTGTTTTCGCGCAGCTCTTTGATCAAATCATTCTTCTTCAGTTGATCCTTATCTGTAACCGAGTATGTGATGTTACCATGTTTGGTTTCTCTCTTCACAGATGACAAGAGTGTTTTGAGTCCACTCCAAACCAGAGACTGTTATCAGGCAAAACCGTGTTGCGATGGAGAAGCCAGTGTTACAGACGCAGCATTCCATGCTGCCATTCTTCGATACAGCCCATGCTGTGAACCTGCTGCGTGGCATCCACGAGCTCCGTGCTGAGCGCAAGTTTTTCGATGTGACCCTGTGTGCCGAGGGAAAGGAGTTCCACTGCCACCGAACGGTTCTGGCCGCTGCCAGTACCTACTTCCGTGCCATGTTTGCTGGTACGCTCCGTGAGAGCGCCATGGACAGAGTGGCACTACACGAGGTCTCGGCTGAGCTGCTCGGACTCCTAGTTGACTTCTGCTACACGGGCTGTGTGACCGTCACGTGCGACAACGTGGATGTGCTGCTCAAGGCAGCTGACCTCTTTCAGTTCCCCTCAGTCAAGGCGGCATGCTGCGCTTTCCTCGAGCAGCGCCTCGACGTCTCAAATTGCCTCGAGATCCAGGACTTTGCGGAGGCGTATGCGTGCAGCGAGCTGGCCACCAGTGCCCGCCGCTTTACGCTCAACAACATTATGGAGCTGGCCAAGGGCCAGGAGTTTGAGCGTCTCCCCTGGAAGCGCTTGCTGGAACTAGTCTCAGACGACGCGTTACGCGTGGACAAGGAGGAAACGGCTTACCAGATGGCGGCGCGCTGGGTTAAAGCTGACCCGCGGAGAAGGCTCCAGTACTGGCCTGAACTCCTCCAGCAAGTACGCTTGCCTTTCGTCCGGCGCTTCTTCCTTCTCGCTCGGGTTGAGAGCGACCCACTTGTCTACCTAAAACCAGAGTGTCTGCGCCTGGTAGGCGAGGCACGCAGCTTCCAGTCGGGAGAGTACGACCGGCACGACCGGCCGTGCCAGCGCATGCGCCCTCGTCCTTCTACCGGGCTTGCCGAGATCCTGGTTGTGGTGGGAGGTTGTGACCAAGACTGTGATGAACTTGTGACCGTCGACTGCTTCAACCCACAGACGGGCCAGTGGAGATACCTTGCCGAGTTTCCTGACCATCTTGGAGGAGGCTACAGCATAGCAGCACTAGGCAGTGATATGTATGTCACAGGTAGGTTTGACCATTGATGATATGACCAAGGCAGCATTTAGAAATAGACTCAAGCTCAGGACTATCTGTAATCTCATCCAAGTGCATGCTTTGTTCCTTCATTATATAAATCTAGTAGTTGACTTTCTCTGTCGAAGGAGTAATACTACTACTGAACACTTAAATTCAAGTTTGCATCTCTAATTTGATGTTAAAATGTGCATTTTCTCTTATAAAGTGAAACAAGTTGCAAAACACCACAGGCTACATCACCGGGGTGATGACACTGGAGCCAGTGCCTGTTATACTGTATATACTGGTTACGAGGCTTATAAGTTACTATGGGTAAATAAATATTGTGTGTCAAGAGTGAGAAAAGGCATTTTCCCGAAGATTTCTGTGCCAGTGGAAAAACATTCAGGATCAGTCGTGTGAATGCTTAAAGTGTTTTAATCAATAATAAATTGCAGGTAATTTACAAAACCAAAAAAAAAAGCACTAATCCTTGATGGCCTGCATTCTCTCTCACCTTTAGAACTTTCTAGAACACGTCACGTGAAATGGAAGCGTGCACTAGTATAAATAAACTACTAGCTGTTTGGTTATATGCGAGAGGGGTAATGGGACATGATGTTCTTCCAGAGAAGCAACAGCACTTAATGATTCAGGCGTACAGGACTGGACAGTGTTTGCACCAGATAAGCATCTCAGGCATTCACAAATGCTTGCGTGTGTTTTGAAAGACAATGTTTGGTGCAATGAAGTGCTACCACGGCTACCTAGCGGTGCGCATCCTAAACAAAAACATGAAATGAAATGCAATGACCCATACCATGCTTAACCATGTTTAACCCCACCCACTTTTGGACGGCAGGCGGCTCTGACGGTTCGCGGCTCTACGACGGCGTGTGGCGCTACAACTCGAGCGTGAACGAGTGGACCGAGGTGTCGCCCATGCTCAAGCCACGCGAGTACCACAGCTCCTGTGTGCTGAAAGGCCAGCTCTACGTGGTGGCCTCGGACAGCACGGAGCGCTACGACCACGCACTGGACTGCTGGGAGACACTGACACCCATGCTGCACCCCATGGATAACTGTTCAACGACAGTGTGCGGCGGCCGTCTCTATGCTACCGGCTCGCTCACAGGCGACAACGCCATGGCCATCCAGTGCTACGATGGCGACACCAACCGCTGGAACCTGGTCAACTGCGGCCAGATGCCTCCTTGGTCCTTCGCCCCCAAATCAGTGACTCTCAATGGACTCATCTATTTTGTGAGGTGAGGACGTTAATCCAGAAAGCACACGCTTGAGGTGTGTGACCATGTATATTTCTGGAAAAATGAAAAAGCAGAATTGGCAAAAACTTTTGACTTAAGGTGCAATAGTCTCTGTATTTATAATAATGTAATATGTTAAGGGAACAGATTTCACATAAATTATGTATCTATTTTAATTGTTACTAGGGTTATTAATAGAGCTGTGAATCTTACTTAGACCATCGATTCAACTTGATTTAATTTTTTATTTTTTGTCGTTTACATTGCGAATTTCCAAGCCTTGAGTTTAGTCCCTAGATCTGAACTGAGCTTTATGGAATGGGACACACTGAGTATAGGTTCTGGATATCAGACGAGATTTTTTTTTTTTTTTTTTTTTTGCTATTAGAATTTCAGAATATTAAATTAAATGTATGTTAAAATCAAGACTTGAAATAAACTGTTGAGATTTCCATGTGAAATTCAGTGAAAATAAATTCAAAGATTACTACTTTTTAAAGTCAAATATTTCAGTTTAATAAATTCCGTAGTATTTACATTTAAAAACTAACAATTTAGCAGTGATTAAATTTTTTCATGTTTTTTTCAAAGGCTGATAATAGTAATAATAATTAAAATTATGATGACACCAGTTTGCTTGCATAATTTCCAATTTAATTGGATTCAATAGTGTAATGTATTATTATCTTATTTGGTTCAAGTAGTAAGATTTCGATGTACTTAAACTGAAGGTAGTCCCCGACTTACGAACATTCGAGTTACGAATTCAAATCGCTGTCCTGTACAGCTGTCCTGATTGTGAATAATCCTAATTTCAGAAAATCCTTAACAAGTTCACAGTCAAATACAGTGGAAAACAGCTCTAAGGCAGAATGGCATCCAGGATTCCCCTCGCTATTTAAAGGCGCAGAGACAACACTGTTGCATTTAATGTGTGAGATTCATTCCCTTAGGCGCGGTTATGGTTTTTGGCCACATAATGGCAGTGTTGGGAAAGGGGACAGAGATTTAGTCAAGTGGATTGGTATGCTTTACATTGTATATTCATGTCAAAACCGTATGAGTCACTTTGTCGGACTTAAGAACAAATCTGACTTACGAACGTGCTCCCGGAACTGAACTCATTCATAAGTGGGGGACTACTCATACTAAAAGTTTTTAATACACTTTGTGACTCGTGTTCCAGTCCGGTAGGTGGCAGTAACGCAACAACCACCCATAGACTCAAAAAAGAGAGTTTGTTTTTCTGCAAAAGCTTAGGGTTTATTTTTAAGGAATTTGTCGATTTTAAGACCGTTTAACAAATCAAAACAAAAACTAATTCAATGATTTAAAAAATTTAATTGACCAACAAAATTTTCTTTTAATTGCATACTTGATTTAATCACATCTAGCTCTAGTTACTAGTGTCACAGGATCACTCAGTATGATTGGATGGTTAACTCACAGCTGTCTTATTCCTAATACCAATTGAATGCATTTCCAGTTTCCATATATCAGTGCTTATCCGACTAATATTACTTCAGTCATGTGACATTCTGCATTTTGACTATAGATAATGCTGCCAAAACAAATAATAATAATAATAATGACTTTCCCGCTAAATTTACCCTCTCACACACTGCTTTTACCGAACACACAACGAGAGACCAGATAACTCTGTATGTTGAGACGATTCGGTCATTACAGAGTTTTAGCAAGCTCCAGCTGTCTCATTAAACTTTCGAGGACCGTGCTCTGGCAGATTAACAATATGCTGATATTTACAGCTACGATTCAGTGTCAAACTACCATTTAGTAAAATCAAAACAGTATGTAAACATCATGTAAACAACATGTCAGTTTCTCTCTACCTTGCCGTTCACCTCTTACTTTGCTAGCTGTGCTGTGTGACAAGTTCCCGAGGTCGCTCCACGTGCGCTCACACCGGTGCGTTTAGCCATTTATCATGCATGACAAAAAAAACAGTGCGATTGGAGAAAAAAAAAAAAAGAACATGTAACCGGATGGAGGAGTGACACTGGAGATTGATGCCAGCTAACCTTTAAGCCATTATCGTTTAACACACACACACACACACACTAGGGTTGCAAAAAAAGCACCAATAAATAACCTTGATAAAAAGCCACAGGTGGAAAGTATTAGGTGTTCACTGCAGGCGCCACTCGACCGCTGATGCTGCCACAGTTAGATTGGGGAAAAACATCGACCTAATTTAAGCTTTGAAAAAACAACAAACGATTAACTGAATAAATTGTATTGAATGTACAGATTATTTATCTATTACTACACATGCGCCAGTGATCAGCAACAGGGGCTGGTCTTGGACCTGGATTAGCCGCGTCTGCCTGCAAGATAGCTATAGCTATTAACCATATATTTATCTTAGACTCTCTTTTTCTTTGGCTCTTTTTGGACTGACGTGTCATGGTTGCTATGTTTTAGGGATGACTCTGCAGAAATCGACACCTACGATCCACAGAAGAACGAATGGAACAAGATTAGCCCGATGAATCAAGTAAGGGACTTTTCTACTGCGGGTGTGACTCGCTCTCAGCTCGATCGGTGTGTTTAATATATCAGGCATCTCATATGGCTAAAAAACAGCCATCAGAAAATGCCAGATTAGTATGTAAACTGGGTAGCAAATATTTCTCCAACGGTTTTTACCGATTGAGTATCTTGGAGATGTTTGTCTGCTTTATGATAAGATATTTCCCCTAATATGTTCCTTCCCAGGTCCACGTAGGTGGCAGCGTGGCGGCTCTAGGAGGCCGCCTCTACGTGTCCGGTGGCTATGACAACACGTTCGAGCTGTCCGACGTGGTGGAGGTGTACGACCCCGGCGCTCGCTCGTGGAGCCTAGCCGGCCGCCTCCCTCAGCCCACCTTCTGGCACGGCAGCGTCAGTATCTTCCGCCAGTTCATGCCCCTCGTGCCCAGTACTTTTGAGCCGGTCGACATACCCGAGGCGGAAGACATCCCCCTGCACCGCCACCATCGCCACCACCAGGCTCTTCAAGAACTCAACAACGAGCTCAACCAGAACCACCGCAATCGGGAAGTGAACCCGGCACGCTGAGGTTATTGTCGAACTCGATACTTAGTACGCACTTTACCACGTTTTCACCTCAAACGGAGAGCAACTTACTCTCTCCTTGTTCGCTTCTCTGAATTCTCATTATATTAATGGGCTTGGTCAGTGTGGGATTTGTTACACCAGCATCATTCTCACCAGACTTTTACTGAGTAATTACAACTTATTACAACTAAGAAATAATTACATAAAAAAACTAACAAGAAATGCACATTTGCATAATAATCATTTGAGAGTTTAGTAAAGGATTTTCTCTCATGACTAGTGAAGGTATTAGTTCCCTTATCTATGCAACGTAATGCTTTAATCATAATTTGAACTGATTGTACTCAAGTTTGTTTTTTGCTAACCATCTCATCTGGCCAAATAATATTATTCCAGTAATGCCGAGGTTTATTCCAATGAAGCGCTCAAAGAAATTTTTTTTTTTTTTCATAAAAGCAAAGTATGATCAGCTATTAGATTGGATTTAATAATTATAAAGCTCAACATTTCAGTAAGAAGGCTAGATGTAGACATGACGTGATCTTTGATCATTATAAAGTCTTGTATATTAAGAAGAAGAATTCTTCGTTCTTCTTTCAATTGATTGCTACGAACCTGAGCAGTTTCAGAGAAATGTTTTTTGTTTGTTAGGTCACTGTGTGGCATGAATCCTTCAAGCATTAAAAATCATCTAAATTAAGGCATGAACCAGTGAGAAAAGGTGCAGATGATCAGGCCGGTGATTAGTACACTGGTAATGCTGAGTGCTGCGACCTGATGAGAGGGGAAACGAGGTCGCTGCTGAGGTTGTTACATAAACACATTGTTTTTAAATCTTGTATTTTTAGGCACTTTGCTGTCTGTCGCAGTAAAACATTTGTTAGAGGGGTTGGCGCCAGTCTTTCGTACAGCAGCGTGTACATACAGTACTGTGCAAGCATCCTCGACACGTGCACAAATAACTTCAAAAATAAAACAACTAGAGAAGGTATTCAAATAAACACAGTCGGTATTAAGTGCATCAGTGCATTTTTATCAAGGAAATGAGCTGGTAAGATTTTCTGAGCGTTTATGAGAACCTGACACAGTTCTGACGCGAGGCACTGGGAATGTCAGACCTGTTATACAAAAACAGATGAAACCATATAAACGTCATTATTATTATAGTCTGGAAAATGGTGTATTATGTAATCCATTGCTACCTTAACTGCCATACAAATGTATTCATGTATCGTTTGTTTTATTCCGTTGGAAAAGTAATATTCGGCATAAATTGATTTTTTTATCAACACACATCATAAAAGAAACATTTAAGACCGAATTAGAATGCCTAAGATGTTTGCACAGTACTGTGTAAATGTTTCCCGGTTCAGGCTATTTTTTATTTTATTTTTTTTTCTCATGGCACGATGGGAATCGTTTAAACGATTTAGATCATCAGACTGCCAAGATTTTTGCTTAAAATTATTATTTTTTTATATGAGGAGCGTTCGAGTTAAACCGGGACTTTTAATTGCATAGAATAACAGCAGAGTAAAAAAAAAAGAAATCACTTTATTTCTCTATGTAATCCCCTGCTACATTTATGCATTTATCCCAGTGTTTTACTATCTGTTGGATACGGTCAAGGTAGAAACTTTTTTGAGTATGTCGGAGGCATGATCGGATGGAAACGGTGGCCTCCCAGAAAGTCACGAACACGTGAAATCCACTTAGAGCCCAACGTGCACCAACCTTCCAGAAATGCAGGTGTTTGTGAACGGTCGTGTGTACAGTTCCCACACACAAATGCGTCTCTTCTGCAAGCTGGTGTCAAGTTATTCGTCAATTTTCTACTCAGAAACGAAGGAATGTTCACGGAAACGATTGCATTGAGCTCCGAGCCACCTCAGCCGGGATCGTCACTCAAGGACGTCTTTAAAACGTTTGAATTACCGTAATGTTCTCAAAATCTTCAGTAAATGTCAATCTTTTTTTTTTTTTTTCCACCTTCATACATGAAAAAAATTCCTG
The DNA here is from genome assembly GCA_030068275.1 of Clarias platycephalus. Classification (NCBI taxonomy): domain Eukaryota; kingdom Metazoa; phylum Chordata; class Actinopteri; order Siluriformes; family Clariidae; genus Clarias; species Clarias platycephalus. Next base: position 20,858,588 of record JAQQZT010000015.1, on the reverse strand, counting down.
GAAAAAATCCCAGTTTGACTTGAACGGTCGATTAATCAACATTTTTAATAGATTAGCAGTTTCTTCGTGTTATTAATATTGATATTGTTATATAATATTAATTTGAGTCTCTACTAATACTACTGTTGTAGTAATGCATGCTGGGTACAGGAGCCATGCACTATTTTTCAGTGTCCATCACAAACAAAGCTCAGCTAGTATGTTATGATGATGTAATATAATACTGTACTTTAGCACAGCTTAAAGTATGCTTGTCTACATGTGCGAATATACAGAACATTGTTTTTTAATGCTTTAAATTTCATTCAGTGTTGTTATTAATAAGGACACATGCATGTTCAGTATTACAAATAGAACAATCTTTACAAAATCCATTGCCAGACGTACAAAACATTACTCTGGTGGGAATCGTGCTGGTTGTTTTTAACGCTGACCCAAGCCTCGCTACTGGAGCTGTGTACATTCGCGTTGCATGTTTCTACGACACTAGAAGGAGACGGGTTAGAGACAGAAGTCTCGTTATGAAGTAGTGCCTAGTAGTGATCCATACCTTGGGAACCGGATAGACAACGGGGTCTGCCGAAAGCAAGCCACAGCTTTTTAATTTTTTTTTTTTTTCATTAAGAATTTTATTCAATTCTTTGTGATGTATATCATAACTCCACACTTAACTAAAGATCAAGTGTCGGATCGCTCGATTAATATTTACAGCGTATGATCGCCAAATATGGATTGCACTGCAGAGAAAATAACCACATCTATTTTTCTGATCTTTTTCTCTCCTCCTGTTTTCTCCCTGGACATACCAGACAATCTATTATGCATGAATTTTTTTTTTTTTTTTACATTAATTAATGTCTCAATCACAGTATTTTGATAGGAAGTTTATTTATGGATGTCTAGACGTGTTTTTGTTTTTTTTGTTTTTAATGAAGGCGTGTAACAGTACATGAAGATAAAGCTGTGTTTGATTTGCTCAACATCTTTCACTACGCTGTTAAATAACTGGAATTCAGTAATCTCTTCTCAAGCAGATGTTGTGTTTCGTGTTTTATTACTAAGAGTTATGATTATAAAAATGGTACTTGTAAACTTTGTGTTACTTCATTGTTATGTTTTTTTACAATATTTGGTTTTAGTTTGTGGCCAAAATCCTGTTCACCGTACAGGCCGTGTGTTTTGATTGGTGTAGTGGTGTCTGTAAGTGTGATGAATAAACTGCAGGCAGGACTGTGGGGTTTGTCTTGTTTATTTGCACTGTAACAGGTGCAATCACAGCACATCATATCATACGATAATGGATATTTTATAATATTTGTCTGAATTATTTGGTACAAAGTATTGAATGAATACACAGCACCAGTCAAAGGTTTGGACACAAGTGTGGATTTATTTTCTACATTCTGAAACAATACTGTCCCCCCCCCCAAAAAAACTTTGAAATAAAACATATGGCTTTAGGTAATTAACAACAGCAGTCGGTTATTTTAAGACATAAAATAGTTTTTACAAGAACAGTATTGTCAAGTGCATTTTCAAAACCAATCAAGCACCATGAGGAAAGACTTCACTCTCATGAATTCCTTCCCAGAAAAATAAGACCAAAACTTAACTCTGCTGCAGAGGAGACGATCATTTAGACTTACCAGCTTCAAAAATCCAGGTAAAAAATATTAGAGCCATCATGAAGCCTTTACAGAGCATGCGTACTGTAGCAGACATCTCAATATCAACTTCTCAGAGGAGATGATTGTATATTTTGGACGCCTTCAGTATTGTTTTACAGTGTAGAAAGAAATAAAAATCAGGAAAAAACATTAAGTTCCAAGGTGTGCCCAACCTTTTGACTGGTAGTATACATAAATGAAAATACAACATACCATATGTTATCAGCCATAACATTACCATCGACCACTAATTACATTCCAGCAAACCCATGGAAGCATGTCTGGTCAGATCCCAAGAAAAGCCAATGCAGCATAAATGTCCAAAAAAGGTCAATAGTGGCCATGAACACCCAGCACACGACAGGAGCAAAGAGCCCAAGGTCAGCGACCCGGCCTCCACACGCCATACTCCAAACAAGCACCCACTGGATCTGCTGGACGAACAGGTCTGATCCAGAGATGCCAAAGGGCAAGAGCCACCCTACACAATACCGGGCTTAATGTTTTGTGTTGTAATGTTATGGCTGATCAGTTTATGTGGGAATATAGGAAAACCCATCAGGTGTTTAGGTGAAGATTTCATTTCTCCTGTATTAAAAATGGTAAAAACTATTAAATTGCTCAACCTCGCCATGTTGCATTAAACACCCTAAAGCAGTCCACTACAAAATCCGAGTTTGGTTTAGGTTTTATTTTTCCTACCTATAACACACACTGACCTAAAATCTTAGCATATGTTGATCAGTATATGAGCTGTGTGCCAAGCAACATTAAAATTAAAAAATTTAAAAACCTAACAAGCAACTCTTCCACGAAAAGATAACGGCCCCACCTTCTTGTTGTCTCTTGACTCCTGAGACAGCTCTCTCTGTCACTATCTCGTTCATGAATTTCCATTTTCATTTAGCTTTTTGGGGTGGCTGAGTGGATAGCCCTGTCGCTTCACACCACCATAGCTGGGGGTCGAATCCCGTCTCCGCACTGTGTGCGTGGAGCTGCATGTTCTCACCGTGTTTGCTGGGTTTCCTCCGTGTAAGACATGGCGTAGACGGACTGGCGTTTTCCAAATTCCCTGTATTGTTTGTATGAGTTGTTAATGCGTTGTTAGTGTCACATGTGCCCTGCAGTGTACCATGAGTTCTCAGGGATAGGCGCAAGGTACCCCACCACCCTACACAGGACACGTCCTATAGATAATGGATGGATGATTTTTTGCATTTGGTTCGACATTATCTATAGCCAAACAAAGTTTTTATTAATTTCACAGTCTCTACGCTGTCTTCCTGCAAATATTATGTTAAAAAGCCAGTTTAATAAAAAAAAATAACAAACAGGTGAAGGGTTTCCCCAGGCTGCCACACAAATAATATCTAATTTGTATGTTGTAATGATTTTGTAAAAGTACAGCTAATGCTATTTCATTGAATATACTGTAGAGACATATTCATGCTCTAAAAACTTAATTCATATATGTCTGTACATTGTTCATAGTAAGATGAGAGTAGTCTAGGAGGATAGCTGGAACCTTCGCTCTTAAAAACATGTTTCCTTCACATGTGTACTTACTGTTAAGTACTCGTCTTTGGATTTAAGGTGATCTCGTGCTTGTGCACGTCTTCAGAATGAAATGAAGCTGGTCTTAGCATTGCACCTTGCAGCACTCCTGTTCTCTCTATTTCTCAAGCCTTCCCATCAGCCCCGTTGCCCGGCAGCTCCTCCACCAGGCCTCCTGACTGAATGGGAAATGTGTCTGTCACCAGCACCTCCATCACCTCGTCCATGCCGAAGCTTTCCTGCACAGCTTCCTTGACAGCTCCAGAGTCCACGTTTTCCGCCGCGGCAGGCTGGGCCTCCTTGCCTGCCGTGTCTTGGCCTTCCGGGGGAGTAGAAGTAGGTGTAGTCTCTGTGTTCGCATCCTCCACGATGAGGTTGCGCAGTTTCCTCTGACGTGGGTTGTAGTTTTCTACACGGTTGTGGATCTGTGAATGCCGCCGCAGGTGAGCCTGAACACAAGAAGTAAATAATCAAAGTAAAACCGATGGAGTGTGATGTTATAAAAATGGAATAAAAAACCAAACAACAACAACAACAACAACAATAATAATAATAATAATAATAATAATCATCAGCACTGATGGTACTGTATGCATTCCAGCACAATGTGGAGGTTAAATACAAGGGCTGTTCAAGTCAGACTGAGACTTGTGATGAAATTTCTTGTGTATTTAAAGGAGACTTCAAGCAAAGTACAGCAATGAGACTCTTAGCCGCAGTAAAACATCTGAATGGTGCAAACGTTTTTAAAAAGGCTGTGTGTCCATGAATGATGATCCACACCCAGGTGGCTCGAAGCCCACTGCAGTTGTTTCTGTGAACATTCAGCGAGTGGACTGCCTGATCCTTGAAAAATCTTGTCGCCAACTTGAGGAAAGAGACGCACATGTCTTTGGGAATTGTGCAAACAATCATTCACCATCACCACTTGGCACAACAGGAAATTGGCTGGAAGATATTGCCATATCCCCTGTATAGTCGTGACCTCGCCCCAAGCCATTTCCACATGTTTGAGCCATTAATGGTGTCCCTGGAGGCCAGCGTTTCAGACGTTCAGCATCTGATCATGGCTCAGGCGTACAAAAAAAAACTTTCTAATTTGATTGTATCCAAGCACAAGTGAAAGACTGAGATAAGTGCATTACTATAACAGGAGATTATATAGAGACATAAAATAAAAAAAACATACAGTGGAACCTCTTGGACTTGGAAAACTCAAGTCTTGGTTTACGAGTACCGAGTATCATGTATCATCCATGGGCTTCTTATTTTGACGCGTCACGTGATCACAACTGAGCCAACGTTTTTTCTCTCTCTTGTGCCGCGGAATTGTGGGAAATCGTCTCCCCTGCTGGGTCTTGGTGCTTGTCTCTCACTGGTACAATCAACCTCCGTGCACGCGTGTACTGTTTACTAGAACACTGTGACCACGTGTGTGCGCGTAAAACATTTTATTTAGTGTCTGTATGTGTGTGTACAGCACGCGTGTAAAGCAAAAGCAAGTCTCATTAGAGAGGTTAAAAATCCATATTCTCTCTCTGCTCAATGCTCAGCCTGTTCTTTGTGTCTGAGCGCAAGCGTCATTGGACTCCAAGACACACACACACACCTCCTACTTTCGCCTTCACAGACACACACAGACACGCACACACTCTGTTCTCTCTGCTCTACACAGAAACATTGCGCTGTCGCGATTCTTTTCAAAATGTAAAGTGCAGGTTAATTTGTTTTATTTATACTTTACAGAAGTGATTTCGTTAGTGTGTCGCTCAATCGAGTGTCATTAGAGAGATTTCTTGTTTATTTTTCGATAAAACAGTTTTTCCGTTTGTGTGTGAAAAGAGTGGAGGAAGGGTAACTGTATAAGACGAGAAGGTTGGTGCAGGTTAATTTGTTTTATTTTGTGTTAATTATTTTTATGTATTTATTTTGGGCTGTGAAATGAATAATTGGAGTTTCTATTATTTTCTTATGGGAAAATTAAATTTGGTTTACGAGTGTTTTGAAATATGAGCCTGCTTGCTCGTAATCCAAGGTTCCACTATAATTGTTTTCTGGGAAAATTTTTTTAAAAGTCCCGGTTTGACTTGAACGGCCCTCGTACATAAGAAATAACAGTCTGGTTATGCTGTTATAGAAATATTATCAGCAGCAGTAAATCCACCTCAGGAAAACGGACACGCTAATCCGCTTTAGAATCCAGACTATCCCTTTGATCTCTGATTGATTCTCTGACGATACCTGTCTGGTGAACTTGTAGCCACACTCACTGCACTCGAACTTCCTCATTCCTTTGTGTCTCCGCACATGTACCCGAAGCTGCTCGATAGCTGATGAGGAAATGAGATCTTTTTAATACAATGCCACAATACTGAGTAGCAATAAGCATGCTGTCATCAGGTCATACATCCATAACATCCTAAGATATGATATAATACAATCCAGCACAGACCTCTGAAGGACTTGTTACAGATGTGACAGGGGTGCGACTGGCCTTCTTGGTGCCTGCTGGCTATGTGGCGCTGCAGCGGCCCTTTCTCGGTGAAACGTTGCTGGCAGAACTCGCAGGTGTACGGCCTCTCACCCGTGTGTGTGCGGCTGTGCTTGTCCAGGCTCGCTATATACATACACACAAAAAAACGATATTCATCTCACAAATATGTTTTATTACGGTGTGTAAATGATTTCAGACATATTTCTTATAACTATCTGTACCAGCTGTACAAACAACATATACAGTAAATAAAGTATATTAATGTATAATAATATAGCCTCAGACCCTAGAACCCAATGTGATAACCTGCTGTTGTAGGCGATCCGCCTTAATCCGTACATTCTGAGATGCGTTTCTGCTCAAGGAGTAGTTACAAGTTATCATACATCAGTGCTCTAAAGTTTTTAAAAGAAGTCATGGGAAACTAATTCCATTTGGTCACGGTATATTACATCAGCATGGTTGCATTGTTCTTTGTTATTCAGTTACATAAACAATGGTAGGGCTGATTTATTCTTATTATTATTTTAAGCAAATGATTTATAAAAGAGATTTGACATTGTACCCAGGTTATTTATAATCTTTGGCCTGTTTAGTAAAATCCTGACATTGTATTTGTAAAGTCACTTGGACAGAGATGTGTTTACTCTCCATGTCAAATTCAAACAGACCTCTCATCTGTTTTTCTCTAGGGGCACTAGAGATAAAAAATTAACCGTGCTCTCTGTGTAGAAGGGATGGCATCACAGTCTCAATCACAGTCAATCAATAACCCATCATGTGTGAGGAAGAATGCACATAACCTTTCCCTCGAGTGTGTTCTGCTGACCACTAATGCGGCATTAGAAGCAGTTTTTAAAAAAAAATGAAGACTGGCTTCACTTGCACGATTGCTAGCTGTCTTGATGAGGGGGGGATTTAAGTCAAACCAGGACTTGTGATAAAACCGATCGGAATTTTACAAAAAAAAAAAACTCTTAGCCACAGGAGATCTTTTGAACGATGTCCTTTTTTTTTAAAGACGGCCATACATCCGAGATTGGCGGACCTGGCCGATGTGGCTCAGAGCCCACTGCAATCGTTGCCATGAACATTTAGAGTAGAATGTCTGATCTTTGAAAATCGACGGTAACTTGTCACCCACTTGAGGAAGAGACGTGTATGGGAAATGGACACACAATCACTCACCAACACCACTGGCACAGGGACTGGCACACCACTACAGGGACTCAGGTCTGCATCCCGCGTACAGTCCTGACCTCGCTCCTAGCCATTTCCACATGTTTGGGCCATTAAAGGAGTTCCTGGGAGGCCAGTGTTTCAAAGTGAAGCAGGCAGTCCGATCATGGCTCTGAGTGTACTGAGAAGGTTTTCTATCCAAGCACTATTGAAACACTGGGATGTGTGCATTAGTGTAGCAGGGGATTATGTAACGAGAGTTTTTCCTTTCTGTTCATCTGCACTATCAAAAGTCCTGGTTTGACTTGAACACCCCTGATAGCTACACCTTAACCTTAATTTCATCTGAATGACGCCAGGTTTATCGTATACCTATATATAATGATATAAATTACCCTGGGTGCGAAATGTCTTGCCGCAGAGGTCACACTGATACGGTTTCTCTCCCGTGTGTGTGCGGAGGTGCATGTTCAGATTGACCTTCTGGGTGAAGGCATGGTTGCAGATCTCGCACACGAACGGACGCTCCTTCCTGCAGAAGGCGGAACAAACATATTATTTCTGTACCACCATTCATTTAACATCCATAAGCATGTGTCGTGTTACTATTACCTAAAATAAAATGTATATTTTATCAACATGAAATCCGGCATGGAATTTTTTGACTTGTAGAAACCTGCTGGCTTGTTTTGAACAAACACTTTGCTAATACACTTTAACACCTTATGGTATGTCGTGGTTTCTTTTAATTTGTCACAGTGTCACTCCCAGGTATGGATATGTCTACACCAGGCCCTGTATGGAATTCTCATGGCTACGCTGTACCTATCCAGGGTCCGATACGGAATTGTAAGGAAGACCTGTGAATGGCTTTGATGTGCATCTGTAGGCCGTTGCGGCTGGACGCCCGATGGCCGCACTCCTCACACACAAACAGCTTCTCCCCCCGGTGCTTGACGGCTTCGTGGAGGCGCAGCTCGGTACGTGACAGAAAGCATTTGGGGCACAGCTGGCACTAGAGGAAAAAAAAACATGGAATGAATTCCAGAATGGAAAAAAAAAAAAAAGTTTGCATAATTTAACAAATGTAACAAACTCTTTAAATATCAGTTCTTAAAAGGTTAGCATGCTGAATTATCCTTATCTTTGTAATAATTAGCAGTATATTCTTTGTTGAAATATGCATACTGTAAATACACATAGAAAACTTTCTCATGGTTAGTGTGTGATGAATGTAAAACTTAAGTAAAACTTATTTAAATGTGGTTTAATTATAAATTGGAACGCTTGATTATTTATAACCCTATCTGTAACAATTTTTGCTCATAATCGCCGTAACCAGAACTGGGAAGATGAACTCAGGATAAATACCTCTGATGAGCTTTCCAAAGATGTGCTTGAAAGTATAGGTTCTATTTTGTCATGTGACCGTTTTACAGTGATTTAATCTAAGGTGGTTCATAGATTAACTTCATTTAAAATTTATTTTATTTTTCCCCAGGCACTATTGATGTCAGCAACCTGCCAGCCGTACTCACATGTTCTTCACTTGCCCTAAGCTTTCTAGTCACTGCTCTCATTTTTATTACACAATGTCCAAGGCCTTGACTGTACATTTACAGCCTTGCCCATTGCTGGCAATTTGTTTTTAATAGTCAGTAAGCCTTTGTTATTGTCACGAGTAAAAGCAGATGCTTTGGTTTTTGCTCTTTTTTTTTGCTTTTTATTGGAAAAGCCCTACTCCACCTCATTCGTCTTGGCTGGAAGACCTTATGTCTTTGGAAAAAATATAAATTTCACATCAGGGGCTCTGAAGCCTCAATTTTTTTTACTTTCATACACCACGTCATTAAATTCTTTTGAGAGCATGCAGTCCACTGATAGTGTTATTGTCTTTGCTTTTCCTGTTTCTTTCATTGTTAAATCCTTCTGCCTTAATCCTTTTTTCATCGGTTTGTTCGTCTTTAGTTCTTTTAAAAAAATAAACTAGAGAACACTTATTGGGTCTGGATTTTGTATTCTCTTATATTGATTTTCGCTCCTACATATTTAAATGCGGTTTAGTCCCAAGCCTTTTCAGCCGCCTGCTTCCTTCTTACCGGATTTCTGTCGATTTGAACCTGTAGTGCTTCTGGTATTAACACTGATCCGTGCTTATTCACTCTACATTTGGCTTCTGAAAAGCTGCTTTGTGTTACAGTGATTAAATAAAATTGATTTCGGCTGACATTAGTGTGGTGCTGTGACCGGTCCTTACTGAATATGGTTTAGGAGCTCCGTGGACTTTGATCATGTGTTTTCTGAGTTCTTTCTTCTGCATGAACTGCTGCGAGCATGACGTGCACTACAAACAGGGACAATGTTTAAACATAACCACAAAAGGCTTCCAATAAAAAAATATTCGATTATAATGGAAAGAAGAAATTGTCTTTACTTTTGTAGTCGATGTGATGCCATATATTTCAGTAAAATGAAAACAAATACTGATACAAATGTTGACTGGTATAACCTGTTGTGCAAAATTTACCTTGTAGTCATTTTTAGACATTAGGTTGGGTCTTTAGTGTGCATATACAAACTAAAAATAAAAAAAAAAGTTTAAACAAGCTAATTAGATTCCCCCAATGTGACTCATATAAGAAGAGCCGTTCTATCAGTTTGTTTCTCAGCTCTGCTGTTCTTTGTTCTATTGAGCAGTAGCTCATTTACATAGACACTGAAATGGTGCATTTGAAGGAGGAGTGAAATAAGGGAGCTTGAGGTACGAAAGAAAGCATCATCAGAGGATGGGCACTCTGAGACCTGTGTTATTTTGTAAAATAATTAGTAAAATATTGGACCATACATCGATACAGAATTTTAAAAAAAATGTTCTAACAGAAAGTCTCTTAAAATGAATATTTTGTGAATGACACTTTGGCTTTTTTCAAGGATTTAACTTGTTCAGACATATAACGAATAAGTTCCCTGTGATGTTCTGACACACTCAATCAATAAGTAAGCAATTCTCAGTCACGTTAAACCGAACAAGGTGTAACTGATTGAAATGTTCAGGCATATTCAGAGAACATTGTTTGTTCTATGCCTGAAAGAGGTAAGTACTTTCTGTTAGAATATGTTTCTTATATAAAACATTATTTCATGCAATTATGTCTAGAGACAAGGGGAAATAGAAATAAAAAACATTCTTTTTTATTATTTGAATGAATTTGTCCAACACTGTAGTAAATGAGAGCATTTTCATCTATACCATGAACTTACCTGATATTTATATGATTAAAAGTGGGATAAAGACTCAAGGCATCAATAATGGATTTGGTACTGACATTTTTTTCAAACTTGTGTGTTGCCAGGGTGTGTTTTAATGCCTTATATCAAACTATTTAGTTAACGAGATCACATACAGTAAGTCACAGATGACCTTGAAAGTGTGTTTTAATGCTCCAATCTGTTTTAATGCTTTGACCACTCTTCTTTCGAACACGCCGTTTCAGTTATTATGTAAATGAGGTACTGCTGAGCCACGCCCCTTCAAATAACGGCAAAGCTGAACAGCAAGTCAGGGGAGAGGCTCTTCTTCATACGAGGTCGCATTACTGGGAGAAATATAATCGGCTTGTTTAAGCCTATTAATAAAAAAATAATAATCATTTAAAAGGAATTATTTTTCTCATATTCTTTGTTTGTTCATACACACTGAAGATCTATCCGAATGTAAGAAATAACCAGAAAGTAAGTTAAGTTTGCTTAATAGTTTTCCTTTAAATGATCTCATTTCAAGACGCTAAACCTCTTCCATAGATGCACTGTTTTGTAATTATGGAAAAGGTAAAAATGATTCAAGAAATGTTTATTATGAAATGTTTAGTGGCTTGTTAGAAATGACTCTATTGTATCTGACTCATCAAGATCTGATCTAATCGTATAAGCCCCAAATGAAACTTTCCAGACAGAGGAAACACAACCTGGTGAGGAAACATTTGTCTACAGCTGTTATACTTCCAACATGAACTAACTTATTTCATGGGGATTCCAGAACATTAAATACAGTGAAACCTTGAATTACGAGCATAATTCGTTCCGGAAGCGGGCTTGTATTCCAAAACACTCGTAAAACCAAATTTAATTTTCCCATAAGAAGTAATGGAAACTCAAATTATTCGTTCCACAGCCCAAAAAGATTAATACATAAAAATAATTAACACAAAATATAAAGTCAAAATAAACCAAATTAACCTGCACTTTACATTTTAAAAAAAGGAAAAAGAAATCCCGACAGATAAGTGTTTCCTTTTAAGTGTTTCACGCTGTGTGTGCGTGTGTGTGTGTGTGTGTGTGTGTGTGTGTGTGTGTGTGTGTGTGTGTGTGAAGCCCCTCGCGTCCCGAGAAAGAGTGTATGAACCGGC
>JAQQZT010000015.1:20832619-20847188 GCA_030068275.1 Clarias platycephalus | reverse complement strand
TTTGAAAAGAATCACGATAGAGCAGTTTCTGTGTGTGTGTTTGTGTGAAGCACCCCCTCTCTGTTTCACACACACACGCGGGGTCACACACACACTCTCTCTCGCGTGTGCGTTTAGAGAGAGAGAGCGAGTGAGCGTGTGTGTGTGTGTGTGTGTGTGTGTGTAAAGCAGACAGACAGACAGACAGACAGACAGACAGACAGACAGACACACACACACACTGCTCCTCACAGAAACTGACCCCTAGACACGGTGTCAAATTACGCACACACATAAGCTCACACAGGCTGAAACAGAGAGGGAGAGATAAAATGGATTTTTAACTTCTAATGCGATTTTCTTTGCTTTACACACGCGCACACGTGTGTTATAACAGTACACGCACGCTGTACACACGTGCTTACAAACACAAAATAAAATCTGTTTTACACACACACACACACGTAGTCACAGTGTTATAGTAAACAGTACACGCGTGCACGGATGTTGATTATTCCAGTAAGAGACGAGCACTAAGACCCAGCAGGGGAGACGATTACCTACAATTCCGCAGCTCAAGAGAGAGAAAAACCGTTGGCTCAGTTGTGATCACGTGACGCTCGGTGTCAAAACAAGAAGCGCATGCGTGATACATGATACTCGGTGCTCGTAAACGAAGACAATGCTCGTTTCACAAATCAAAATTTATTAAAAATCTTTGCTCGTCTTGCGGAACACTTGTAAACCGCGTTACTCGTAATCCAAGGTTTCACTGTACATTACGTTTATATTAAAATTGCACCATAGATAGGTAAATAAAAAGAAAAAGGATGACGTTGTTCATTAATAAATATAACTGGCAAACTGTTTTACACTTCAGGGAGTAGGAATATTTAAAAATGATCAGCATCAGGGTGGTGACAGTAACTCTCCCTCACACCGTGCACTCACTATCTTCCTAAACCAGCATACCTTCAAGTGTTTAATTCCTTACTTATCACATACAGATAAATAAATCTCATTTCTGGTCCACTTGAATGCGCTGTTGGGAAAAAATATATATATATAATCACCTTATTTGGCATCTCGCCTGTGTGTGTGACCGTGTGCACACGCAGCTCCTGTCTCTTCTTAAAGCTCATGGGACACCTGGTACAGAAAAACGCCTAGAACACACAAGATCTTAGTGTTGAGTAAATCCACTGATTGTAAACCTTCCACAAAGAATGAATGTTTTTTTTTCCCGTTTCCTCACCATATCAGTCCTGCTGAGGCACTTCCTCAACTCGTGCTCCTGCAAATTCTCTTTCCTGTAATAGCACTTCCCGCATTTTTCACACCTGAACGGCTTCTCCCCCGTGTGCCGCCTGTTGTGTACTTTCAGGTAGTATTTGCTGAGGAATGTTTTGTGACACGTGGGACACTGGACAGAGCGATTATTTGCATCTTCCGAAGAGCCGCCTCCATTTTCTTTACCGCTGACGCGTCCTTTAGGTTTACGCTTCCCTCTGGGACCCTTGGGAGACGCGATGGGCGAATCGTTAGGCACGTACTCTTCGTCTGTGTCCACTGTGAAAGTCCCCACACTCTCCTCATCATCATCTTCAACAGGATCACTGTTCTGATCATCACCAGGTCCTTCCTGAGAGAGAGAGAGAGAGAGAGAGAGAGAGAGTTTAATAGATTATTTTGATATCTATTTTGAAGAGTCTTATACCTTTTCTATAAGAGCATACCTTATCATATCTTATTCTTTACTTGTATTATAAACTCACAAAGTATATAGTAATTAATTACAGTGCTGTGAAAAAGTATTTGTCCCTTCTTGATTTTTTAAATTTTTTTTTGCATATTTGATTTATTAAGAGAAAAGACCTGTCCAAATCTACTTGGCCCTATGAGACAAAGTAATTGCCCCCTTTGCTAAATCATGACTGTACCGAGTTAAACTGCCCAGGCCTGATTAGTGCCAGACCTGTTGAATCAAGAAATCACTTAAATAGAACCTGTCTGACGAAGTGAACCATGCTAAAAGACTTCAGCAGACTGAGCAACACATAATGCTCAGTGGTTAAGGCATTGCACTACGGTTTGGAAGGTCCCAGGTTCAAATCTCATGACCACCAAGTTGTCCCTGTTGGGCCCTTAAGCAAGTCCTTAAACCTCAAATGCTCAGGTGTATAATGAGATAAAGATGCAAGTCGCTCTGGATAAGGGCGTCTGCCAAATGCTGTAATGTAAATAATGCTTAGATCCAAATAAATTTAAGAACAGATTAGAAACAAAGTAACTTTTATGAATTAATTACCTCAGACTCAACTGGCACTAGTGAACTGCTCTGGTGTCCATCAGTAACAATCTCATCTTTGGCATTGTGAGCTGCGGTTCTTCTTCTTTTTGCACTTGTCTTCAGGACTCCAGGGGCAGCGTTCTCTCTGACCACCCTGCTCAACCTCACCCTCCTGCCAAAACGAGTAACAGTGGCTGAGCTGGTGCTTGGAGACTCATCGAGCTCTGCAAATGCTGCTTCTGACCTCACTGTTGGTTCTCCATCGCTTTTTACCTCCTGTTGAGATGGAATAGCAGTCACATCCGGTTTGGTGTCCACAGTTACCAAGGGGAAATGTGGCTTCCCGTCAACGTCTTCACTGCAGACCGAAACTTTAACCACGTCTGAAATCTGAGTAGGAATGAGCGAATCAGGAACGAACAACTCATTCGCAGCACGTCGAACCTTCTCCTCGTTATCATCGTTTAACTGGAGTTCACCGGTGTAGAAGAACTGCAGGAGCAGCTCGAGTCCATCTTCAGGACAGTCTTGAGGAAGGTTGATCTCTGTGCACGATGTGGAGGAAGTCGAGTCCTGGAACATTTGACTGAAGCAGGCCAGGATGCTGCGGTGGGCCAGGAACACTTGGCCGCTCTGAGTGTTCAGCATCACATCACAAAACCTCCCAAGCCCCCTCTGCTGGTTGAGCTTGGACAACACCCACTGAGCATGAGCGCCATCTGGTGTGCTTCTCTCCATTACGACTACCTAGTATGGACACGATAGGAATACAGTACTGAAGTGGATTTACACTGATCAGCCATAGCATTATGACCACCCACCTAATATTGAGTCGGTCCCCCCACTTTCCCACCAGAACAGTAATGACCTGCGTGTTCTGACACAACCAGTGATAAGTTTTCTTCAATTTGAGCTACAATAGCACTTCTACTAAGTCAGATTACACGAGCCAGCCTTCACTCCCCTGGTACATCAGTGAGCATTGGCCAGCCATGACCTTGTCGCCAGTTCACTGGTTTTCCTTCCTTGGATCACTTTTGGCATGTGTAAGGTTTTATAAGATTGTAAGACATTGTAATCTAATAAAAAGATCCCTGTGCCTTGAGAACAGACCCCTCACTGTGCTTCCTTATGCCTTCTGTGGTAACACCTTCTATATCCTGAACCCTTTTGTTTAATCAGGAGAATGCAAATGTATTTCCTTTCTCCTGTCTGTCTCCGGGTCCCTTTATGACTGACATGTTAATGACTGGTTCTTTTTGATGTTCGGGACGTAGCACCGTTTAAATGTGCTCTCTTTGCTGAGAATAAACAGAGATCTGACCCAGTTGTCTAGCCATCACAATTTGACCCTTCTCACAGAAGCTACATTTTCTCAACTGAACCTTATTTTCCTGAAGGTGATGTTTTGGAAGGAGAAAAAAAAATGAACAAGCGTGTGGATTTGAGTGACTTTGACAAGGGCCAGATTGTGATGGCGAGAGGACCGGGTTAGAGCAAGTCCAAAACTGCAGGTCTTGTGGGACGTTCCTGATCTGCAGTGGTCAGGACATACCAAAAGTGGTCCAAGGAAGGCTCACTGATGGACATTGGGAGTGAAGGCTGGCCCGAGTAGTCCGAGCCAATCGAAGCGCAAGTGCAGAACAAATTGATAAAAATGTTATCGCTGGTTGTGATAGAAAGGTGTAAGAACACACAGGTCATTACTGTTATGAACCTACTCAATATTAGGTGGGTGGTCATAATGTTATGGCTGATCAGTGTATATGATTTAAATATTAATAGGATATAGAAATGTCCTGTAATCGCACAGTATATTGCCTGACCACAGGTCTACAGTAAAATCTATAATCGACTTACTGATTAAAGATAAATGAACAGTGTATTAGCACTGAGGCAGGATGAAATACTGTCTGCTAGGAATATTATATCATTTAACATCATCAGCTTTATCATCACGTTTTGTCTCCACATCGTATCCAGTGTCTTAATGACTGCAGCTGTCAAGTCTGCTGCTATCAGCTCGACGTTGTGGATGATGTGCGGATTTTAGTGACGCTCCCTAAAGTCTGTTCCCTTAAACCAGCGGTGAAGGACTTACCACGGTGCAGGATCTCTCCGGTGACTACAAACCCGCGCAATGTTGCGTCATATATGCAGATCATTCACATTAAACCTGGTGTGTAGTGAATAGAAAATATTTTAACCTTTAAATGCTTTTTATTCGAGTAAAAAAAACAAAGACGCCATGTTGAAGGAAAACCAGGAAGTGACGCTCCCTTGTCGAGACGAACTAAGAGTTGGCCAAACGATATATTACAACGGGGTTAGATTTTTCAGCAATATTGTAGCAAGGTACTATTTGCATAAACAAACTATACAAAAACTTTGCCTTAAATTGTATAAACGACTATTACTTTAAGGTATTAAACATATTTATATATTATATTTTCCCCACATATATTACAAAGTGAAATTAGTCGAATCAAACTCCGGGATAGTTTTGTAGTGTCCACCCCACCGTGCGGTCCATACCGCTGCTCGAGCCTACGCTAGACAACTGCAGGCTGTATTGTGTACATTTTCTGTAATACTCTACTAACATTACAGTATTTTATATATATATAAATATTTATATGTCACTAGTTGCACAGAATAGAATAAACAGGGGTTAATGTTTGTTTGTCTTTTACGCACTGCTTGAGCGTTAACGTCAGGACTCACATGGAGTGAAACTAGCTGGTAATAAATTCATTGGTTGTCTAGGGAACCATTAGATTTTTTTTTTTTTTTTTTCATTAAACCAGAAAATATATGTATATATTTACTAAATTAAATTGTGCATTTGTATTCACGACTGCAGGTTATTGAACGCGCTTTTCCATCAGATATTCATTCGACGAGGTAAGTGCTTGCTAGCTAGCTAGCCAGATAGCTAATTAGCCTGAAATGCTTTAATTGTTTAATTGAATAGATCTTTAAGGAGAATAAGTTCATATAATGTAGTCTACTTGGTCTAGTTTCAAAGCAATACCAGTCCAAGTGTTGCAAATGGACACCATTATGATGGTACATTCAAAAAAGTTACTGTTTTACTTTAATAGTTCATCACTACATGAAAAATTATAAAGTAGTTATAATAATAATAATTTATTATTATTATTATTACAAAATTGCCCTTGCCTTGCGTTCATCCAGTTAAATGGTTTCTATCATGTACGAAGGTGTGTCAGAATGATCCACATTCTGGCTGTAGAATTTATTGTAATTAACATTTAGAAAAAACAAATGCATCATTTGTTTCTCAATACACTTTGTCCACCTGTCAACAAGCTTTCTTATTCTTATCCCTCATTAAAAATGTTTACGGCTGAGCTGCGAGCCATGAATCCACCGCTCCCTTCACTTCTCCATCACAAGCGAATCTTCATCCTCATCGAACTGCTTTCAGGGACCCAAACAGGTGAAGGTCTGATGCAGCAAGATCAGGACTATAGGGATGAAGCTTTAACACCTCAAAAAACAAAGTGTGAAGATGTGCATCATCATGCAAGATCATGACACCCTTGGATATCAGTCCTCTGCATTTAATCCAAAGTTTAGGCTTCAGGTCTTCAAAAAGCGTCTCACTGTAACGAGCACTGTTGACTGTTGAACCTTTTTCCTGATGTTCCAGTACTGGCCCTGGAGAATCCAAGAAAAATTTATGTAACCATAAATTTTCCAGCTGATGGTTGA
Organism: Clarias platycephalus; assembly: GCA_030068275.1. Taxonomy (NCBI): domain Eukaryota; kingdom Metazoa; phylum Chordata; class Actinopteri; order Siluriformes; family Clariidae; genus Clarias; species Clarias platycephalus. The sequence goes on along the minus strand of JAQQZT010000015.1, from coordinate 20,841,181 downwards.
CTTTTGAAATTTTTTTCAGTCTGCGTTTGAGGACGTTCCCGTTCCATACTCTGCTGTTTATTCTCAGGCTCGTAGTGATGAATCCATGTCTCGTCACTTGTAATGATTCTTTTTAAGAAACTTTCGCCTTCCTAAGAGAATTGGTCCAAATTTTGTTTGCAGATTTCCAAGCGCTTTTTCCATACTGCACACTTTACACAAAATAGTAGAGATGCGGGCAAAATGTATTCATTTACATATCATGATTTTTTTTGTGGTGTTTCATGTATCATAATCATATATTTTTATTTATATATTTCTTTAAATATGATGCATTTAGCTGTTTCTCTATAATCCTGCACGTGGTGAGCCTTAACTAATCTCGCAGCACAGCATCCTGGGTAGTAGGGTCCAATTATTTGCTAAGCAGATCTAGAAAATCTGGAGAACTTTTTTTTTAATCAGGATATTTCGGAATTCGTGAAACTTTCAGAATGGAACTAAAAATCTAATCATCACTTGGGTATCTTGATAATATTGTATCGGGAGATCCCTGGTGATTTCCATTCCTACAAAATAAATTGTATTGTATAAGTAAGAAAAGGTAATGTCATTTGTGATGCCTCCCTGTGGTCATTATCAGTGGTCCTAGTTGGCTGCCAAAAAAATAAAATAAATATATTTCAGTAATATAATAATACACAAGGAAACAAATCTCAGGTCACTTCATGTGGAGCTGATATTCTTATGTCTTTTTGCTTTTAATAGGTGTTCTTTCACACCATGAGCCAGTGCCAATGACCTTTCACAAGTAGTGACCATGAAGGTGCATAAAGTGTCCTCTCGCTCCAAACACGAGCATCGAAATGCCTCAAAGCGGCACCTGAAAAGCAAGTGGCGCACCCAAGGGAAGAAACTCCGCCTCTCGGACCCCTCCGACCACAGCCCGAAGCCTTCGACTGCAAAGTTTGAGAATGTGCTTGCCAACAGACAACAGAAACCCAAAGTGAAACGGTTACAGAAGACGTACACCAAGGCCACGACTGTAACATCCGAAGATGGACATTTATTACAGGCTAAAGCCCGAGCTGTGTCTGCGCCCTTCCCTCACGTCCACACCAACGGAGGCACAGAGCTGGAGATGGGGAGCGACTCGGAGGACTCGCAGGATTGGAGGTCGTACGCCAACAGCGTTCTTCAGAATGGTTTGGAGAGAGACGAAGGTGAAGGGAACTCGGTTTCGAATCGGTTGGAGGAAGAGGAGGGGATTGAGTACCACACCCAGTATGACCGCTCCCAGAACCACACAGTGTTAGTCCTGAAGCAAGGCCAGGTAAAAAATAAATAATAATTATAATGTGTGCTGTCATGAGTTCAAGAAACTAAGGTCGTTTTCACATTAGGCACGATTGATTCGTACAGAAACACACACACACAGATTCCAGAGGAGACAGACGGTACTGATGATGCGCATCTAAACAGCGATCTATTTCCATGCTCAGATATGATTGGCTTCCATATTTGTGCCTGAGTGCGTCGTTCCATGCCTGAGACCACCTCTTCAAGTGGACTCGGGCACGGTTCCTGAGCACAGAACCTAAATAGACCAGACTTTGGGGTCAAGGGTTCTCAGGGAAATGTGAAAAAGCCCTAAGGGTGCTTTCACACTATGGTCTCCGGCCAAGGTTCCCAGAAAACTTAACCTAAAAGTGTGGTAGGTTGGCATAGTACTCTGTACTGTACTCTGTATTGCGCTTGAATCAAATATGAAAGCAAACCGTACCTAAACATGGAGGCAGACCGCTGTTTAGAACATCTTTAGACGTCATTGATGCTGTGTGTCTCCTCTGAAATCGGTGTGTTTGACATATAGGTGCATACTGCCATCTACTGTACTGAAGAGTGTAAATACGCAATACAAATATACAGAACTATATTACTAATGTGAAAGCTGGCAGAGGAGGAGATGTGAGGGGGAGAATTAATCGTATCAGGGCACGGTACAAATCAATCGTGTCTAGTGTGAAAACAGCCGTGAGCTTATTCTTCCAGACAGCAATGAATCTGTTAAACACAATATGCTGAAGTTTGTATGAGCACGTATCTGTAATCATTACTAGCGCTGTAGCTATCGAATATTTTAGTAATCGAGTATTCTACAAAAATTTTAATCCAGTAATCGGATAAAATTTACTTTTGCTTAATTAAACAGCAATGTAAAATGTATAAGAGAAACAAAGATTAATTGGTTTTCTTTTTAGAAAAATCGACTTTTATTTTTTAAATGCATACAGCATTTTATCTAAAATAAACATTGTAATTATTCACAATACAGGGAATAGCTTAAAGTTGACTGAGATGAATTAAAGCTATACATTCTTATTTTAAAGCCTTTTCTCAGATGCAAAAACAGAAAAAACGTATCCAAAAAATTAAGGCACACATTAAAATAAATAATTATACAAAAACACTAAGTTGTGCAACTTTCAGAACTAAAAGTTTCAAAATCTACAGTTCAGGCATAACATATAAGCCTTTACTGACAATTTCTGTCGTTTTCTTTGGTTCGCTGATAATTTTATCGCTCCCTTTCATTTTACAGCCCGCAACAGAACGCTCCCTCAAATCAATACACATCTAACTGTTGGCGTCTCCTTCCGCTTTGTATGTGATGTAAGCGCTTCTTCTTCGTCTGTGTTTACTGGCGGCTTGCATCCGGAAGCGCGCTGTGTCACACCAAACAAATAATTGCGCAAAAACATAACGCAAGTTTTTAAAATTAATTAAAAGAAGCTTTGAGGCAGAAGAATTTGCCTCAATAATTTTTTTACTAATCGAGTTACTCGAGGAATCGTTTGAGCCCTAATCAGTATCCTGGGCTCCTGCAACATTTTTTGTCTCCAACTTTAGTTTTCAAATCTTAGTAGGTTAAACAGAATAAACAGAAAGTAAAAAAAAATAAAAAATCTTAAAGCCTGCCATTGGTCAAACGAGTATTGTGCAATTTGTTGTGTACTTTCTGAATACCTGCTCCGTCTTGTTGTTGCAGTCGTTGTGTTTCCGAGGGAAGTGCCTGCTCACGTGCCTGAGCGGTCGCGTCGAAGTGATGGGCTTCACCATCGAGCAGGGCCAGCAGCCTTATCCGCTCTTCTCGCCGTCGTCCCACTGCCCCCTCACCATCAGGGCCATGGCCGACTGCACAGCTTCATCCAAGAGCAGGAAGGAAAGCCGACTGGAGGCCAAGGCCATCGTTCGCAAATACCTCTTGTCAGGTAACAGCTTGTTCATATGTATTTAAATTTTTTTGTCAAAGTTTGTCCAGGTTTATTTTGCGTGACTTCGGCATCGATGTTTCAGAGCCTCGGAAGAGACTCCTGAGCGAGGTGGACGCGGACTCGTGCGTGGTGCTGCTTCAGCCGCTGGACACGCCACTCACGCGCGTCTTCGGCAGCTTCAGCGAACTCAGCCACCTCTTTGGGCTCAACTGGGTGAGTTTGGGCGTCTCTGATTGGCTGTTGGCTGGTGTAATGTCGATCTGCAACAAATCTTTTGACCTACTATCACAATACACTATTAGTTATGACCGTGAGGTGTCTGAGGTTCATCTACATTCTATTTCATATCCGGACTCTGGCTGCAGGTGATCTAGATTAAAAAAAAAAAAAAATGTTTGCATGTGTGTGTGTGTGTATTTTGCAGAAGGAGCTGTGCTCTCAGGCTGAAGTACACAACCCAGCTCTCTCAAGCGTGGGCGTTACAGCGCTACAGGGTTCCTGTGCACGTGGTCTGGTGGTATCTGACAGCTATAAAGCAGCCCTCAGCAGCCTGCTCACTGCTTGGGAAGGTACGAAATCATTACACAGTTTTTGTTGTTTTACTTCAAACTCGCAGAATAAACATATTTTCTATGCCCAAACCTCTTCCACACACCGACATGCGCTTTATCTGTAATTAAATTTTTGTGTCCTTGACCCCTGAGATGTGTGGGTGTATTTTTATACATGTACACCTGTGTGGACCAAAGGCCACCCCGCCTGGTTCAAAGGCTGCAAAGCTGTTTTAGGGACTTTTCGTGTGTGGGGCAGAAGCGTGCGGATGTACGTCGTCATGCAAGATCACGACGCCCTCGGATATCAGTCCTCTGCATTTAATCCAAAGTTTAGTCTTCAGCTCTCGCTGTAACAAGCACTGTTGATTGATTAACCTTTTTCCTGATAATGTTCCAATACTGGCCTTTGAGAATAACAGGAAACTGTAAGCATCAATTTTCCTGATGGCTGATAGTTGACTTTTTAACTTTTTCTCGGTCGGTCATTGAGGATGTTTCTGTTCCAGACTCTGCCGTTTAGTTTCAGGCTCGTAGTGATGAATCTCGTCACCAGTAATGATTTTCTTTAAGAAACTTTCATTTTCTGTATCGGTTTGCAGATATCCGAACGCTTTCTCCATACTGCACACTAAGTCCAATTAATAATGGCACCAGGTACACCCTCAGATCACAAAAACAAGCGAATCACTGCACGCTGCTCCTCTTTCATGCGAATCACAAGTGGGGCATTGATTTTTACTGCTACAGTGACTGGGGAACAGAAAACTGAAATTCCATTTCACTCTCGTAATTCATGTTGTAGCTGATGTGGTGTTTGTGTGACATCAGTGGTGTGTGTTGAATTGGTGATTAATAATCGGGTGTATCTGTGAACTGAAAAAGGAGATTAAAAACAGTCCGGAATGGATTTTGGCGCGAATCTGCTAATGTTCCTATTAAAGTGGCCAGCGAGTGTATGTTCAAATACTTTAATTTGATTGTTATCTCTTCTATCCACAGGGGATTATGATCGCTGTCCTGTTATTCTTGTGTGTGGAGCCAAAAACTCTGGCAAGTCGACCTTCAACAGACATCTCATCAACAGTCTGCTGAACCTGTAAGTGAATCAGTATCGGCTAAACCCTGACCGTTTCTCCATTCCAGACTGCGGTCGGATTTATTATTTTTAATTTCTTACTGCAAAGCATGTTGCTGAATTATTATTATTACAAAAGATTCCCTGTTCTTTGCTTAACTAACATGCTGTTAGCCTGTAAATAAGTAGGAAATAATCATGAAGAGATGTTTCTCCTTCTCCTCTCTCATTATGAGGTTATTCTAAAGTTTATTACGCCGCGAAACAAAAGAGGTTATTTTTTTGATGATATTGCGATCTCGCCGACAAACCTGCTCAAGTCACATTTGTGGAGCTTGGAAGCTGAACTATGAATAAAAATGTTATATCTTTCAATGCAAAGCAGTACATTTAAATAAATAGTATTTATGTAGTGTTTAAGTCTGCTTCTTTTTGTCAATGTTTTGAAAAGGTTTTATTTTAAAAGCATAAACCAAAACTATAGCCTGTGATTGATTGAAAATTTTATTTTAAAAATCTGAAATATCTAATCTAAAAAAAAAAAATTACTAAAAAGAAATCTAAGAAATAGGGATGGGAATCACTGTGGATAAAACTTTTATTTGGATTGGTTGATAAATGAAATTTGTATCTCAATTTGTTTTTGCATTTTTCCTTTTAATATTTCATAACCTTAACCTGTCGTTTTGAATTTTATTTCTTAAAAATAACTAGGATGATTAGAAAATATTGCAGAAGGGGATAACAAATGAATCATAAGTAAGCAATAAAGAAATTTAATTATTAATAATAATAATAATAATAATAATAAAAAGAATATTATTTTATTTAAGTTTTAACACCCACAGCTTGCCGGTGAATATCGATTTATTATCGGTTTATTATCGGTTTATTAAGTGCCGCATGTGTAACCTTTATGCTGGGTTCAGGTGGATATAATGCCACTCTGCTTGTGAGTGTATGTTAAACGTGTGTGTGTTTTCCTGTGCAGCACTGCAAGCGTGGAGTATTTGGAGTGCGACCTCGGTCAGACCGAGTTCACGCCTCCCGGGTGTCTCTCCTTAATCACAGTGACCGAGCCACTGCTAGGTGTGTACAGTCCATCTCACAACTAACTCATAACGCTAGGACGCCTGATGGAGTTTACAGAAAGCGTTCATAAAGCATTTTTTTATGACTTGTTTTTTTAAAGCTGTTGTTCTCCCTCCCTTTATCTTTCTGTCAGGCCCTCCATTCACACACCAGCGAGAGGCAGAGCACATGGTGTTTTATGGACAAGCAGACTGCCAGGCTGATCTAGACCGCTACCTGGACTCGCTCAAATCCCTGTGGAGACACTACAGTGGAGAGAACCCGGTCATCATTAACACTATGGGATGGGTCAAAGGTCAGAAACTGCAATTAAACACTAAAGAATAGGATTAGGAACAGAACTCGCATAGCATTATGTCATTAAAATGGTTTTCTAGGGAAAAGTCATTATTAGAGCCCAAGCACTCGTGAAAATTGGCAGACAGGTTGGAATCTTCTTAAACTGCCTTAAACTCATGCAGAAAAGTGGTTAATAACTTTGTGTGACATTAGATTGAGTGACATCACGTTCAGTAACATCATAGCGTGATGCTTTTTTTCCTCCAGCGTCTGCGGCCCATTCCACACACGTACACGTCACAAATGTTAACACTGTTATACACACACACACAAATCACAAAACACGCATATCACACACATACATGCACATATCACAAATGTTGTCACTCACACACACACATCTCTCTCTCACATGCACGTAGAAACACACACATACATCACATACATACACACACACACTAACAAGTCACATGTCTATCACACACATACTAACACACACATTACAAATGTCAACACAGGCTCACACACCACACACACAAACATGCGCAAACATGTACATTTACTCATTACACACAAACTGACACACCCACACACACACCTCACTCTCTCACACACTCGCATGTCAAATACTAACGCACTCAACAAATATTTAGTGCCCAAACCAACATCAGCCCTATATAGTTTGTGTGACGTGTGCAGGTTGAGCGGTGGACCTGGGAGGCAATAGCACATGGTGCTTGGGCCCGCTCATCGTTTCTTGCAACTATATTCTCCTCCGACAGGTCATGGCTTCCAGGTACTGGTGGACCTCATCCGCCTTTTCTCCGTCTCCCACGTGGTGCAGCTGAGCTACGGCGACACGCCCCAGTGCCATACTCTCACATCGGCCTTCATGCGCTCTGCCTGCGGCTGGCACACGCATCCGCCGGCGCACTCGGCCATGCCAGATGAACCGGCCAATCAGCTCGCAGCGCATGGACACACGCTTCTCAGCATCCACTCTGAATTTGAAGGAGCCGGGACCTCTGGAGAAATGTAAGGCGTGTTTAAGGCGTCATTTTTCTTAGGCTTTCAAGACGTTACTTAGATAATCGAGAAGGAAAAGCTCTGCGTTGTAGCAAATACGCTGTAAGCTTCTATTATTTTTTTTTTTCCCATGCAGGCGACACCAGCGCAGTAACGAGCTGCGCGACCTGGCGTTGCTGGGTTACTTCAGCCAGCTCCAGTCTACAGAACCCGGCCCCGTCCGCCCCCTGCACTGCTTTACCCCATACCAGGTAAACACAACAGAGTCGTCAGAACCAGGTTCATATTTACTCCTTCAAATGGACAAAATTCTCATTAACATGTATATGGAAGTGCTTCTCCAGCAGACATGATCTCCTCCCAGCATTAACATCCTCAGCACCAAACAAGTCTGTAGTTATTATGGAGGTCAGGCTTTTTCGACTCACACTGTGAATTCAGGGCTTGTATAATTCAAAGCATGAAGGCTTCGAGCCCATGCAGCGGATTCGCGTGGATTCTTTTTAGACTTTGGAGATCTGCAACTAAATCCTCAGATCAGTGTAGATGGCTCCAGACTTTTTTTCTTTTCTTTTTTTTTTCCCAGCAAGACATGCATCAAGTACAATCAGCCACTGACAAGGTTAAAAAGAATCAGTAGAGCATTAAAGTAGCCGCAGTGCTGCTGAATTATATTAATGTACTTTAATATGTTATGAGGGATGCGACGTGCGAGAGTATGTTTGAGAGAAAGAAAAACTCTTTCTAGCTGAAGTGACATGAGTGATAATATGAACTTGCTCGATTCGATGATGTTCCAGATTGTTAAATATTAACTATAAATGGATTTTTTTATTATACAGTACTGTGCAAAAGTTTTTATTTTTATTTTAGTACTTCAGTACTAAATTTTATGACTTCAGTACGAAAACATTTCTGATTTTCAAACATCGGCATTCTGCCACAAAATTAAAAGTTACAGAAACATATTTGCATGCCAGAATTGAAAGCTGCACGTTTATATAAGCGACCACAAAGCAAATTGGAAGCTGCTGGGTTTTGCATGCAAAAGAAATAAGCAGGTGCAACAGTTACTAGTCCTCCGAAGAACTGTGGGGGGTTCGGCAGGATACTGAGACTGAGTAGCTACTTTCCTTATAAAACTTCACAAATTGTACCCGAGTCTAAAGGGACCCAAAGTGTGCAAATACTGACTCTTTGTTAATTATTGTTTACCAGACTATATAACTTTTTATTATTATTTATATATCAGTTGTTCTTATATACAGTGTATGTATGTGTG
>JAQQZT010000015.1:20819914-20832501 GCA_030068275.1 Clarias platycephalus | reverse complement strand
AATAATGGAAACTGTCTTTTCCTGCTGTTTACATTGTCTTTGCACTTAAATGTATCCCTTTAATGACACTGGGCGTCTCCTGGCTTGAACAAACTGGAAGAGTGGTTGTAAATATATATTGAGATTGTTTGTCTTCTCGCTTATCTCCTTGTAGGTGCCCCAATCTGCTATAGCTCTCGGAGTTACACATTGTGACGTGGCACCCAACCACATCCTGTATGCTGCCAATGCCAGTTTAGTGGCTTTGTGCTGTCTGAATGAAAAAGTAGCAGGGAGAGGTGGTCCCGTGCTGCTGTCTCAAACGCCCATCTGTCAGTGTGTGGGCTTAGGTGAGTACACAGTGCATACTTTTTCCTCTCAGAAGGGATCAAGGAGGATAAGACGACAATTTATACATTAAAAACTTTCAACTTGCTTCCAGTGGTGCATCGAGAGATTCTTGGTTGGCAAGTGGAATCCGCAATTAGGTTTATTCTTTTTTGTTACAAAGATCAGACTTAAGTCATTTTACCACCACGTCTTGCTAAAGCAGCATAGCCATTTTCCTATTCAGAGTATTAATAAGTTTTTAAAGGTTATTCAATAATTATTCAAACACCGGTCTTTTTGTTGCTCACCTTCCTATTCCCCCACCCCCTACGCATTTCACAAACCACAGGTCTGTGGTTTGTTGTATGCAGTAACACAAACAGTCCTTATGTAGCAAATAGCTCTTTGAAAAATTGTCTGAATATTGGTATCATGTGTGCCCCACTATCTTGAAGGTGTCCTCAGAGGGGTGGACATGGCTCGAGGGCTCTACTTCCTAGTCACCCCAGTGCCTCCTGCCACTCTGAGGCAGGTCAACTGCCTGCTACTAGGGGAGATCACACTGCCTAAAATCCTCCTCACTGTCCAGGTAAACGTCTGCACTGTTCTCACTCATGGGATGCAATCACAGAACAATTATATACACTAGTGTATAACATCTGGGGCAGTCCTCTCAGATTCAGGCAGAAACAATAAACAACTTTGGGCCTACATTGCTTTTTTTTAATTCCTCACTTGAAAGAAACAAACATACATATGATTTTACTTGGGTTTTAATTTTACTTTCAGATGTCAGTTGGTGAGTGTCGCGTTAAAGTGAGAACTCAGTTTAACAAACACTTCTGGCTAAGTGTGATTTCCTTCATCAGGGGACTGTTTTCTTTTCTACCCCTTTCTTTGCTCATTCAGTATTTCTCACCATCTAGCTAGTTCTCGGCCGAACAGGCAGCGCGTCCTCACTGATGCTTCCTACGAGACAGATGAAGCCAAAAAGCTGCAGCATTTAAATAACGAAGGATGAGAATAATCCGATCACTCTCATCCAGAGATCACAGCCAGTTTTGTTCTCTCAGACTCCACATATGTATATGGTGATAAGATTGCATAATTTGTTCAATAGGTAAATACAGAATTAGAATTCTTGCGAATTCTTAATCTGATTTCATTTATTATTGGAATAAATATATAATTTCTGCGCAAGTTTGCTCATGTTGAGGTAATGTCAGGTGATCTGACTAGTTTGTAAGAAAAATTTGCTTCCACACCTGGGAATCTTCATAAAAGGATGGGACAGAAGTAGGAACACTGATCGAATCATTGATGAGACTTAATACTAGTGACCAATCATTACGCAGAAGGCGGGGTTTATCGGTAAAGGTAGAAGGCTTAGCCTAACCTTAAAGTCTGAAAAAATAGAATACTTCTGCTGTTATATTTCCAGCAGATGAAACACTTGACTTTGCGAACATCCAAAAAATTTACGTCCTGATTATTTTATTTTTGGCATATCTTAATAGACCAGCATTTGTATAAACAGTTATATTAAAATCTCACAGAATGATTTCTATCAGATATTGTTCATTTAAAGGCAGCCACTTCGGAGCCTTCCTTTGCCTCTTTTCAGAAACTGATGGTAGCTGATACTGATATCTTATGAGAACCCACGTCCTATTGTAAACTTAAAATGTTAGAAATAGGAAATAAATCCAGATAGTAAAAAGCATCTGATTTCTTTCAGCATCTAAATCATAAGTGTAACTAATAATATTGAATTATTATTCAACTATTATTGTAAATTGATGTTGAGTTTACAGTTCCATGCTTTTGGTCACTAACGCAGGATTAATTCTTGCCATTAGCTATTACTGTAACACAGGGCATCATGTAGTGAAGAGTCTGTGAGGTAAAATGAGGTGCTTTATCTGAACAGGAATGTACTCGCTGAACTCACTCCAAAATTAGCACACACAAAGAGGAAGAGACTGTGTTTAGTCGGAGAGTATTTTGAGAGGAAGGTATCATGCTATTCACTGGCTTCCATTAGGACCCATGTGTTCATCATGTTCATGTGCTTTTAAGATGAATTACACAAATGTTATTCAGCATCCTTTATGAGGAAAAAACATTTATAGTATAGTTAGCATAGTAGCAGAGTATAGATTTTAAACATTCACATCTTTGTCTTTGTTCTCTCATATCCCCTGGCTAAAATCTTAAGAGATTTTTATGGCAAAATATCCCACTGTTGAATATCAAGTGTCTCATTCTTTCTTTCTTTCTTTCTTTTTTTTTCTTTCATTTTAGCATGGGGTTGAAACGGAGCTCCCTTATGTTACCACAGATTACAGCTTCGAGATCACCGGCGCCGGAAAAGTCCACGTTTTCAAAGGCCTCAGTAGACCCAGTCTTGTCAAAGCTAAAACGAATAACTAAGCTCTCGTTTATGGACTTCATTTTCAGCGGATGACGTTTGTATCACTGTAATTGTTTTATATACCAAATAAAGAGGCTACAGCTGCCACCGAATGTACAGAACGACAAACGTTTTGCTTCTTGGATCAGTATACCATCTAAAGACATGAAGTGCATGAAGTGAGCAGTAGTTTTTAGAGTCCCGAGCCAGCACCTTGCCATATGGAACAGCGTTACGATAAAACATTGTTGCTTGACGTATTTGTGTTTACTCTTGACTTCTGTTTTATATTTTTACATATTTCGTAATATCATTAGTAACAAGTTTGCTTGCATACTGTTCTTTTGTCAGTTGTTTCAGGTAACATTCCCGGACTGTACAGATTGTAAGATATTAAAATGGGTTTAAATTTTTTTTTGTCAAGGAAATCTGACTTTTTCCACTGACTTTTGAAAGAAATTTTAAAATGAAGGGTGTTTTAAACCACTAGAGAGAAGATGATAACTCCTAAAACTATCTTAAATGTCATCTCCACGTGTGGGTGTTGCAAATGCCATTTGTGGATATCTTACAATAAATACAAATGAGTGAAAAGTCAAAGAAAAAATAAAAACACAACAAAGACAGGTCTCTACAGATGAACTAGAAGGATCAACATTTCTTTAGTGCTTACACGTGAGGGTGACGGTAATCTTATGGGGGAAAAGCTTATACTGTATGTGAATTTAAAAACACCTCAGAAAAGTTTTATGATCAGTTATTTTTCGCATATTCGTTGCATAAATGCAATGCATAAATCATTTTTAAAGAGTTAGTATTCAGTATGAAGTCATTTTTTTATCCCTTAATTATTTGTTTCCTTACTTGGTTTATAACATTTACATATATAACATCTTACTGTACTGTAATTGTCTTACGTTATTTCTTTATTATACTTAGTAACTACTTTTCTGCTGCACTTACGGTGATGTTCAAAATAATAGCAGTGTGTTGAAAAAAGTGAGTAAAGCTCCATATCCATATAATAACTTTTAATTTAAATCACATAAATGCATTGGACATCCTGCACATTCTATTCTGAATCACAACAAAGAAAAATGTGCTATTGTAAGTGAAGAAAAACTAATATTAGTCTGTTCAAAAAAATAGAAATGTGGAGTTCAATTAGAGAGGTAAATTATTCTATGAAAAACAGGTGTCAAACAAGTTCCCCTTATTTAAGGATAAATGCAGAAAAGGTTATCCTGTGCATTTCTCTCTGAAAATCTGAGTAAAATGGGTTGTCCAGACACTGTTCAGAAGAACAACGTACTTTGATTCAAAAGTTGATTAGAGATGGGAAAACATACAAAGACGTGCAGAACATGATAGGCTGCTCTGCTAAAATTATACCAAATAATTTTTAAGCTTTAAAATGGAGACCAAAACCAGAAAGACGTGGAAGAAAACGGAAAACTACCATTCGAACACCACTGTACTTAAAGTACATCTTGAAATCATCTTCTTCTTAGATTTAATTTTTTAAAAAGTGAAACGCATATACGCTAGATTTCTCACACAAAGTGAACTATATCATGATGTTTGTCTTTTCATTTTGATGATTACGGCTTACAGCTCATGAAAATTAAAAAAATCCAGTATCTAAAAACTATTGAAATTGACAAACAAATGAAGTTGGGTGATTTAACCCGTCTGCATCTGAAGACAAAAAAAAGCATGATTAGTCTTGACCTCCATTTGAAAAAAATCACAATCATCTCCAGAATATCCACTAAGCTCAAGGACACATGTTCTACAACTAAGTAAAAAAAGAATGTGTACTCATCTCTGCAACAATTGTGATCTGTCTTATCTGGCCTGGATCATAGGATCGTGAGATTTTACCAATTCAGTGTATAATATTGCCAGAATCCAGATATACACCTAATCATTGACCTACATCAAGCATCTGGACACAACCTTCAAGATAAGCACTGCTACCTTATATTTGAACTTTGACCAGGTCTGAGAGGTCTAGTGCTTCTATGCAATACATAGGGACTGAAATAACCATGTGATCATTTTAAAACCATTGAAGTACAGGTGATGGCTGATGGTTGTCTTTTGAACTTTTTCTCGGTCAGCGAATGAGGATGTTTTAGTTCCATATTCTGCCATTTACTCTCAGGCTTGTAGTGGTGAATCCATGTCTCGTCACAAGTAATGACACTCTTTAGGAAGGTTTTCACCTTCCTTAGAGTATCAGTCCAAGTTGTGTTCATACTGCGTACAAAGTTTTTGATAAATAATGGCACCAGGTACACCCTTACACCAAAAAAAACTATTAATCACTGTACGCTGCTCTTCTTTCATGCAAATCACAAATAGGGTAACCATTTGTACTCGCACCACATTTACAAATTAACTGATGTAACACGTTCAAATCTGTACAGTAGTGACCCTAAAGACTGCAGCCTTGAATGGAAAACGCTGACAAAACCAACCGACGTGTTTAATATAACTGGAGCATTTTTTTTTTATTCGCTCCCAAGTTTTTGGTTAATTTGTGCACAGGAAATCTAACTTGTTGCCAGGTTCTGGTTAATGAGTACACACAAGATGCAATTTGTTCATTCATCTTGTTTGTAGTAAGCTGAGCCAATGAACAAGATGATGATATGAGTATGAAGTGACCACTCTGTAAGGTCTGTAAGGTCAGATGTAAAGACTTCCCTTGCATATTTAGGCCACTTAGCAGGCCAGGGCCTCGATGCTCACATGTCAATCAATAGTTTACAATCTCGACTCGGTCCAGCCAGTAAGCTGAGAGCACGAGACAGCGCGCGACACCCGAGATGGTACTTAATCTCTTCTCTATTCATTATTCATCTCTACCGAAGTAATGCTTGTAATCCTCTTGCGCCCCACTCCAGAACATTAATTAAGTCATAAGTGAGTTTGTGGAACTTTTTTTTTTTTGGCCTGTGAAAGGGTTTCGGTGCCTCCTCACGAAAAAAGCGCCGCCCTGCTGATTAATTAAGGAGCGCACGCGCGCGCCTCGTGCGCTTTTTAGGTCTGCGCGTGGGAGGCGTTAGGACCGCGCGGACTCCGCTTAAACGCTCGGCCGAGCGACACCTGTTGCTTTCAAAGGGAAACCGGGAGGACGATGTCTTCTAGTGTGCGCTGTCTTCGTGCTCGGAGGAAACTTTACAACAAACCGACTTCGGATACATCCCTCCATACACACACTCACACACACGCGGGCGCGCGCGCGAGAGAGACAGACGAGAAATAACGAGGTTGTCGGTCACGCGCTCACCAGGTAAGTCTAAGCTTTGAAGATTGGATGATTAGTCATGTGTCCTTATGTCCTTTAGGAATAACAGCAGTTTCTTTCGAATTTAAACACTTTCCGAGTCGTACAGAAGAAATTCCTAGAGCGCACGCGTTATTTGTGTATAATGTCTATCATATATCTAATATACAATCATAAACTCTTCAGCTGTACTTCCTTAAAGTCTCAACCTACTTACACTTCCAGTATCACTAAAAGATCTCGAGCTGACAAGTAAAGACCTTATTTCTAAATGACTCGGATTTCCTGTTCAGTCATACACACTTTATTCAGTCCATGAGGAAGTCCCTGGGTTGACAAATCTCTATAAACACAAAAACAAAACTTTAAAAATAAAAACACCAGTATTAACAACCCCGAGTGCGTGTTGGGTTACATGACCAGCATGAAATATTTAGCATTGCAAAACATTCTGGACGTGTTTTCTGGTCAAACAGGTTGCATGGACATGAAGAAATGACACGTATGACTGAATGCTTCACATTGTCTTAGTTTGTAAAGTAATAAAAAATGCATGGTGAACCAGTTTTTTTTTTTTTTTTTCTGAGCGAGTGTTGAGAGATTGTCTGTCTCAACGTATCAGTACAGTTCCTGCTACACGTTTGACGCCCATGTTTGTTTAGTCATTAGTCTAAAAAAAAAAAAAAAAAACTGATCGTGTTAGGGTAACAGTAACTGTAGGACAGGTAAGACCGGTAATTAACTTCCTGCTTCCTCGAAGAAATGAAGGATGAACTAAAATGTTCCAGCTTCAATTCCAAGAACCATCTCCAAGAACCTCATCAGATAAATGAAGCATCGTGGTTTAATCTGTTAACCCTGATGACTGACAAATGGAACCTTTTTTAAACTTTAGGGGTGAGGAAGTGTGTTGATGGACTGGCGTTCACGATGACCCTGATCAGGATAAAGCTCTTATTAATGATGAATGAATTTAAAAAGGAACTATTTTATAGTAAACTTTGGATTATCTGTTTTTCTTTTTTTTTTTTCTTCTTTTTTTTTGTTATGGATTTGTTTTGTAGAAAATTTGCTCTCAAGCTTGACGAAACATAAGTCCACTTTTTAATCCCTGTTTCTGTTTTTAAATCAAGACTTTTGATTGTGTGGAATAATAGAACACCGTTATGAGAGTTTATAAATAAAGTTTATAACTTTATTTGTCTACATGATCCCCTGCTACACTAATGCACTTATTCCAGCATTTCACTAATGCTTGGGGAACATCAAGGTAGTAAGTCTTCTCAGTACGCCGGAGCCATGATCGGACTGCCTGAAACGCTGACCTCCCAGGAACTCCTTTAGTGGCCCAAACCATGTGGAAATGGCTTGAGGTCAGGACTGTACGGGGGATGTGGCAATAATTCCCAGACGAGTTCCTGTAGTTTGTGAGTGGTGTTGGTGAATGATTGTATGGACGTCTCTTTCGCAAGTTGATGACTAGTTTTCTGTTTTTTTTTTTTTTTTTTTTTTTCCCCCATTGTCACCGTACTAGAAATCTTCAACAAATGTCAATAGTTTTTTACGCCTTCAATCACAAAAAATTTCATCAAATGTCCTGGTTTGACTTGAATACCGCCCCCCCATCTTTTTTTTTTTTTTTTTTTTTTTTTTTTTTTTTTAAACATCTTAATAATTGCAGGAAAGGGTCCAAGTTGGTTTTTTTGTTTGTTTTTTATTTTTTGGGATCAAGATTCATTCATTCAGTCATTCATTTATTCATTCATCTTATGCAATTGTGGTCAGGGTTGCCAGGAATCTGGAGCTTATTCTAAGAAAACTTGATGCAAAGTGGGAACACCAGTCCACAGGGGGATACCATTCACACATTTGTTCAAGCCATAGCCAAGCTACTTATCAGCATTTTTAGATGGTGTAAGGAAACAAAAGGTCCTGAAGAAAACCCAGACTCGCAGAGAACTTATGAACTTTAATAAAGGCAGCAGCATGAATGCAGAATTGTTTTAACATCTGCATGCTGCAGTTTATCTAGAAATGATGTTATCCTAATATTGTTGCTTCCTCTGGGACATTTCTGTATAATAATAATAATAATATTGTGTTCTTTGGAGTGTATAAAGGATAGCTGTGGTCGTGTTTTGAAGGTTCTTGATATAAGTTGGAACCGAAAAAAAGAAATTAATTTAAGAGCTATTAGTGTTAGCTTATGGCTTTTTTCTTTGACGAGCTAAATTAAACTGATTCATTTATTTAATTCATATTATTATTATTTAATTGCCACAAAACATATCCATGGAATTATTTTATTTATTTTGGAATTTATCTATTAATAAATAATAATTTTTTACCTTGTTTACAGTGAGGTTTCCAGTATCTGAATAGGTCACCTAAAAGAATCAGCAGTCAGAAAAGTTTGCGTTGCTTATTTGCGTTAAATATTGTTTATTATTATTATTATTTTTTTTAAATAAAGTTGGGTGTTAGGCGATATTAAATTGTCCACAGAGCAAACGTGTTTTGGGAGATTTGTAACCTGGGACACATTGGGTTCTTGTCCGATGTTTAAGTGATTCGATGTGTCTCTCGGAACAATGGTACAATGGACAGCTGAAAAGAGCGCCTGGTACTACTGGATCGTGCGTGTGTTTTGTGTGTCTTTGTGCACTCACACGTGTGCGCATGCAAAATGTGTGGTTTGTCCCAGTGGCTGGTGCATTTCACTTCAACCACCTCATTTGATAATAAGATGGGCTGAACCGGCTCCTGCTATATTAAACAAATTTTAATAGCAGTTATATTCAAACCTAATATTCCGTGGAAGCCTACACGTCTCCATGTTATTCCATGCGCCTCTTGTTTTCCAGCCTTTAGGATGCGCCTGAAACGCCGCGTCTCTGTACTGAAGCTGGCCATTCTGGGTGGCGTGCTCTTCATGCTGGTCCTCGTGGTGCTCCAGAGGGATGTGGGTGGTGGCAGTCAGGATCCCTGGTTCCCGGATTTATCCAACCGTAAGGAACAAGTGCTGGAATTTGTCCGCGGCGCCGTCAACAACCTGCCCTTTCAGATTCCAGGCCAACCAGGGACTCCACCGCTGCGTGTAGAAGAGAAAGAGGATAAAAACTGCCTGTCAGGCTTCTACACCGAGGATGACCTCCGACCGTGGATCGAGAGAGCGCCGGAGGATCCGCAAAGCCAAGGTTTTGGAGGGGAAGGCTTCCGGGAGGACAACCTCACTCCGGACGAAGTCAAGGAGAAGGAGGAGGGCATGACCAGGCAGTGCTTTAATCAGTTCGCTAGCGATCGGATATCTCTGCACCGCAGCCTTGGAGATGACACCCGGCCTCCAGAGTAAGAACAATTGTATTTGTTTAACAATTGCACAAAATATCACAAAACAGTCTTGGGTACTTTTTTTTTTTTTTTTTATACCGGTGCTCGAGTGCAAGTGTTTCATGTGAGATATATTGACACACTTTCTCTTAGCTGAGCAGTATTGTATTGACTCAGGGACTGAACCTGAGGACTTATCATTGTTAGCCAAACACTCATTGTTGATAGTGTTATGTACCTTAGTATTTCCACTAAGGACCTGCTAATCAGGCTTTTGAACTACTCTCGATGGTTTCTCTGGAAGCTGTGTATTTTGTCTTCGTAATTGTAGTCCAGTTACAAGAAATGAGGCAGGTGTAAAAACTATAAACTGTTCACCTGCTGTGATTGAAGTGGTAACAGAAACTTGTTTTAAGGTAAATGTAACTATAAATAAATAAATAAAAAAGAGCACCTGACTTTGTAAGAAATTACAAACTTTAGTGTTTAATTCCCTACTTTAATGCCTTTTTGTTATTTTTGGTGTTACGAATGCCCCGTCTATTTCTATCCCTCAGGTGTGTGGTTCGGAAATTCCCCCGGTGTCCCCCTCTTCCCACCACCAGCGTGATCATCGTCTTCCACAACGAGGCCTGGTCGACACTTCTGCGCACCGTCTACAGCGTGCTGCACACCGCCCCGGCCATCATGCTGAAGGAGATCATACTGGTAGATGACGCGAGCACAGCAGGTGGGTGCGGTGTTTGCCCAGAGAGTCGATAACACTTTACCACAAGATTAAGCCAGTTTTATTGCTGCAGCTCTGGCCAAAGTGCAAACAAGTCATCACTATGGTGCCAAAAACCTATTTGTACAATGCGAATACTCTCAAGCATAAACGGCGCACAAACCAAGCTGAAAAAAGGAACGTCAGCCATTAAATGCGTCTGGTGTGTATGACTTGAGATATATGTAGTGTGGCATAATTTTCAAAGAAAGGAAGTTTTGTAAAAAGAGGAACTCGGGATAGAAAAAAAAAAAAGAGTTGACTTGCATGTAGTCATCTGATTCATGCAGAGTCTGCAGTTAACCTCTTGTGAAGTGTTGGAGTTAATACTTAAACTATAAAAGGCACGTTTGTGTATATTTTATAGCCTTTACAAAAACTAGCAGAACCATCTTTTTTCTTTCCTGTACCTATACTTTTCATGCTGTATGTAAATTTAAGAATGCATGTCTTTCTCCAGTAAGTGGTAAAACATAAAGGGTAGAGGACTTCCTTTTTAGACGAGGTGCACTATTGCTGAATATTAATTGGGGGACTTTACCACCTCTGCATAAAAGTTTCCACACAAGGCGACAACAAACGGTCCATGTATACTCACTCTCTCGGTCTCATTCTTTCTTTATACCGCGTATCTTGTATAGAGTCACAGAGGGCCTGGAGCCTATTCAAGGGGAGTTGGGGGCATAAATCAGGGTACACCCGGGGGAAACCCACCAAGTGCAGAGAGAACATGCAAACCCCACGCACACAGACCCTGGTGGAAGTCGAGCCCCTTGACCATGGAGGTTCAAGGCGACAGTGCTAACCACTGCGCCACCAATATTGATGAATATTACTATATACACTATATGGAAAAAAAGTTTGTTCTCTCCTCACATCCGCTAATAGCTTTAGTTTACTCTCCTATGATAAAACCCTAACCCGTTCCACCACATATAGAAGGTGCTCCGCTGAATTGAGATCTGGTGACTGTGGAGGCCAGTTTTAGTAGAGTGAACATATAGTATCGTCATGGTTAAAAACCAGTTTGAGATGATTTTAGTTTTGTGAAATGGTAGAGATGTTGTTTGAGTTTCTGTTGCTTTTCTGACAGCTTGAACACCAATCTGTCCATTATCTTCTGATCTTTGGCATCACGTTCAAAGTCATCTTTATTTCCAATTCTGATGCTCTGTTTGACCTTCAGCCGATCGTCTTGACCACGGCTCGGTGCCTTGTGATTTGCTGATTACATATTTGCATTTACAAGTAGTTGAACATTTTTTTAATATATATATATATATATATATATACACCAGTTTGTTGCCTTTAGTCCATACTATACAATTAACTTCTGTAACTAGCCTCACCATACATTAAAACACATTTAAACACTTCTACCTACTCATTCAGCAAACAAGGCATGGTCCTGGGCAAACAAATGTCTAGTGAGTCTCCTGCACTTGGCAGCACTGTGCTTTACTTTCTCCTGGTTGCCATTTCCTGGAAAGCTGTCGAAGTACATTTTAAATGAATTTTCCGTGCTGACGTCAGTCAGATAGTCTTGACTGTTTTATTCTGTATTATCACTCTGGTTTTTTTTTTTTTTTTTTTTTTTTTTTTTTTTCTTCTTCCTTCTTCTTTTTTTTCTCTGTGTGATCATTATTGTTTTTTTGGTGGTATGCCTGTTTGCCATTTTTTTTACATTCCCATCTGCCTGGACTGTGCTGCAGATCACCTGCAATCTCACCTGGATGAGTATGTGAAGATACTGAAGGTAGTGAAAGTGGTGCGTCAGGTGGAGAGGAAGGGACTCATCACGGCCCGAATGCTGGGAGCCAGTCACGCTCAGGGCGATGTCCTCACCTTCCTCGATTCTCACTGTAAGATTCCTTTCTCGATTTTACATAACTGTAATTACTAAGGAGGCCACCAGGGGCAACCCAATACGATATGATCTCGATCCCTACGTAGGTGCTGATTCAATCTATATTGCGATTCTATTAGTATTCCAATTTAATGTTTTTTTTTCTTCATTCTGATTGTTATAATTCTAAAAAAAAAAAAAAAAAACGCACACACATTATATTTTGCTCCTACTAAACTGGGCGGTGTGCTGAGTGAATAGTTTAGAGCGTACCACATGTAGGACTATACTGCTCGGTCTTAGTGCTCGTCTCTTACCGGTATAATCAACATCCGTGTATATGTGTACTGTTTACTATAGCACTGTGACCACGTGTGTGCGTGTAAAACATTTTATTTTGTGTCTGTATGTGTGTGTGTGTGTACAGCGCGCGTGTAAATCAAAAGAAAGTCTCATTAGAGGGTAAAGATCCATTTTCTCTCTCTGCTTAAGGCTCAGCCTGCTCTTTGTGTCTGTGCGCACGTGTCCTTGGACACCGTGCCGCACACACACACACACACACACACACACACACACACACACACACACACACACACACAGACCCCTCCTACTTTTGCCTTCACAGACA
>JAQQZT010000015.1:20798542-20811892 GCA_030068275.1 Clarias platycephalus | reverse complement strand
GGTGTCCCATTAATGGTAAGTAGAATTATACTCTCTAATGATAATAATACATCTAATTGTAATAATTTTAGATGCATAATATATGGTTATTGAGCGTTGATGACGTCATGTGTAAATTATATGCGGCCCGTGAGACTTGAACTTGGACATAGTGCGGCCCACTGCAAAAAAAAAAAAAAGGTTGATAACCACTGGTATATTGTATATATATACACACACATTAGTCGTGTTTATTTAGTTCCAGTTTGTTTTCATGAATTGAAAAGGATGTTTACAAACAGTCTTACTACTAATAAACACTGATTCAATTATTTTATTAAATATAATGCTGTATTTTTTGCGTTGGTTTTGCCTGCATGCTTTTTGAAATGACGTAACCCACGTTGCTCGCTACGGCGAAGGGCTATTGGTTGGCTCGTCACCACGCGACAAATCCTATTGGCCGGAAGCTCGTATTGACTTCACGCGGAATGCTCCGCGTGCGCCGCGCGTGCGGATACATACAGTTTTACTTGTTCACGGGATTATTAACGCAGTCTAATTTAGCATCGTCAGCGCGCGCTCAGTCCACAGCTCTAATCCCACACACCGGCTCCGACTAACCCTGGTAACTCGGTGATTATCCTGAGGCTGGTGTGTTGGATTAGGGTCAGAACTGAAATGTGCAGAATTCCATAGTCATAGGAATCCCTGAATACATCGGCAAAAATGCCATGACCTGCATTAGTAAACACGCCCCCAAATCTCAGGTACTCTTAGCTACCTTAATACACCTCCTAAAACATTAGCTATAAATTTTAAGGACAGTTTGTGCTTCTCGATATATACAGTTCCTCACAAAAACTGCATTTACAGTATATACGGATCAGCCATAACGTCATGGCCACCTGCCTAATATTGAGTAGTTGCACTGTGTTTTCACACGTTTCTATCACAACCAGCATTATCCTTTTTAACCTTTACATAAACCATTAACCTTTTCATCAGTTTGATCTACACTCACTCATCTATTGGATCAGACTAAACAGCCTTTACTCCCAATGTGCATCAGTGAGCCTTGGCCACTGCAGCCTGGGAACATCTCACAAGAGCTGCAGTTTTGGAGTTGCTCTGATCCTCTAGCCATCACAATCTGACTTTACAAAGTCACTCAAATCCTTATTCTTACCCATTTTCTTTCTGCACATCAACTTCCGGAAAAAAAAAGAGTTTTATTTGCTGCCTAATACAATGAAAGAAAACTGGTCAACGGGTGGCCAAGGCTCACTGACGCACCCGTGTAGTCAGATCCAATAGAATAGTAATAGCGCTAGTGTGGATTAGATTGAGGAAACGGTTAATCCTGGTTCTAGTAGAAAGGTGTCAGAACAAACAGGCCATTACTGTTTTGGTGGCAAAAGGAGAAGACCTACTTAATATTAGGAGGGTGGTCATAATGTTATGGCTGATCAGTCTATATCAGGGATGGGAATCATCAATCACCACCCGATATGATACTAACACAATAACCAGGTTTCAATTTGATTTAAATTGCGATTCTATCATGAAGTATCATTATTTTTCTTTTAAATAAAAATTCCAATAGGATATAAAATATTTCCCTCATTTTGTTATCCTAGGAGACTCTGATTTCTGCACAGACAAAAATCTTTGTTTGACTTGAACTCCTTTCATATTTACTAGGCTGAACTTTGTAACTTCCTCATGCACAGTAAAAAGGTTGTGAGACACAGCTACAGTACATACTGTATTTACATTTCCATGGTTGTAAAGCAGGTTTTGTGAAGGACAGAAGTTCCTTTATGTGTGTTTTGTAGACTCTCGGCTTGTTGACTGTGTCACTAAGTTTGGTGATCAATATCCTGTCACTCACATTTGATTAGTGCGAAATGTCACACTTTCTGCTGTTGCAGCACTTACAAGCTAAAGGAAGTAAAAATACTTAGCTTTTTAATTAGCTTTTTATTCTCACTCTCTATTTTAAAGGTGGATCTGGCTAAGAAGAAGACACTGGTTAATGTGTGTGTGCATGCATGCAACTCTATAGTTCACAATTTTTCTATTACACTATATCCTTTATGTCTCATCAGTGAACCAGAAATTACATAATTTATGATTTAAAGACGAGACAAAAATGCACTTTGTCATATTACTGAGAAACTCCAAAACACAGGGAAATTAAGGGAACAAAAAGTCCCGGTTTGACTTGAATGGTTTCGCCACCAAAACGGCAATGCCCTGTGTTCTGACTCCTTTCTATGGGAACCAGAATGAACTTTTTTGCAGTTTCAGCTAAAGTAATTCTTCTAATGAATCGGACTACACAGGCCAGCTTTCACGTACCATGTGCATCAGTGAGCCTTGGCCACCCATGACCCCTGTCGCTGGCCGGGTTCACCAATTTTTCCTTCACTGGAGCACTTTTGGTATGTCCTGAACACTACAGACCAGGAACATCCCAGAAAAACCTGCAGTTTTGGAGTTGCTCTGACCACCATCACAGTTTGGCCCTTGTCAAAGGTGCTCAAATCTCAACACTTGCCCATTTTTCTGCATCCAACCCATCAACTTCAGGGAAAAAATTTTCAGTGGCAGCCGAAAATGTTCATGTGCACCCACTTCAATGTGCCACTGTAACAAGATATTGTAATTTCCCAGGACTTAGCAAAAGTTGTCCAAGGAAGGAAAACCATAAAAATGACCAAAGCTCACTGATGCATGTTGGGAGTTAAGACTGGCTTGTGCAGTCTGATGCAATAGAAAGCTACTGTAGCTCAAATTGTTGAAAAGATTACCTGTAGAATGATGTCGGAACACACAGCGCATCGCTGTTTTGGTGGCATAAAGGGGGGACTACTCACTAGTACAGTAGGTGGGTGGTGGGCCATAGTGTTATTGCTGATCAGAGCATGGTGTTCTTGTTTTGTATTTAGATCATCATTAGTCTTAGATTAAGGTGCACATTTGCCTTATCTGTAATTAATATAAAACTTTAACAGTTCGCACAGGTGCAGACGCGAAAGATTAACAATCCTGTTGTACAAATGTAAATAACAAATATAACAATATTTCAAATCTTTCTTTACTTCCGCGGCTTAGGGCAGGGGTTGGCAACCTGCAGCTACGGAGCCACATGTGCCTCTTGTATCCCTCTGCTGCGGCTACCCCCGGTTTTTATTCATATTGTCAGCTGACTACACATTGAGTATTTTATTTGAAAGTAACCTTCAACCCACGTCATTTTTTTTTTTATGTTCCAAATGTTTTTGTTGCATGCCGAAATAAAGATTTAGTTTTCTCTGCAGCAGTTCGTTGCTTTCATAAATCCAAGACACTATAGTTTTTTTTATACATAGCATAAAGGTAAAAAAATAATAATAATTAAAAAAAAAACTGATATATGCAGTGTTATGTTTTAACATTTTAGATGATTTTGTGGCTCCCGGTGTTTTCAGGTGTCCAAATGTGTTTTAGGTTGCCGACCCCTGGCTTAGGAGATAAATGTTTTGGGAAAGGTGGTTAGTAAGGAGTGCTCTGTACGTTAGGGACTTGAGGATGGAGTGGTAGAACCAGAGAATTTTACTGCTCTGTATTTTATCTTGAAAATTGAGGCAGAACACCCTGATCTCCTGTTTTGTTGAATTTGGATTTTAGTACATAGATGGCACTGCTTGCCTGAATGTGCACCAAATTCCTGTCCTGTACATGGTTATATTTATTTGATGTTATGTGAAATCAATACAGAGTCAAATACAGATATACATCACACATAAAACTCGTGCACCAAATCCTTGGGGTTTTGGTTAATTTAAAAGATGTACTGTATGCTGTACAGGCATTCGTCCCATGTTGGAGTTGTCTTAAAGAAAGTGAAGCGATGTATTCGTTTCTTGTTTGCTCTGGTTCACTGAGAGCGCCCATTTATGGCAGTAGCGCCGCTGGAACAGATAGGGTTAAGGGAAGAAGCAACTTGTCAGTCCTAGGGCCATCACAGTAACACAGAGCCTTAACCATTTGAGCCACCACTGCCCCTGAATAAAGCAACATTCCCAAACCGCAGAAAGACTTCAAGCCACAGTCCGGTGATGAGACTCTTAGCAGCAGTAGAACATGTGCATTGTGTATATGCTTTAAAGAGGTCCGTATGTCCATGAATGACGATACTGGCCGAGGTGGCTCGAAGTCCACTGCAGTCGTTCCTCTGAACATTCAGCAGATGAAACGCCTGATCCTTTGAGATTGACGAATAACTTGTCGCCAACTTACAGGAGAGATGCATCTGTCTTAGGGAACTGTACACACAGTCTTTCATGAACACCTTTCTTACAGTCCTGACCTCTTTCCATTAAAGGAGTTACTGGGAAGCCAGACAGTCTGATCATGACTTCAGTGGACTAAGAAACTTGACTGTGATTCTCTGAACACCATGGAGACCTATGAGGTATTGTCAAGAGAAGGACAAGAACTTGTTTAAACCAGTGCATAAGGAAATCTAAATAATAATAATAATTATTATTATTATCCAAGAACTGCATTCCAGGAGGTGTGAAAGCAGGCCTATTTATACAGATGATAGTATCTTGTGGAGAATAAAGAATGTTTTTCTATCAACTTGTGCCCTCATTGCCATATTCTTATAAAAATGAACTGATTGAAAGACACATTCCGTGTAAAATCATGTTTAAATGGATGCTTCTATAATATTTGTTTTGGAAACATGGTACAGCCACAATTTTTAAACAATACAATATTATTGAATGTTTCTTTTTTTCTTCCCAGATTTGGCAATATAATTTTTGGCCCTATCTGGAATAGGGACAACATCGTCTGCGTCGTTCTCACATTTAAAGAACCCTTTGGAACTTACAGGAGAGGAGGGTACTCCAATGACTTTGGTATTATCCGGTAAGGAAGCATGTATGGTTAAAAAAATTTTCAGGATTGAGAAAAGACCAAAAATAAGCATTTTACTTAGTTTTACTTTATGTAGGAAGTAGGATTTCTTTCACTTCCTTTTCAATCTTCCTCTTCTCAGTGACATCATGCAAAACACCATCTTCTCCAGATGCTCACTTTGGTTGCCATGGAGAAGCCTGCCTCTACCAACTCGGACGATGTGAAAGATGAGAAGGTATCGCAAGAACAACAAACCAAACACAAAAAAACGGATTTCCAAAACTATTGCTGTATTAAATATTTCTAATCAGTGAGCGACTGAATGCAGGAACGTGACTGTGGCTGAAATTCTCTCGGGGTCTGTTTCTGCCCCACAGGTGAAGATGTTGAAGTGTATAGCACCAGTGACTCTCCATGATGTTGTCCTGGGGCGGTATGAGGGAAACCCTGATGGGGAAGGAGAAGCTAAACTGGGTTACCTGGACGACCCGACCGTTTCCGAAGGCTCGAGTGGCCACTTTCGCCACTGCGGTGCTCTACGTCCATAACGAGCTCTGGGAAGGTTCGAACTCAAGTTCTGCCTTTTTCTTCTTTGTAACAGGTGTTCCTTTCATCCTGAGGTGCGGAAAAGCCTTGAACAAGAGCGAGTCCGAGGTGAGGCTGCAGTTCACTGATGTGCCCGGCGACATCTTTAATTCACAGTGCCAGAGGAACGAGGTAGTGGTGCGCGTGCAGCCTGACAAGGCCATTTATGCCAAAATGATGTGCAAAAACCCCGGTGTGTACTTTAACCTCGAGGAGAAGGAGCTGGACCTGACTTATCGTAGCAGATACAAGGCAAATAAAATTCAGTGGAAGTCGGATGCACTTTGTACGCAGGCGAGTCTCACTCCATTCCAACAGTTTTATATCATGTCACATCGCAGCTGGTGGATTTGATTCTAAATTACAACTTGACGTCTGTGTGCGTATTTCAGTGATGAGCTCAGGGAAGCCTGGAGAATCCTCACCCCTATTCTCCACCAGATCGAAGCAGAAAAGACACAACCAGTCCCTTGCACATACGAAAGGTAGGACATCTCTTCAGTCATGGCGAGACAGTTCTTAGCTGAATGCCTGTAACGCCATCTTCTGTTTCATCCCTAGCCGCGGACCTAAAGAGGCGGATGAACTGATGAAGAGGGTGAGATTCCACTACGGAGGAACGTACAAGTTAGTCAACCCTCATCCTGTGCAACACTCCAATCTCTGAGCGATGATTGCTCAGACTTAAATTGTCAAATCCAAATAGAGGAGATGAGCTGCTTGTTAATCTCATTACTTGAGATTTGGTTTCTTCAAATTAATATCTTTCCCACTGAGAATGTTTTGTACAACTGGGAATGTTTACAGCTACCTTTTATCCCCCAAATCATGGGGAAACGATTACACTCCTTACCTCTTCGTTTAACCATAATGCTTCTCTTGATATGTTTCTTTGTCTGTGTGAGATTTGAATGTAATTTGCAAGCTCTTATCTTGTTCATCCTTCTCTTTTCATCTCTGATCAAATCAAAATGCAGTACATGTTTCTTTGCTGTAAACGTTTCTTATTTTCACATTGAGTGAGGGGAACAACTTTATATAAGCTCATTGCTACAACTGGTGAGTGAGGATATGAAAAGCACTAAGTTTAGTATTATATATACATTTTCAGTGTTACATTTAGTTTTTTGTAGAATGACATTTTCAAAGATTTTGAGCGCTTTGTCTATTTTTGACGTGTTCAAGTGGGCACAGGGTGTTTCCCTAAAGCGGAGAATGCACGCCTAGTTTCAGACATGTGGGTGTGTGGCTCAGCTCGACGTACTGCCACACACACACACTGAGTCAGCACATGATGACAGTGCAATATATCAATCAGATTCAGTTCTATGTAAACTACTTTAAGCCTTGCCCGTTCCGGTCCGGACACATTCCCTACAGTCCTCAAGTCTCAGGTTTGCGTTTTTGTGACGTGTGTTTACTGACCCTGCTGGTTGTGACTTTCACTCTCAGGTACGTGGCTTAGCCCGGGGGCATGTTGTCACTCAGCGTGGAGGATAAACCAGTGGTCTGGTATAAACTGGAATGTGTTAACTGGATAAACAGTGTTAACAAGCTGGAATGTGCTGCCTTGTATATCTGCCTATACTTATGACTTCAGTCTTAAATTTATTCTTTTAAAAAAGGCACTTCATATCCAAATGTTTTTTGTTAACTGTAAAACATTTCTTAATAAAAAATAAAATAAAATAAATGTTGGACCATCAAAAGTGTGTGAAAAATTATTTATTGCGATATTCTACTGTAGTTTATGATTTAAATAAGAATTTTTATTTCATATAGTTTCTATGGTTAGGTACATTAGTTGTGTAAAAAGCATCGTTTGCAATTTCTGTTTCCCTCACGGTATTTCCGGGACACCATGTCCTCCTCGATGCCCCGGGCAAACAAGCGCACCAGCTGACCATGTACTCTGGAAATAAAAGAGAAGAAAAAAGAAGAAAAAAAAGATGTAAACTTCTGACTCACTTGGAATGTGATACAAGAAATAAAAGCTCAGAAGAATAGAGAGATATTTATTTGACATTTCACATTCCTAAAATAAAAGTAGTGATCCTAACTGACCTAAGACAAATATTATCTAGGATTAAATGTTAAAATTGTGAAGTTTAAAATGTATTCTTCATCTGTAAACTTCTGACTTTAACTGTGTAATAGGATGCCCTAACAGGCTATACCAATGTTTTTCAACTTAAGCCTGGGACCAAAAAGGCAAGGCAAGGCAAGTTTATTTACATAGCACATTTCATACACAATGGTAATTCAGTTATTGTAAGTGCTTTACATAAAAGAAAAGAAAATAATCATAAAATGAAATAGAAAAAAATAGCAATAAAACTTTTTGAAGAAAAATTTAAAATTTGATTTAAAATAAAAATTAAACTTTTAAACTAATTAAAATTTTATTTTAAATAAAGATAGAAAACTAATTAAAACAAATTAAAATTTGATTTAAAATAAAAATAAAACAGTTTAAAATATTATTAGGTAAACATAAAATAATGCAGTCGGTTCGGACGTAGCACAGTGCTCATTCAATAAATGCACACCTAAACAGATGAGTTTTAAGTCTAGATTTAAATGTGTAATCTCTTCTGGAAGCTGGTTCCAGCTGCGGGCAGCATAATGTCGAAAAGCTGACTCCCCTTGTTTTGTGTGAACCCTTGGTATTACTAACTGACTCGATCCGAACGATCTGAGGGGTCTGTTAGGTTTATATTCAACGAACATATCTGTAATGTAGGAGGAGCTCATGAGTCAACACGGGGTCATGGATATGTTAACATCCAGGTTATAAAATGGAGCACATTAATACACTGCATTTAAAAGAGTAACACTCCAAATCCTAAGTGTCTTGTATGACAATGTAGTCTTAACTAATGAAAGCTGGACCAGCTGCTTCCTTCTCAACTAAGTATTCATAGTTTTAGGAACCTTAAGCTCGACAGGTCATAATACAGTACTTATTTCAATTTAGTTGAATGTTAATTTTTATTTTTTATTTTTATTTTGGATAAATAGCACTTCTGACTGATCACCTTCTTCCAATGATGGAACATTTCTATCCCCACCCCTACCCACAGGGTACAGGCTCAATCTAAATTACATGACAAATGTGAAAATTACAAGCTGTGTACATGCAGTCACCAGATCACTATCTAGGGGCGATTTTTTTTAGGCAACATGTTAGGCAGCATTTCCAACATCAAAACACCAACTCGAGGGAATATCCTGTATATTGTGCTCCAATGTGATCTAAAAAAAAGTTCTGGCTGCTTGTGGTGGCCCAAAGCGTGGTCACCTCTTTGTACACATTAAAACTAGAAAGTCAAGTATGTAACAAGGATGATATTTTAATGTTTTAAGAAACTATCGTTTTAATTTAGTTTAATAATTTTTTCTTATTCAGAAAATGACTTAATAGATATTTTTTGCTGCCCTTATCATGTACTGTATATTAATAGAAAATGAACACTTACCTGCATAAGATTTCAGTATACGGTAGAATCTCTCCATCACAGTTCCACACAGATGCAGCAGACCGTTTACTGGAGCACAGCCCACACAGATAATTTCTCTTCTTCCTTCCTTCATCCTTTATCCCTTGTTCCTTCTGCTTTCCTGCAAGGCATTTCTGGGAGCCTAGCCTGCAAGCCTCGAGGTCTCCTTCGCACACACTCCCAGGATCCCCCATTACACCTTCTGCGTTTTTTCGGCTTTCTTTCAACTTCTCCTCATTCTCCTCCTCCTCATCGGCGGCAATAAAGGAAAAGCGCGCTGCCTTGACCCGGTGCACCTCGACAAAGGGCAGGTCAAACTAAAACACAGAGTTTTAGGGAATTGGTTACTACACACACACACATTTGTTTTCTGATTTATGTTCAGTCCAAAAATGTTCGCTTTTAATGCATTATAAATGGGCTTAGACAGAATGTATAGAGTTGATTTTCTCTGTTTAACAATTAACCTGATCACACAGCATGAAAATCCAAATTTTTCATTTATGCATTAAACAATTTATGCATTATTTGATGCTTATAACCCATTTGATCTGACCATGTATGGTTCCACACTTTTCTGTGTAACTGTTGTACAATATGTTCTAGTTTATGAATAATAAGCCTTTTGGAACTAAACAAGGAAAAAAAGGAACAGAAAGGATTGGTTCGATGAAACCTTTTCCAAAAATGCTTGTAAGAAATGATCAGCCAGAACAGCACTATTCATACAGTATATGAGGCACCAAACTATAGAGGGGAAACACAGAACACGTTCATCCTCACCTGATCCTGTGTGGTGGTGTGTCTGTGCAGGTATGTGAGGAAACCCAGGGGGTCGGTGTTCCTCACCAGGATGAGGTCACCTGTCCCGTCAGCCAGGTGTGCTGAAGGTGAGAGACCTTTGGGGCTCCGTGGGCATGAGCTGGACATGCAGGTGAGGGA
The DNA here is from genome assembly GCA_030068275.1 of Clarias platycephalus. Classification (NCBI taxonomy): domain Eukaryota; kingdom Metazoa; phylum Chordata; class Actinopteri; order Siluriformes; family Clariidae; genus Clarias; species Clarias platycephalus. The sequence continues at coordinate 20,801,969 of JAQQZT010000015.1, read as the reverse complement.
GACGCACCTGAATCTGCCCTCAACACTCAACCACTCATCTGAGGGCGAACAATGAGAAAACACAACTGAGTCTACTTAAAATCTACGAACAGCATGTCTAAAATAATGAGTGCTATCTTAATGACCTAATAAGGTAAAACAAATCTGGTCACTAAAAATCCATAACTAGCTCTTCTGACTGATCACCTTCATCCATATGTCCCCACCGCTACCCAAAGGGCTCATTATAAATTACATAAGAAAATTACATGCTATGCACATGCAGTCTCCAGATATCAAGACTGGCTGGATAGAAGTTATCGAAACTTTTGCAGTACTTTCTTATCTACCTCAAGTTTAACCTGCACCATAAGTGAAATTAACGATCTCCTTTTTCAATTTCTCAGCCGTGATTCACTCTCTGCTTACCGAACAGAGATTGTATTTGCCTAAGAAATACAACTTGGCCTAAACAAGGCGTAAGATACTCAACCTTACAAAATTGTATTTCTATGTATTAACAAGTTAGACAGAGAGTTTTGCCGTACAGGAGGACAAGCAGATGTGTACAGTACATGGGGCTTCAACCTGAAATTAAAATATCACTGATTACATTAAAGCTGATCAGCTTATTTTTTAGCTTTAACCTTTTAACTCTTTATAAAAACTCTTTTCCCATTAATGATGGGAACTGATCTTGTATATTCTGCTCCAATGTGATCTGAAGACGTTCTGGCTGCTTGTGGTGCCCCAAAATATTAAGGTGTCACCACTTTGTCTACAGAAAAACTAGCAAATCTAGAGGGTTACAGAAAAACTTTCCAAGTCTTTCTTAAATCATAACTGAGCTGCATAGTGTTGGTTGTTATAAGTTTTCCTGCTTACATTATATAAATGTCACCCATGTATACTTTATATACATATATTCATAAGTTCAGCCATGTCTCATATGAAGCTTCTGTCACTCCACACACACCTATTGCATAATCAGTACAAATATCACTCTTTTCTTTCCCCTAAGCTCGCCATATAGTTCTGGTTCTCCATACATTAGTTATCATTTCATTGGTCATTGGTCTTATTCAGGGGTCGGCAACCCGCAACCTCTTTCATCCCTCTGCTGCGGCTCTCTGTGGCTTCGGAAAAGAAATAATGAGTACTTCATTAAAAAAAATTTTTTTTTAGTTAGTTATTTTTTTTAATGAAATTCTAAATTTGAAGATTATGGTGATTTTTAACATTAAAATAAAACATGTTTATTTTTTTGTTGCTTAAAATATGCAACACAACCGCCGATGTGCGACACCCGCCGGTACGCGGTTTATTGAGCTTTTCGACCCCCGGTTTTTATTCAGATTGACTGCAGGGTCCAGTACACGTGATAAACCGATGAGCAGACAGCATTTTTGGTTTGCTGCAGGTGGATAAAAGGTGGGAAAAAGTTCGGCTTTTAATTTGAAAGTAACCTTCAACCTCCAGCGTGTTTTTTCTGGAGTTCAAAATCTTTGTTGCATGCACAAATATTTTTTTTGCAGTTTTCTCTGTAGCAGTTCATTGATTTCATAAATACAACGCACTATAGTTTTATTTATATGTAGCATAAAGGTAAAAATAAATAAATAAATAAAATAAAAACGTGTTCTGTGGCTCCCGGTGTTTCCTTTTCTGTGGGAAATGGGTCCAAAATGTGTGGCTTTTTAAGTGTTTAAGGCTGCCGACCCCTGGTCTAGGTCTTGTTTTTTAAGATGCCTTAAGATGACAGACTGTTTTATTAGAGACCTTGGTTCGTTTTCGGCTTGCTCTGCTTGCGACTGTAACCAGGTGACGCGTCTTACCCTCGGACTCGATGCTGTCCTGTCTGAGCTGCCTGCTGTACAGTGAGCTGCAGCTGTCTGAGTGCGGGAACAGTCTCTCTGTGCTCTCTGAGCACACTCTGCACCTACAACACACACGTGCATGGTTATATCTGATAGGCAGACGTACAGGTGCAACAGGTTGTCATAAAAATAAGGTGGTGTGAATTGAGCAATAGCTGATGTGTGCCATTGTGTAAACAAGGCCTGCTCTAAAAGCACACTGAGCTTATCACATGTTAAATAACAGGTCATTTCTACTTGTGCACATTTTAGTTTTCTGACACGTATACGTGTAATCTTACTCAGGCTTACTTAAGCAAGTGACTAATGCATGGACTGCTCTTGTTTCCTCAGGGATCACATTACCCGAGTACAGAGAAGTCTTGGACGCAGCTCCTGTCGAGTAGCAACAGCTCGCAGGATGCTTTGGCCACGAGAGGCGTACGGATGCGGCATACAGCAAGACCTTCTTTTAGCCTCTTGCGCTTGTACATTTTAATGGTATCTCTAGTGGATTAGCATCTCTAACAAAGTTCTTGATTTTCCACAGGTTCTCACAGTAATCTTTTTCTAGCAGTAATCCCTTTTTCATGACTACATTTCTTTGTACCTTTTGAGAATGCATACAAATTCTCTATCAAGTAGCGTATCGTCTCTAATGTAAAAGCTAATTATGGAAAAATTATGGTTTAACCTTCTACATTAACAGTAAAGCCGGTGATTTCAGGAAGTAAGTACAGTTCCTTGTTCTGATTGCTTGAGGCTCTGCAGAGACCAGGGTACCTCTTCTTAAAATACCTCTAACTTAAAGCTACCATCTATATGATTTTTTTTTCTTTATAAAACCCTGCCTTTACCCTGACAGGCAGCGACTGTTGTCTCTGGGGCTGGAGATCTGGGAGTCCGCAGGTAGATACTGCACTATTCCCTGATAGCTCCTGTTGCACAGGTACACAACACAACCTAAACACAGAGAGGACACACAGGGATGGAGAGGGTAATAGAAATGATGATGTTTTGAAACTGCATTAACGTCACTGTTTTGTTTTTCTAGTGTTGGTAACGTTTGGCTGCTGGAAACCACCAAGTCCACCATGACTGGGGTCATTTCAGGTCATTTCCCAAAGCGACAATTAACAAAGTATAGTTTATTCATTAAGTACATTAAAGCACATGTTAAGAACGTACAAACTATTTGAAGGACACTGAATCCTGTGTACGATACGTTATAAAATTACCCGAGTAGTCGTATCGGAGAGGTCCCATCCAGCGGTGCCTCTCGCTCTCAGCCAAGACGTCGCCATAGAAACCGTAGCCCACCAGTGAGACAGAATAACGCGCCAGTGTGGAATGATGATGGACAGAACACACGTCCAGAGGCTGAGAGTCTCCTGTAAACAAACAGTTACATCATTCAATAAATGAGGGCACTCTTCTGTTTTCAGAACAGACCTCGGTGTTCACATCACACAGGACCTGTCATGGTCCTGTCACATCATCACCGTGGTGAAAAAAAGAGACTTCAGACTGCCCTCCAAGGTACTCAGGAACTTTTACTCCTGCACCATAGAGAGCATCCTGACGGGAAACAT
>JAQQZT010000015.1:20779503-20791775 GCA_030068275.1 Clarias platycephalus | reverse complement strand
CTCTACTTGGAACCTTGTTAAGATCCAACCATGCAAAATATGATTTTTTGCCATTTTTCAAGTGGTCTTAAACTTTTAATCGGGACTGTACTTCATTTCAATATGGAGTATGTCCCCTGTTTGAAGCTAAAACAGCTTGCATTCATGTCCACACAATTTTGGAGTGTTTCTGTGGGAAATCCTGCCCATTCAGTATTCAACATGTACTGTATGAGGTCAGGCACTGACGTTGGACGAGAAGGCACGGCTCGCAATATCCGTTCCAGTTCATTCCAAAGGTGCTCGACGGGGTTGAAGTCAGGGCTCTGTGTGCGAGCCAGTCAAGTTCTTCCACACCAAACACATCAAACCATGTCTTTATAGTGCTTGCTTTGTGCACTTGTGTCATGTTGGAATAGAAAGGAGCCTTCACCAAACTGTTGTCACAAAGCATGGAATTGTCCAAAATGTCTTGGCATAGTGAAGCGTTACGATTGGGGCCTGACTGAAACTCCAGAATTCAATAATTAACAGGTTTGGTCAACAATTTTGTCCATGCCGTGTATGTTTAAAACATAAGGGCAGTGGTGGCTTAAACGGTTAAGGCTGTGGGTTACTGATCGGAAGGTCAGTAAAGTTACCACTGTTGAGAATCTTAACCCGGTCTGCTCCAGGGGCGCTGCGTCCTGACTGACCCTGCGCTCTGACCCGTGTCGTATCTTGGATATGCGAAAATGTCATTTCACTATGCTGTAAGGTACATGTGACAAATAACTGGATCATAACCATAAGCTAATGCATGACCTCCCTAAAATCTACATGCATATTGGAAGCACGTGTAAACATGTCTGCACCTCATTCACAATCCAATTTGTTAATTTCTTGTTTAAAAAAAAAAAAGGAAATAAAATGCATTTGCATTTAAAAGTGGTGCATGATGCCCTGTATCAGCCATATAGATCTGAAAGGGAAAGAAGACGTGTGTGTGAAGGAGCAGGATGAAGACTCACCGGTGTTCTTCTCTCGGTTCTTCTTGTCCAGCTCGGTCCAGCTGAAGCGCCAGCCGCTGAGCAGCGCGCGGTGCCGCTTATTCCCGAGCCACACACTCGACTCCAGCCTCACCGAGTCGGTCTCCATCACCTCGGAAACCTCCAAGACACACTTCACACACTTCACTAAATAACTCACACACCTCTTACACCTCGCTTTAACGGTGACATTTCGTCCTCCACACTTTGCGCGAGCTAACCAGCGTTTCGCTCCATGGATTTCATATTAACACCTGTCTCGTGAGCGGGGGGAAACAAACGAACGCACGTGACCTACTCGCTATAAACTAAATATACCACAATATTAATATCTTATTTTTTTAAAATAGTGCAGAAAATATAATATTCGATAATGTTCTTCATTTTCTTCTTCTTCTTCTTCTTTTTTTTTTGTTTCTTTCTCCTGTTACTGAAGTCTTGAGATTGGGGTCTAAGAAAAACTTCCTCGTGCGTACCTGACTCTGCACACCTGTGTACCTGTACTGTGTAATTATCATACCGCGCTCTGATTGGATAGAGAACTGGTGACAATTTGCATATACATAATATTGTGGATTGAAAGGCGGGGCTACCTGATACTCTCTCAGCAGTGTGCTCCAGTGTCATTAAATAACTCACAGTAAGTGACTTTGGAAAATTAATTTAAAAAAAAATTTAGTAGTGTTATACATAGTCTGACTAAAGGATGCACAAAAGTATAGTTCATTCAACGTAATTATAAATAAATACATTTACCATGCTGCCCCCTTCCTATCTTCAGATCACTCACTCACTCACTCACTCACTCATTTTCTATACCGCTTTATCCTGTGTACAGAGTCATGGAGCCTATCACAGGAGAAATTAGGGCATGTGGCACACTACACCCTGGACGGGGTGCCAATCCATAACACACAAGCCTAATGTGCATGTCTTTTAACTGTGGAAGGAAACCAGAGGAGTCGGGGGGAAACCCGCCCACAGGGAGAACATGCAAGTTCCATGCACACAGACCTGAGGCAGAAATCGAACCCTGACCCTGGGGGGTGTAGAGCGATAGTGCCTACCACTAAGACACTGTGCCACCTGTTTTCAGATGATGAATCAAATTTTAATATTACACAAAGATAACCCCAGTAAAAAAAAAAATAATAATAATAATTAATGATTTATTTCATTTATTAAGGGGAAAAGCTGTACAAACCTGTCTGGACCTGTGTGAAAAAAAGTAATTGCTCCTAAACCTAATGACTGTTTCTTATTGTTGAACCATGAACACTGACCTTAACTGAGGCAAGTGAGGGCTGCAGTTCTTTAGATATTGTTCTAAGGCAGACCCGGGCATTTTAAGGCCGGTTGCTTGGAATTAAGAAAATAAAACCTACTTTTAAAATTTTGCATAAATGACAGATGTGCTTCACATCTCCACCTAAAACATTCAACCTGACTTTGATGCACTTGTTGAAGCTCAACAGAGGCTAGATTTCTCACACTGAAGCATGTTTACTTAGATTTTTTTCTGCACTGTTTGGCAGTTGGACAAAAGTGTTGTGAGTTATGTTACATTATTATTGGCATACAAAGACATTGTGGTATCTTAACAGAAAGTTAAGAAAGTTAAAAATAGAAAGCATTGTGGTGTTAATGTGACTGAAAAAGAGTTAAAATTTTGCACACTTACCATTGTTTTGCATAATTTCACTGAATAAATTCAGTCTTTTGTATAACAACCTCACTCTCTCATTATCTAACAATAACACATACTCTTACCAGCTTCTGTAAACAATGCCATTTACGTATTTCTACGTAGAAATAAAATTAATAACCAGAGTAGATTTCAAACTTTTGGCCCGGCCCTCTACAATATTTTCTGCTTCTCATTTGGCCCCTGGGGAAAAATAATTGCCCACCCCTGGTCTAAGGTCTTTTATGAGCTCCTGGATGAACCGTCGTTGTGCTCTTGGAATAATCTTGGTAGACTGGCCACTCTTGGGAAGGTTTAAGACTGTTTCAGGATTTCTATGGCTCTCACTGTGGTTTACTGGAGTCCCAAAGACTTAGAAATGCTTGTGTTCTCTGTAAACACTTTCAAGTACTGGATTGACAAGGCTGACTTTTCTTTAAATACACTCTGTACAACCAGCTTTTCTTGATCACCTTGTGGTTCTCTACAGGCCTCTATTTCTTGCTTCTTTTTTTATTAAGTTTTCATTAAATGACCCAGAATAAATCCTGTTAAAGTGGACACAAAATAGCCTCAGTGCTATACGATTTACAAAAAAAGGTCTCAATTACCTTTCAGGACATTTTAAAAATCAATAAGCTTTTAGCACACTTGTTTATACCACAATTGCTTTATTACTGTGTAGTAGCTGTTTAAACCTGAATTATAGATAATGTAAATCAGAGAAGGTGAACTGAGAGAGAGAGAGAGAGAGAGAGAGAGAGAGAGAGAGAGAGAGAGAGAGGGAACAGGAATTGCAAGAAATACCAAAACCATTTTAAAGGGAGAAAAACATATTTTAGATACAGATGCATCAAAAATGATAAATGCATACAAGTCTAAGGAATGTGGCCTGTTTTAAATATAGTTAATTATACTATATATAGTAGTTAACTACTATTATTTGAATTACATAAATACCACGGGTAATAGGAGATTACTCTTTTCTTGTAGAAAAACATTGCCTGACCTTCTTCTACTGTCCAGTTTTTGTGATTTTGGGCAACTGCAGCCTCAGATTCCTGTTCTTGGCTTGCAGGAGTAAAACCTAATATGTTCTTCTGCCTTTGTATCCTATCCAACTCAAGGTTCAGTAAACTAGGAATTCTGAGATGCTTTTCTGCTCATCACCATTGTAAAGAGTTATTTGAGTTTCTGTAGACACCCTGTCTGCTCCAACTAGGCTGGCTGCTCATTCATCTCTGACCTCTCTATTCAACAAGCAGTTTCTGTCCACTGAATTGCAGCTCATTTGATTTTTTTTCTTTTCTACACTATTGTGTATAAATCTTGAAAAACACAAACCATTCTGTTTGGCACCAACAATAATACAACAGTCACAATGTCACAATGATGACATTTTTCTTTGCAGTCTGATGTTTGATTTGGACATTAACTGAAGCTTTTAACCTGTGTCTCCATGATTTTATTAATTTATTATATATTTATACATTAATTCATTCAAACTTAAAAAAACAAAACAAAACAAAACAAAACTATAATCCCATCGGTTGCAATAACACATTTGTCCACTGGATGTCACTGTTATCGCATAAGTAAGAAATTTTACCCTCGGGTGATTATTGTCCAAAATCTTGAATTCTTCATCTGTATCAGAAAAAGCTAACCAGGAAGAAAGCAGGCAACCCAGAAACCCATGTGAACTATGTCCATGACACGTCATCAGCTGTGACCATCAGTCATCACTTGGGAGGAGCATGTGTGAAACAGTCAAGATTTAATGTAATGTATTCCTCTAAAATAAAGGAGAATCGAAAAGGAGATTAAGCAAATATATATTCATAAATTGACTTTCAAATTACCACACACACACACACACACACACACACACACACACACACACACACACACACACACACAGAACAGTTTGATCCTGAGTTTTTATTACTGTTCTGTGATGGACCACTATAGTGCTCTGTGATGGACCACTGTTCCATCCAGGATGTGTTCCTACCTCATACCCAGTGTTCCTGGGTGACCTTTCGCAAACCCAAGCATAAAGTAGCTATTATCGATGGATAAATGAAAGGTTCTTAAAAATTATAGGCAAACAACCCCAAAACAACCAAAAACTGACTCCATGAATATCTTGGTTATTTCAAACCTTGAACACATTACATAATGCCTAAAGTCTAGATTTACAATGTTGTTGTTGTTGGTCTTTCGGCTGCTCCCGGCAAGGGGTCGCCACAGCAGAATATCCAGTCCGCACTACAATTTGGCACAGGTTTTACGCCGGATGCTCTTCCTGACGCAACCATCCCATTTTATCCGGGCTTGGGACCGGCACTGCATCCAGTGGCTGGGGTTTGGACACTGGCTGGGAATCGAACCCGGGCCTTCCGCATGGCAGTATGTGACTAATGAAATACCTGGATATTTCATTATATTTTCAACATTATGAAATGTAAGTGACTAAAAACTAAAGGAATCTTTCTTGCTCTTCCTAGTTTACTGGGAAATGCTGTTCTAGGAAACAATTTTAAGCAATTTTATGTACAGGGATGTTAAGCTTGAAAAAACTTTCTACTGGCCCAACATCTCCTGGGATTCCAGACCCCCTCACGACCCACTAACACGATAGGTGGTATAGAAGATGAACGAATGATGAACTAATCTAATCCAGAAGATTGGTATGCTAAATAGACCTTTGGGTGATTTCAAAAGTTACATGAGAAGTTTGTATATAAACAAGACTAAAGTATTCATTTAAACATAAATTGTCTAAATGTGACACCCAATAACATTTTAATATACTCTGTATTGCAGAAACAAAAATGTGTCTTTAATATTGTTTATATAATAAAAAAAAAATTAATTAAAAAAAAAAAAAAAAAAAATATATATATATATATATATATAAATACCAGGGCCCAACAATGGCAACCTGATAGAGCTGATAATAACTCTGATAAATTAAACAAAAGTAATGGTCAGGGTTTTTTTTTTTCCCTGCTTCATTTTCTGTAGTGACTGCAGTATATTTAATGAACAGAAGAGGGCGCTGGTACAACAACCAGAACCATAACTAACTGAATACGGTATTTCTGTATATAAACCCTCACTGCTTTTCTGTGGCAGATATTGTCCTTGATGTAATAATTTAAAAATTTAAACAATTTAAACAAAACGATGTTTTCATCTTGTATCGCATCAGTAACATTGTTTCCAAAAGTTACATTCAGAAATGTTAAGATTCATGGTTGCCAGATCTACTCTAAACACATTCTCCGGTGTTTAAATAAAAGTTTAATTGTTAATACCAAAATGGGATTTAGGAAAATAAATCTAATTAAAGTATTTAATTCTCAATAATACAGGGTATTTCTGTTCGTTTCGTTTTGAGCCGCAGCAAACTTTTAAAATGAGGGTTCACAGTGTCACGTATCTGGCAACCCAACCCACTTTTTTTTTTAGCCCTAGGTGGCGTTTCTTCGCTGTAGATCCGATGCGTGCTTTTTTTTTCGCTCCGCTTCTCTACATCAGACAGCTTTCTACAACTTTTCGGCTCCGTAGAATAACACAGGAAGCCCGACTCAGATATCACGACCCCCGGCAGGTTTGGGGAAAGCTCCCGCCGCACACGCTCACGGCTCGGGTCGGTGGATGAGCGCGGTACGGAGACACGGCACCGCTTTTCCGCGCAAAAAGACAAACTTTCTCGTGCAGGCGGCTCGTGTTGAGAACTTCTCGGTCCCTGTTCCACCTGGGGGGAAAATGGGGACTCGAACCGGAGCGCGAGGACTTTCTGTTTTGATCCTCATGGTCATCGGGTCGCATCTCATTAACGTAAGTGCGCTATAATGTTTTGGTGTTTTAGTGAGCTGCTTTGATTCATACACCTTGTGTGTATAAAGTGCTAAACCACTCCTTTGAGTAGGTTATCTCACTGATATCCACACAAAGCGCACGCACAGCACCGCTCAGTGACCCTTGCCTTTCTTCAGCTGATGCATTCTTAGAAAATAAAGGGTGCCAAAACTTTGTTTCATTGTAACGTGTAAGAATTTGAACGCAGCTTTTTAGCTAAGGTGCAGACTTCACCATATAACCTCAGTTGTAATCCTGATTAGTGCTAAAGAAACACACACAGTGGTTCAGTGGTTAACTTCACTTACACACTGATTTGACACTGATTATTGTGCGCCTTCTGCAGCGTCCTTCTCCTGATCTAATCTTGTCCATAGGAACTCGGCTATTCATAGACGTTGTGCATGCCTGTAAACTTTCCCAGCTTTATTTCCATGCACACCCACTCTCGAGCGTGAACACCTTGACTGCCGGGTGCTGGTCGTAAACCTTTTTTTTTTTTTTTTGCCACCTTACACAGAAAAGGGCTTTCACAGTTTAATAGGAATGCAAAAGGACCTAATATCCACCCTTGAGGCACTCCGCTTTGTTGAGAGTTATATTACTTCGGCGGTTAACTCAGTCAAGCGAGCAATTAGCTTTAATGATACCTAGCTGCGTTCTGTCTTGTTCACCAATACCGTCACTTTAGAATTTATAGAAACACAATTGTACAGTTTTTAAGAAAGTAATCCAACAGGAAGGGCTGTAGCGATTTGTCATTTTTTTAATTTTTTTTTTTAGTTTTTTAGTCAAATTTTTATTTGGAAACTATATAAGAACAACATGGCTTTTATATATTTTTAGATGAACACTTTGAATATAATTTATTGTTATCCAGGAAAAAAATTATTTTTACTTTTAGGAAAAAGCAAAAAACAAGTAAGGGTATAGTTTAAGTAGTGTAAGTAGTACATACCATTGGCCAAGATTCAAAATAAATCCCTTTGCAAAGCTATTACATAACATTTCTACAGGAACCTAGCTAGGTATGGCTACGCGATTTCCAAAAATTAACATCAATTATTTAAACACACATTGAGTTTGGGATTTTAACCGTGATATCTAACTATTAAATTTACCATTTTTTATTTAAGGATATTAATCTAGGTTAAAAGCAAACAATGCCAAAAAGATCACTGCTAAAAAATAAATAAATAAATAAATATTTTGCTGTCAAACTCTACATAAATATGTGCTCTACATATGTTACCTACTAAAAATTGTGGCCTTTTGCGATTAGATAATTGCACTGGCCCGTATCTTGATTTTAATTAATCGTGCAGAACTGTAGCTATGACATAGTTAATATTTTTATTTGCAGTGCTTGGACCAAACCTTTGAGCTTACAATAGAAATATTAAGCAACACGTTTTTGTTGATTATGCAAATGCAACCTTTGCTAGTTTTATTTTGTACTGTATTTCGGCTGCTTAACTAGCTGAACATAAATATTTTAACATTATATTAGCTATCTCTTTTTTGGCTTAGTCAATTAAGTTTGGGGGGGAAAAGAGAATTTCAGACTGGGCAGCACAGTTGTGCATTCATTCTCTTGAGGGACTAACTAATACATTTACACAGGTTATTTTATCAGCCCTTAGATACCACTATCATTCTGTCTAGGAAAAAAAGGGCTGATTAGAGACATGAATGTGCCTTAACTGCAGAAAACAAATATTGATTTCAGAGGTTTGGATAAAACAAAAAAACAAAACAACCAAAAAAAAACCCGAGGTCAGACATGGCGTTATAAATGAACGGAAGTCTTAATATGAAATTTTATAACTGTTATATACCACCAGCTATATTGGAAATTTCTACCATGGAATGTCCATTTAGTGTTTATGTCCGTCTCGTTATAATTGATTGAAGTGCAAACGTCATTGCATAACGAAAGGACTTTACACATTGTTTTCTTTTTAAACACAAAGCTATTGTATTGGCTTGATCACTGCATTATCCAGGATAGGGACATCATTATTTTCACCGTAGCTCAACTTTACTACTTATTACATGACTTATTGGATTCAATTGAGCTAGTTTCTAAAAGCAACCCAGCTGCGCAATTGGAATTTCAGTGGGTCGTAAATATCCACCAGCTCCGACAAAACAGCAGTAAATGCTTTTTATTATCTTTTAGTTTACTAGAACATCCAAGTCTTCCGCTCCTCTCTGTTAGCAATCAGGTGGTTGGTAATTGCTACTGGATTCTTTGCTGTGCTTGGCCGTGCCGGTGATTTCTCTGCGGTGGAGCTGTAAGAGAGAAAGATGAGAGAGAGAGATGTGAGAGAAAGATGTTAAAATGGGATGAATAAGCAAAGAATGTAAACGTGCTGAACTTAAACTGATGATATTTATTTCTTTATAAAATAAAATATGATATAATATGATATGATATAATGTAATCTGATTATGTATATATAATATAGTAAAATTGAGAATTGTTATTCTTTTGTGTGGCAATTCAAGTACCGCCACATTGACTTCAAAATAGATGTTATTATTATTATTTTTTTATTTATATATGTTTGCATTTGAGGTGGTAAAATGTTCTAGTACCTCTATAATCCTACAGGTGGTGCGATATAAGCTATTCACACATTGGCATGCAGCATAATATCCTGTGTAATAGGAGCAAATTATTTGCTTAAGTTTGTTTATATTGAATCAATATATTTATAAAATCATGATTCTAATAAAATTGCAAAACAGCCTGAATCAGCACCAAGGTATCGTGATCAGATTGTATCATTTGGTCCCTGGTGATTCCCATCCCTAGTATGCACAATTAAAATGTACAAGTAAATACTTGTGTGGAATTTAGCTTTTTTTTATTTTATTGTATAAGGTTTTTGCAGTAACTTGAGATTTTAAATGTTTGACTTTTAAGTTTAGACTTAACCTGCCTACAAGGCAGAGGTGTCCAGACTGTAAACCCTCAGCAAGGGTCATTTGAAATCCTTTAATGCCTTTGATTAATAATTTATCATCAGGTGGTTAAATTGATGTAATGCATACACGTGTACTCTGTTTAATGGCACGCTTTAATTGCACACAGAATGAAGACATTGCGTAATAACTGTTGGCTTGGTCAAATATAGTAGCTGCCTTAAATAAAAGGTGTATCCATGCTGGATCTGACTAAATCTGTATTTTTTGTAGTGCCCCAAAGATTCTGATCTCTTTGTGCATTCAGATTTAATCAAAAAGTGGGCGTGGTCCAACAACAATTTAGAATTGGATGACACTGATTGACTTGTGCATCGTGGACTCAAGATTCAAATCTTGGTCTTGTGCAGTAGGCTAAAGGGGTCTTGTTTGTGCTTATAGAACCTGGAAATGCCTGACTGGCTTGCGTTGTTCCAACCAAAACTGCAATGCTAAGTTTTATGATGAGTGAGTTAGAGGACTGTCCTGTACAGGGCATAATTTGGCGCTTTTATATTTGGCATGTTCCAGTCTGATTAGGTCAGAGCTAAAGTTATCCTGTTTCTTAATGTGCTTTTTGGTTTGGTTTCACAGTGCACAGATGGTTAAATCAACCAAAAGCCAAAAAAAAAGGATGCTCAAAAAGTTACATAAAGGTTTGCAGAAAATCTTAAAAATCACCCAGCATAAAGTAAAGTGAAGTGCTTACCTCCTTGATTTAAAGGAACTGCATTGAGGAGGAACTGCAGAACCGCTTGGGTTAATTAGTATAACTAATGCATAAGTGGTGATGGCTGTCAATTCAGCAGAATCACGCTTGCCATGTGAACTTTCTGTGTTGACATGCACGCATTCTGGTGGTGTCTAGCACCCTCATTATGACCATCAGCCACTATTATGGTCCACATTCACTCCCAGGTTATAACACTGCATGCCTTCGTGCCAGGATGTTGTGACTGATTTTTCTATTTTGCCGCATTTCATCCTTTAGGCCTTTAGGCCACCTTGAATTATCAAGATACGGTATAGATCCGAGATCCCGGGAACCTCGGTAGAGTTGTGTGCGGAGGCTGAAGAATTTAGGACTTCTTCCTAACGTAAATCTGCTTTGTGGATTTCGTGTCAACTTTGAGTGGTTTGAGTGGTTTCACGCTCAGGGTGAACACTTGGGGATTAGAAGCTTCTAATTAAAAGAAAAAAAGCTGCGTTTTTGAAATTCATTCCCATTCCTGACTGTCCGTGGCATTCCTAAACCATCCCCACCCCATTCTGAGGAATCTCGCCAGCATTCCCACCAGATGCCCACAGGCCTTATGTCGCACTCGGCACGTACTTTGTACTGAAAATGAATTGATTGTAAGAACCTTGGCAGAAAACATAAGAAATTTTGCTTGATGGTTTATATTGTACCTCATTACTTAGTGTTTTGAACTTGGGTACCAATTTTTTTTCATTTAGTAAAATATTTAAATGGAATTATTTACTTTTTAGTCAGTTTTATTCCCTTTTTTCATGTGTGTATGGTCTAGGGAATAAACAAACATCTAAAATTTGCCCCTAATGTGACCTCATATAAGAAGATCCCCCTCCCCCCGACTTATTGCTCAGCCCTGCTGTTCAGTGGAGGGGTGTGGCTCAGCAGTAGCTCATTTACATAGACACTGAAATGGTTCATTCGAAGGAGGAGTGAAATAAAAGGAGTTTTAGATATAAAAGAATGCATTATCTGAGGGGTTTTTAGCTGGAGCATTAATACACACACAAACACACACACACTCTGGTTGAGCTCTGAGGCCTGTGTTAACTTGTTAGAAAAATAGAAAAATATGAGACCTTTAAGGCATGTCAGCCTGTTAAAGGTCATTTAATTCTCTGCTATGCAAACAATAACAAAAGGATTTCTTCAAGAGTGACTACATTTACAGTTGGCACCATTGCTGCTCAAAGTCAATGCTGTGTAAATTGTTGTTTAAAGGCAACTCAAATTTTAGTAAGGATTCTACATTCCTAAATCTTTGAAGATTTGCATAAATATTAATATTGTGCAAATCGAATGTAAAGCTTGTATACCGTTACGCTACTGCACATAATGTAAAAGTGTGTAAATATGAACAGGAGTCTTACACAAGGACAAACCTCAGTGTGGGAAATTAAATTTGTCATGGTTGATTAGTGTGAATTCTTTCCAGACGTGTTTATTTGCACTCGCTGCACTCTAACCCCTGGTGTCTCCTCAAAGCTCCTCCGCTGTTCAAAGCGTAAGCCGTAAGTCACTCGTGAGTAAAGTAGAGGTACATTAAACCCTTAAAAAAATTTTTTTAGACCACATTATGCTGGAGCAAGAATTAAAGAATAACCCTTTTCACAGTGCGTATTTACTATTGTTTAAATACAGGATGCAACAATAAGAAATGGAGATGATGTTCCAGTACCAAAGTTGATTATTTTATTGTGTAAAAAAAAAAAAAAAAAAAAAAAAGGGGTTTTACTCTTCTTACGTCACATTGTTTTGCAATTTCTGTTTAGTAAAAACAGCACGTCATACGTTTGTTCATGGTGTGTTCAAGTCAAACTGGAACAACGATGTGAATCCAGTGATGAGATTAATAGTAGGGCTGCACGATATATCGAAAAATTATCGTTATTGCGATAATGGTATACGCAATATCTGTATCGCAAAGAGTTGCGATAAATGAAATTTAATTTATGTGCCAAGCATTTGTGTGTCCAAATTTGACCAA
>JAQQZT010000015.1:20740618-20760365 GCA_030068275.1 Clarias platycephalus | reverse complement strand
GTAGCCTTAATGTGGGAGCCCCCTAGTGACGGGGAGGAATTGGACACGACTAAATTAGGGAGAAAATCGGGGAAAAATCCCAAAAAATTATTTAAAAAAATATATATTATTATTATGAAATGCTGTCCAGCCATCAAGACAAAATGAAATGTGCGTGTCTGTTTAAAGTAGGAGATGTGACTATAGGAAACCTACATGCTGGACTACATTACCTGCTTTCATACCGTACATTAACATGGGCACGAATCATTCAAAAGCCTTTTATCTCCAGTTTACCTGGATACAATTGGCCAAAACTTGTTTCTCAGATTTTTACTGATTTAAGTATAGATTGCTGCAGATGTTCGACATTATTGGGCATCTCATGTTATGCAAAATATTTAAATAGACTCCTATTATTTAAAGTGGTCCTTTAAAGCTAATACTGTATATACTGTATAGTAATGTGTGAAAGTCTAGAACCATCCCTCGTTCCTTCATATAAAATAAATTGAAATGGGAACAAATGTTTCACTGCGACAGGCTGAAAAGTTCCTAAAGGTACAGTTTAAAAATTGGTTGTTTATGTAACAACCTAAACAGCAACTTCATGAAAATGAACGACACAAAAATCCGTCCGGAAGCCTGGAGAACTTTTTTTCATTACTACGTTAAAAACACAAGAAAGTCTGGCTCTTTGGGTGAAAATATGAAGAAATGAGGGGTTGCTCAAGACTTTTGAATGTACTTGTGATCCATCACGAAGTGTTGGCTTTAAACCAAATTTGTAAGAACAAGGCAGAACAGGTACCTGTGGTTCGTATTTAGTGACAGCCAGATGTTTGTTCTAGTATACAGTATGCTGTAGAATTTACCTAAACAACTGTATATAAACACCGCTTCACTAACGTATCTTAAACACAAGAGTATAATAATAATTATTATTATAATAAAGTCACAAAGTAGGATGTGCATTGGTTATTATGAATCAGCATATTTAATTCAAATGTTTAATATGATGGGCTTTATGGAAATTCATTCATAAGTACAAGTCCTGCACAAGTCAGACATTCTTAACCCAGGAAAGTAAATATTTTGCACACAACTGCAAATCCCACCGCATAATCAATCATGTAGAATGTATAAAAAGATGCACTACTACATATCCAGACCAAAAAGTCATGAAATTAAAAGTTTATTAAATGAATGCAGTAATCATACCAACCTCATTCATTAATCCTCAGCACATTTTTAGACATCCCTATTTACAACAACTTGCACCGCAGCTATAAATCAGTCCGAAACAGCAGGTCAAATGCAACAGACCCAGACTCTTTTGAAGGAGTGTGAAGCCGAGGTGGTCTGTTCGAAGGAGGTTTTGAAGGCTATCCTGCTGGTTTGGTAATTAATGGGAGGACTCTGTGGGCCACCTGAACTCTAGCAAGCAGTGAAAGTGCCTTCTATTGGAACGCTCTGCTCGTTCATCTCACCCGCTGACTTCGGTTGGAGAAAAACACACCGTGTTGCGTTTGATTAAGAGCTTGTGCTTCAGGCACGTCTGGAAACCGTTGTGTTGATCTCACACTTTGTGTGGCTAATTCCTTGTTTATCATTAGTCATATGGTCAAGTCTAATAAGTGGCGTCTAAATGGGCACCTCTAATCCCTTACTGCTCAAAAAGATATGATCATGAAACATATAAAAAAAGATTTACAGGTCAGTCGAGCTACTGACATGCCCATGATTCTGCCGCCACCAGAGCTGGATTTGGGTCATGACTTCAGACCCATTATGGGATCTCAGACATGTAATGCTCAGCTCTTCTTTCATGACTGGGTGTTGCTCATGTCTGGTCCCGAATGCTGAAATACTGCGAACACACTTAGCCCCTTGTCACATTGTCCTTCTGATTCATGGTTATAAACGTAACTCTGACAGGAGTGGTGGCAAATTAATGATTAGCCTTTAAAAGCATGGGACATGTGGTTATTTCTATATGCCCTAGGGTTAGAGGTCGAGTTCCTGTTGTAATGATTCAGGCTTCTGTGCGGTCTCCCTAGATAGAAGCAGTACGGGAACTCTGCTTTACCACAGCGCTCTTCTTCACTCTACTGAACCACAGGGTGCGCTTAGATTTAGAGCTTAACAAAACAAGCCCATCTTCCAGTCACAATTTTCCTTAATCCTGAACATCCAGCAGCTGCATGGCTAACACCAACTCCCTGGCACAGGCTGGCACATTGCTGGCACATTGCTGGCTGGCTGACTGGTCTGGCATCCCTCCCTGGCACCAAATGGCATCTGGATGTTCTCACTGAAGAACTGTACGGTTCCATTTATCGTAGCATATACTATGCTTTCCCAGGAACCCTGGATGTGAAACAGGAATCCAGACTGGATAGGATGCCAGTCCATTACGGACCACCATGCATACACACTCCTTGGCAAACTCCTTTACATCTCAGTGTAGCAAGTCAACGTATGGGAGAAACTACCTGGTTGCCAGTTTTCAGTCGTTACTTAAAAGTTATTTCCTATCGGTATGTTTACACGATGCTGTGTTAATCCAATTAAAACCAGACTTTTAACCTGGTTGGGAGTCGAGCTTCTCCTGAACTTCAGTCGGATACACATCAGCCTAGGTGTTCTGCACATTCTCCACAGTTGATCCAAAAGTCAAGCAAAACGTGTAACAGGAGAAGAAGCTGCTAACAATACAGTTGTCTTCCTTTCAATACGACCATCTCCACAAGGGATCACGTGCATCTCCTTTGCACAAAAAGCAAGGCATACAGCGCGTGGTGTGTTGATCCGTGATGTAATACAGTAGGTCAACTGGGAATGCAGTACTTATAAGCTGAAAGGGTGAATATCGCCACCTATCGTAGCAGAGTCCGACATCTTATGGTAAATAAATGTATTCTCCTGCTGTGCTTGTATATTGGGACAAGGACAATAGTTCAGTTAAGGACGTTTTCACTTTAGGGATCGATTCCGAGAACTCTTGACCCCAAAGTCTGGTTCATTTTGATTGGTGAGGACACAATCGTTCCAAGCTCTTGACCTTTTTTTTTTTTCTTCTGGAATATCACTAATACTGTATTAGGCGTAGCGTGGAACTTCTTTCGTCCCTTTTTCCCTTCTGTATAATAGTGGCACACGAACCAAGTACTGCCACCTGAGTATTGGAGAAGTGTACCCGAGAATGGAGAACAAAATAACAATGCGAATGTTGGCGGGGGTTGGGGGGAGGTAGAGCAATTGATCCTATGTAAGGTACAAATCTAACGTGCCTTGTCTAAAAATTCAAGATGTAACTGTACCACGACTTAACTGTGCATGTGAACGTACTGAATGTCTTTAGTTGGCTGGCCTTGTTAGCAAATTGTACCGGACTTCATCAGTGCTTAAGTCTGTCTGTGGAAGGTTGCAGGGGTATGAAACTAAGCAAAATGCTTTTTTTTTTGTCATTGCTATGTGAAGACTGCAGATTTTACTTATTGGTAGAATTTTAACGAACCTACAGTTTTGCGCCATCTAGCCTTGGGATATTTCAGGATGGGGAAACAGCTGTGAAGTGCAGGATGCATCAGGCGGCTGTACACAGTGGAATGCCCGTGGGAGTCGTCGCTAACTCATGGCACGATCCACATGTGGGAGAGAGCAGCCTGACACACAGGAGAAGATTTATAGTTTCCAGGAGAGTTACGAATATCTCCAAAATCTCCGTCCAGCTCTTATTTTCCTTCCCCACCTTACAACTTGTCGAAGCTTGTTCGAGCTAGCATCTGCGATGCTACATGCTCATGGTGGAAAGCGGATCGCTGACAGATGGTATGCTTCCTTCCTGGTTGCTTTAGGCTTTAGTGTACGGTGTGCTGCTATCACGCACTAAGAGGCTTCATTCATCACGCTCGCTATGCCCGAGGGAGTTGAGGGAATTGTCAAAAATAAAACAGATTGTCAGTTTCCTATAGTCTCTTTTCAGGAAAGAAGATTTTCTTCCTGCTCATTCCGCCTGGTCATACAACATGTAGTCTTATAAACCCGCCTGTCATCTTGCCTCTAAAATTGTCCGCATTGCACAGCTTTTTATTCCATGTCACTGTTCGTAATAGGGCAAAAAAAGCTGTTTAATCTCTCCGCGGCACTCGTCCATACTCGCCAGGCGCGCTCAGAAATGTGGCAGAGTTGTGGAAGTGCCCTCGCAGTATTCTAAACAACTGCTCTATGGAACACCAGCCTGTGCCAGCGTGTGCTAAGGAGGTCCAGCTCAGCAGTTAGGCCTCACTTAATGCTCCATTAGCGTTTAGAAACGCATCACCTCTAACATCAACTACTCTGCTCTAACGCCTCTTATGTAATCACAGTGTAGTATGAAATGGGAGATCTTTTTTTTCGTGCCTTCATCTTTGAAAGCTCTTGCTGATAATGGATAGCCTTTCTCATCCAACGGCTCTTTTATTCCAGACGTCAAACTCTCACACCAGGCAATTTTCATGCATCTTCATGCTGGTGGAACGTTATGACGTCAAAGTGCCTGAGGGTCATTTCTAACATCTGTTGTGTACAGGTGTACACTGCCATTGGCTAGTTTACTGGTAATTTGGTATTATCTTTGGTCACACTCTTTTGCAGCTGTGCTGTTACGTGAATGGAAGCCTCAACACCCAGAGTTCTCACACTGTTCTTGTTGGACTTTGCCAGTTGGCTGGGAGTTTAAGCGGGGGTCAGGATTGCCGTAGATGGGAGCGTGTATGGGAAAGAAAAGAAAATTCCAGTGTGTAACCATCCACATTTGTCCAGTTGTTATTACTCTAAAGGGACTTTTGTTCGAGTGTGTCCTTAGCAGATGTGTTCTACACCAACTTCCTCTTGGCTGTTCCCTTCATGTATTGATTGACTATGGACGCCATTGGACATGGGAATTTGGTCTAGGCCAGTAAACAACAGCTGGGCCACCCCAAGAACTACGTTGATGCTCCGATGGTTTCATGTATCTCGTGAACTTTGGGCCATGAACTTTCTTGTCGTCGTCTTTTTTTTTTTTTTTTTTTTTTTTTCCCCCCCTTTCCCCCGTACCCCATCAGCTTTTAACAGGATAAACTCTATTGTTAAACGGCACATTTGAAAGATAAACAGTGGCATTCCTAAATAGATGACTGCTGCGCACATGTATGTTTGCACTTCCTATCATTTCCTTTGTTAAATGGGCCGCGGCCAGGTGTGGTTACTAGATGTTTATATAGGAGGTCTAGGTGTGACTTCAGATACTGTATGTCTTCTGTCGCAACTTGTTAATGACTCTGAGCTATTGACCTTTCCATTTATGAACCATACAGTATTCCGTTCATGGTTTCCATGCGACAACGCTAACCCGACCCTTGACAAAAATCCTTCTACCCTTCTAGTCCTCCAATTATAATGAAAATTATATTGAGTCATAATATATAGATGGATGAATCTTAACTGTTCAGATCATATTTAATATATTATGGAGTGTCTAGCTAGTTCTTGGAATTCTTTCTTTTTTGTGTGTGTGTGTGTGTACCAGGCTTTTGGACAGGCTCCATCCCAGAGGGATGGTGAAGCAGGAGCTGATCATGTAGACGGCTCGCTGAGCGGCTTTGCTGAAAAGAATTTTGCCAGTCAGCGATTTTCTTTTGAAAAACGCCCGTGGCTGTTGGTTTAGGGCGCTCAGTGAGGAGAGAAAGGATTTGGGTGGGAGATCAAGTTATTTAGTAGCTGGAGCCACTTAAATGGGGCAGCAGACCTGATGGAGAGTCTGGGAAATGGGAACTGGCATGGCATGCACGTATAAAAATAAAATCTGAGGTCGAGCTACCAGGCGAAAGGTGGGCACATTGGTATAGATATTAAACAAAAAAGCAGGCAAACTATTTAATGACGAAGTTTCTTTCTTTCTTTTTAAGTCAAACTATTTTAAGTCAAGGTCTAAGGTTTAAGTGTGAATACCAGGAAACTGCTCAGAACAAGATCCTCCATCCTGAAGATATGTCTAAAAATATATATCCTTGTACAAAACGTTCCCAGATCAGTGTGTAATAAAAGTGTGAAATAACCAGTAATGTTTTTAAATAAGGGCATGAAACCTGTTGTTTGCCATGAAGCCACCATTGTCAGAGGTTTGAGTTGACAGTAAAGCAAACTTTCTTCTGTTGTTCCAGGTGGCTGAGAGCTCAAGGGTATGGGATGAGGTTCCAGCTCCAGAGGATCTCGAGGCAGCAAGCGTGCTGAGACCTCGACGCTACCTTGAAGACGATGAAGACTTTGCTGCTGATCAAGGTTCAGGAGGTGTGATTGCTCAATCATATCACACACTAATAAATAACCAGGGTTATACAGAAATAACTCATTGATTTCATGTACAACGATCAGCCATAACATCGACACCACCACAAGGTTTCACAATACGGATCGAAAATTATACACCAGAAAACTGGTGACCAGATCATGAGCACCCAAGGCACACCTCCGGTGGCACAAGGGGAACCCAAATCCTAGGTGGTTTTGATGTTACAGCTGATTGGTGTGTATTTATAATGAGATACTCAGCAACTACTTTGAAATACTTGGCAATGCAAGTAATGAAACTTATAGCTGAATAAGAACTATTGAATTATTTTATTACACACTAATTTATTTATATATATTAATACTCTGTTAATTAGCAGATTTTAACGTGCAGTTTTATTTTTTGCATTCTGTGCAGATTTAATTAGTGGCGATGAGGAAGGAAGCACCTCAGAAATTTTTTCAGCAGACCCCTCTACAACAAGTGAGGACATGTTCTTTGTGTTTCTCTCAGTTTAAAAGCATAGATTCTACAAAAGGTTTATTCTCTGACTCCGATCATGTTGACGATCGTCCCAGTGTATAAGATGTGAAAATAAAAAAAGAAAATGAAATAATTAAATTAATAAAAAAAAACAAAAAACATAATCAGTTTTCAGGTAATCACTTATTCAGTACAGTATGTAAGTAATTACATAAAAAATGCAAACATGTAAAGCAATTAAGTAGATACTGTAAAGTTAAAAAAGGCAATAAGTAATTTGGTTAAGTAAATAAAGATTATGTCTGTAAAGACATGAAATGCGTAAATGATGGCAACAAAGAAACATTTGAAGTAAATAAGTTAAGATGTAAATAAGAAAGGATGTAACGAAGTAATGAATTTAAGATGTAAAGTAAGTAAAATAGTAAGTACATTTAGTAAGTAAATATGTAACTACACTATGCAAGTAAGTAAAGATGTAAATTAAATATGTAAAGATGTAAAGTAACTATGCAGATGCACCAAGTAAAGTTGTAAAATCCTCAATAGGCAAGTACATGAAGTAAGTAAAGATGTAAAGTAAGTAAATGTGTAAAACCCTTATGTAAGTAAGTAAAGTTATATTGTAAACATGTAAATATGTAAATAAATTAATTAAGCAGAAAAAGTCTTATAGTAAGTTAACATGTAAGGTGAGTAAATATGTAACTAAAATTTTAACTGTAAAGATGTTAAGCAACCATGTAAATACATCGAGTAAAGTCATAAAGTAAAAATGTTAAATAAGTTAGTGAGTAAAGTAAGTAAAAGTGTAAAACTTTTATACATATGTACATATGTAAACACATTAAGTAGGAAAACGCTTAAGTTGATATGTAAAGTAAGTAAATGTGTAAATACTTAAATAAGTAAATGCAAAGTGATGTTAAGTATATATGTACTGGAAATGCATTTAGTAAGTAGGAAAATACTTGAATTAAGTCAAAATGTAAATATGTTAAATGAATAAATAAAAATACAAAAATGTAAGCGGATATGTCAAAGTTATGCAAGTAAAAAATTTAAGAAGCAAGTAAATATTTAAATATGTGAACGTAGAAAATATAAAATACATTAAGTAAGCAAAGATGGAAAGTAAGTAAATGTAAAATAGACAAGACACTAAGGTAAGGTGTAAAGTAAAATTGTAAAGTCATTATGTAAATATTTTTATGTAAGTATTTTAATGCACAAAGTAATACATGTTTTTTTTTTAAGACAAATTAAGTAAAAAAAAAAAAAGTGTAAAGTAAATATAATGAGCTGTAAGGTGAATATGACTAAATGTTTTAGCTGTGGCATGTCTATTTAAAGATGCTGGAAATGTGATTACTGTAAGGTCATTTGACTTCTGCAACAAGGTTTTTTAATTCTGTTAAGTGTTTAGTTTTAATGAATTATTGCCATTCCAGTGCATTGTGTTAATTCATGTGCTTTTTCTTTATTACTCATTACAACTCGGATCCTTTTGCTACCATAAAGCAATGATCACCGGTTCCTCTATTGTGGCTACAGACTTTCATTGCAGCCAGATAGAAATCATACCCAATAGTCAACCAAAGCCCAAGATCAGCAGATTAAACAAGTTAGACCAGCGTTATTGTGGATGAGATTAAAGACTTCCACCATGAACAAGCTTTGCTTTTGCTCAGTTATCATAAGACATTTTTCACATCAGCCCACTCTTCCTTTTAAATACGTTTTATTCTCTCATCCTCTCCATCTAAGTGGAGGACAGTCTGTGTCGGGTCACGAATGTTGTCTGGTTCACATCCTGAGGTTCAGCGGTTTACACGGTGGCCTCGCCATAACACAGAGCGCCAGGTTTGTGTCTGAGGTCCAAACAATCCTCACGCTTGCTTCCATCAGATAAGAGGCCGAGGTGGAAGTGGAACAGCGTACTTGAAAGGCAGGAGTAAACAATGGATACATGGGCAGACAGCGTGAAGGCTTGTTAAGATTGTTTTACAATGCTGCCCTTTACATAAAGGGAAGACCCTAATGTCTCATGTGTTAGTCGCGGAAACGAGCGCACCGGTTTCTCGGCATAAAGCGTCATAATAGGTGAAATATTAGATCACTATTAGTACTTATGTTTGATTATATTGTAGTCACTTCTCTTTAATGCCATGTTGGTATGAAATTTACAGTGCATTACATTACATTATCTAGTTATCTAGTTTAAACCGGGTCTGCAAGGCATTAATGCCAGCAAGGCTGTAAATATCATTCCGACCTGATGACCCTGTATATGCTGCCGTGATTCATGATATACCATACATGCCATATACCTTAGCTCATAAAACTGGCCAGCAGCTGTGTCTGAGCACCCTTAGGAAAGTAATAATGTGATAATTATTGTGTTTGCATTTGGCTGCTCTCAGGAGCATGCATGGGATTGATGATCTCTGTGCTTAAGTATTCCACATGCGGTTAAAGTAAATGTTACCAGCAGGGTGGGGAGGCAGTTTGGAGATACGTTCTGATTCATAGACAAATGCCCTCGAAGGGAGGACCTGATTAGCGCCAGCATCTTAGATCACTCGAGATATCCTTCTTTCGGGCTGAATAACATATTGGGTGATGGATGGAGTGGTGAAGACGTTTGTGTGGTGTTCCCTGTTCATGTGAAGCTTAACAAGTCCGTCATCTTCTGGACCTGTTCCTGTTAAACATCTCCCCTGAAGCTTGTCAGCCATTTATAGATCACTGCTTGCGCTCGCTCGGGAAGAGAGACGTACGGCTTTCCCGGAAATGAAGTGATGACTGGTTTAGATGACTGAGTGCTGTCTTTTTTGTCTTTCCTGTGAGTGATGAAAAAGATAGCTGTCTACTATGATCACTGTGACTTTCCTGTTTTGATGTATTCTGTTTCCTGAGGCTACAACTCACATTAAGCATTGGCTCTAGTTGTAGTTGGAGTTTTTTTGTTTAAAATTTATATAATGTTAAGAAGGTCAAATTAATCAGTTTATAAAAGGAATTTCTTATTGTATAGCCATGGCCAAAGGTTTTGAAAATTACACAAATATTGATTTTCGTCTTTGTCTGATGTTGGTATGGTATACTGAAGTATAATTACAATTTACATTAAGTTCATGCAAAGAGTCAATATTAGCCGTGTTGGCTCTTCTTTTTCTATTCATCCTGGCATCCTGTCAGTCAACATCCTGACTGATGGCAGCCAATTCTTGCATAATTAATGCTTGGAGTTTGTCAGAATTTGTGGGTTTTTGTTTGTCCACTCGCCTCATGAGGATTGACCACAAGTTCTCAATGGGATTAAGTTCTGCGGAGTTTCCTGACCATGGACCCAAAATCTCCTTGTTTTGTTCCTCAAGTCACTTAGTTATCACTTTTTCCTTATGGCAAGATGCTTCATCATTCTGGAAAAGGCATTGTGCGTCACCAGACTGTTTTTCGGACGGTTTGGAGAAGTTCTCAGAGGATGTTTTTGTACCATTCTTTATTCATGGATGTGTTCTTAGGCAAAATTGGCAGTAAGCCGACTCCCTTGGCTGAGAATCAATGCCAAACATGAATGGTCTCAGGATGCTTTACTGTTGGCACGACACAGGACTGATGGTAGCGCTCGCTTTCATACATTTCAAGAAGGGCAGCAAAGAAACCAAAAGAAAAAAATTATATACATTAGCAAAAGACAGCTTCTCCATAGGCTTCATTTCAGCAAGGCTAGGTTATCAAAGATATTCGCAAATGTAGATGATGCATGTGAGCGATGTCGCTTCGCTAAAGCAGACCTGGCTCATATGTTTTGATCTTGCCCCAGACTGCTAGATTTCTGGACAGTTATATTCAAGATCTTGTCTGAAGCATATGTCGAGGTTATCAGGCCTGATTTTGAGATGGTTGTCTTTGGTGTACAGAAGCAGGGTGTCATCTTGTCCAAAAACTGTGAAGATGATTGTGCTTTCGCATCTCTCTGGCCCGGAGGAGAACATTGCTTGATTGGAAATCATGTAAACCACCTTTAATTTCTCTCTGGCTTAGGGATGTGATGGTGTTTTTGAAATTGGAGAAAATTAAATATTCACTTAGAGGATCAACTGGACGTTTTATATATATATAAAATAAATATTGATTAACTTGCCTTACTGTGCAATTTAATCAATCATAAATGGTTTACATTTAAAATTATTTACCAACCTGGATCGTCTAAAACATTACTTTGCAAAACACAG
This sequence comes from Clarias platycephalus, assembly GCA_030068275.1. Taxonomy (NCBI): domain Eukaryota; kingdom Metazoa; phylum Chordata; class Actinopteri; order Siluriformes; family Clariidae; genus Clarias; species Clarias platycephalus. The sequence continues at coordinate 20,749,346 of JAQQZT010000015.1, read as the reverse complement.
GTTTTTGTTTTTTTCTTCTTTCTTTCCCTATTATGGAATACAGAGGGTTTAATTTATCATAAAAAACACACAAAATTTGGTTCTGTTAAGAGAATTTGTCCATTTTTACACCATTTTCAAAAGCGGTTTATTATTTCTTGATCAATTTCGTAGATACGAAGTCCTAATTAATCCACCCCTCCATCTCTGTCCTTTTATTTATCCCAGAACATATCTTGCTCATGTAAGGTAGGAGACAATTTCCCCACTTATCTGACTCATCTTCAACTACTCATGCATTTCAGAGGCCTTCATGCAGCCCAAGAGCATGAGGTCATCCCAGTTCTCACAACCACAGAAATAAGGCTTACTATTCTGAGCGAGCGGAGAACCATGGAGTTTGGTGAGCTTGGACTTCGTTTCAGCTCCAGGCCAAGAGAAGCCACATCTGTAGGCCTTGGGGTTGTTTCGATGGTGTTGACTTGTACTTGGACCAGAAGATGCTTTCCAGTTAACATTTAGAATAAAAAGTATGTTTCTTAAGTTGGAAAACTTTTCGTTATTGCAGCCATTTTCTCTGCTATGTACAGCTGGTAATTTTAGATCAGTTTAAAATCACACCACCATGCCGTTCCGTTGTATTCTCAGCTCTGATTGGTCAGGAGGTATGGATTCTTATTTCGCAAGATCAGATCGGCAGGCTGTAATTCAGGGACCGTTATGGTGTACTGTGTAATCTATAGAATTTAAGACTGAAAAAAAGAAACTGATTTGAAAAGAAGAACAGGAACGCTGGTCGAAGGAGTACAGTTTATTGAAGGAGGCTCTGCTTTCAGTTTTATAATAGAAAGTAAGTTTATAGTGATTTCAACAACTTGTTTTGTGGATCTTTTACAATATTGAATAACTATAAATGCACGCAAAGTTATTGTTGGCAAATCAGACCACCTTGTCAGGGATTATTCAAAATGATTGGAGTGTTTTAAGGTTTCCAGACCTCGTCTGGTCCAAGATGTCCCACATTGAGCAAGACCTGCCCCTTACCATATGCCCGATGTCGCCTACAATAGTCGCCTGATGGTGAACAGATGTCAAAGCACCTGATGGAGATAGAGAAGAGTCCGGGCCACCCAGCTCTCCATTTTCTCTTTTCTTAGTTGGGACAGTTGGTGTATTGGATGAGGTAGCAGTAGAAATATTGCTGGCAGCTGCGGTTATTTTAGTTCCTTAGTTATGATCTTGGTCACATGGAGGCGGCCATATGTGTTCTGTGAATCCCCGGCGAAGCTGAATTGAGACCATCACTTTAGGTTTTTTTTTTTTGTCTAGAAGATGTCTATGTTTTGCTTCAGGAAGTTATCAGCATGTCTCCTGTTGTCTGAGCAGAGGTCGCATCGTGGACACGGCTGTCCAAACAACAGCTCTTCATGAACTTCGGCTTTCAGGCCCAGATATTATTGCCTGCTGTTGAGACAGCAAGTCCGGGCAGCCGCTGTTGCCTTGGAGAGCTGTATTTTCCTCCTACACTGTAGGAAACATTGTCTCACCGCCTTACTTCATGTGTCCCTCTGTGGTCACAAGTCATTAGTGGACTTAGCTTGTGTTACAAAAGGGACTTTCTTGTCCTCGCAGCTTGAGACAAAGAGCTAACAATCTTGAGTATTTCATCTTGATGACGTGACTTTATCTCGTGCTTTCCCGTGGAAGAGTTGCCTAGTGCTTCATTGTGATTGACGCGTACGTCCTACGTTTAGGAATTTATAGGACTATTTGCAGCTTTATTTCCGGCAGCCAGTCGAAAAAGCGGCAAGCTGTAGAAGTGATTTAAAGAACATGGCTGGAGCAAGATAACATGAAGTTTCGAAAGATCCAAGTCTCTCTTGCTTTCTTATCTTTAAAACAGTTGCGAAGGCATGCTTTGTTGGTCTGCCTGATAGCACATGGAAGGCTTTGTTGGATGGAAATATCAACCAGGCTGTTTTTTTTTTTTTTTTCTTTTTCAGTTGCCAATTTGTGCAAGGAAATGGATCACCGCATTACAGCCCGCTTTGAAGTTAATCACTCCTAATTAGAGCAGGTTAGCTTGGAAGCTATACAAAGCGTGCGTTCCTAAAAAAAGATCCCTGATGTCATTTAAAAATAAAAGCATTCGGGTTCAGGAAGAAATAATGTCATTGTTGAATGGAACGTTGATTTGAAGTGTTAATTCTGGAAACTCGCTCAGTCACACATCATCTATATGATACGCTTGGAGCCTATCACAGGAGACCTACAGTAGGGCACGAGGCGGGGTACACCCTGGAGGGGTTACCAATCCACTGCAGGGCACACACACATACACACACTCACTCACGCTCATTCACACACTACGAACAATTTCGGAACACCATTCAGCCTAATCTGCATGTCTTGGGACTGTGGGAGGAAACCGGAGTATCTGGAGGAAACTGCCGAGAACATGCAAGCTCCATGGACAAAAGCTGCCCCTATAGAAACCATTTCATAATGTTTACTAATAACTTTACGTTAAAAGGAAAATGTAACTCGGTAAATGTTAGTCAGCTGATGTGTCAGCACACTGTTTCTCCTAAGGGACGGGAACTCCTCGACCCAATTATTCCAGTCACAGGACAACCAATTATGGGAATTTATTTAGCAAAACAGGAAACTCTGACACTGAAAGCTGCTCGCACCGAGGGGGGATCTCAAATCAAGATGATACGAAGAGCAGAAAGTTGAACCGAGCTCACAAATAAAGGATATCCTGCTGGCTGCAGTGACCCAGTAAGAAAACCTCTGAGACAGATGACTACTCAGTTTTTTCCCCCTCGGGGGGGGGTACCGTGTCACCACCAAGTCCATCCGCCATCTGCGCCTCTTCAGCTTAGTGCTAAGCTGAACGTGACCGCTGGCCTGTTGACAATGCACCATAGAAGCAGAGGAATGCGAGTTTATGCTTAACTCAACACTGAAATCCATTCTACATGGTTTGCAACCATTCCTAATAAAGATAAAGCTGTATAAAATGAAGCAAGTTGGTATTGGAAATGCATTCTTTGTGCATTTTTAAAAACTTCCTGGTAGTTTATTTCATTCATTCTTGCAATAATAGAATATTATTGCAAGAATAAATGAAGGCTTGTGAACCTTGGTCGCTCATCCATTCCGACCCAAATATTTCAGCCTACTAACCCTCGAGCACTTGTGCCCCCTGCTGAAGCACCATCTCTGGTGGAGATCCAAATCCTCGGAGGGATTTACGAATACTCATACTTTCCCTCTCGCACCAACCCGGCTCAAGTCCCTAGACATGAATCTGTACACATACTTTGAGCAGCGTTTTCTTTATCCTTCCTGTGAATTCTTGACTAATGGTTTTTCCATAAACTGAAAATGGTTGATTTGTATAAAATTGGGTCGAAGCTGTCGTACTCGACACAGTAATTAAGGTCCAAATGATGGTTTGCGAAAATCCCTCTGCGGCCACTCGGAGGATTTGTTCAAGCTTTAACTTGAAGTTTTTTGTTGTTATTTTTGTACTGTGGTCATGGGCAAGTATTGTCCTGTCCAATATTTGCTTGTAGTAGAGGTTAATTGTTGTGGGCACTGGTGGCTCAGTGGTTGGTGTTTCGCCTGCCATGCGGAAGGCCCGGGTTCGATTCCCAGCCAGTGCCCAAACCCCAGCCACTGGATGCAGTGCTGGTCTCAAGCCCGGATAAAATGGGATGGTTGCCTCAGCAAGGTCATCCAGCGTAAAACCTGTGCCAAGTTGTGGTGCGGACTGGATATTCCGCTTTGGCGACCCCCTGCCGGGAGGGTTAATTGTTTTGGACATTATACAGTAATACTCAAATGTCTTTTATCTTTAGTACAAATTTTGTTATGTATGTGTATTATGTCTGCATTATTATGTACAAAATCATTTACTATTTTCAAACAATATAACATAAAACAAATAAATAAATAAATAACATTACAATAGAATATATGCAACATGTTTCATATTACAGAGCAGTTTTCAGTTTTCATACTTCTGGCATGAAAATCGAAAGGAGCGAGTTACCAGAAGGCCTTTGCATATTCTCCAGCATGCTCAGTAAAACCTAACAGCTGTTTTAGTTACCGTACTATGCAAAAGTCTTGGGCACATACAGTACAAAAAAGAAATCCCATAAACAAAGATGCCTTTGAAAGAAATTTCTACATTCAGGAAAGTTCTGTAAAGAACAATAAATAAGCACAGTCAATGTTTGGTGTGAAAACAATTTGAGTGAAAATAATCAATAGTGATTTGTGCAGTTTTATAAGTAAAACAGCTGTTAGGTTTTATTGAGCATGCTGGAGGGTATGCCAGAGTTCTTCTGGCAACTTTGTCACCCTCGCTCCTTTCGATTTTTATGCAAAACTTGTGAATTATTTGTTATCTAATATATACTGTATATAAAAGCCAGGAATCTCTGCGATAACCAGGACCAAATGATGAAAAGGAATTGCTGAAAAATGAAGTCATCAGCTTGGCCGATGAATGGTTTTGATCTCACGCTTCTTGCCTATTTCTCCTACTCGTTCTTTCTCTGTGCCTTTTAAATTGGTGTGAACCGTGAAGGGTGTGCGCCAAGAACCGGAGGAGTACTCTGAAGGTTGAGTTGAAAGCAGCATGCTGGAAAAGGCTTGAGCACCCGTGTGCCTGAATCGCTCCTTTGTCTGGCAAACAGGCCTTCATGTGTTCCACCGAGCTCTTGGTCCATAAAGCCTCCACAGTTCTACCGCGCTGCTCTAACACCCAAAACATTTCAGAATCAAGAGTTCGGAATGCTTTTTTTTTTCTTCCCCCCTCCACGTTTTTGCTCTCTTGGCGTTCGAGGCCACTTGATGGGGATTTCCCACATGGAAAAAGTGAGCAGAGTCGTGCTGGAGAAAGAGAGGAAAGGATATTGCCTGCCTTGATGATTTAAGCAGTGGATGGGCTACTGTCTGGGGGCGTGTTCATACAACACGAGATTAAGACCTTTTGGTGCTCATAAATTTAATCCTAATACAGCCACAGGCATTGATCGTTCACAGGCTTTGCATTTTCTGTTGTTTTGTTTCGAAGTGCATTTGTAATGGTTTAACAGTGATATAAGCCACTCCTGGGTGGCAGGAAGAAGAACGTTGTCCTCGTCCGTCAGCGTAGGGTGGAATTTCAAGTCACTCAACAATAGACATTGTTACAGAAATCTGGAAGTTGATTTTTAGAGCCCTAATGCGCAAATGACCATCTGGTGACCAAATGGTGTGTTATATCAACAAACAGTACTGCAGGTATGCCAGGGAACATTAGAGAAGAAGACAATCAATTACGTCTAGGTGAATTGACTTGCTTTGTGCATTTGAGTGTGTGGATGTGTGACATCAGGCACATCGGCACCGTAAGACCCTTCTGAACTGTCCACGCAAAATAGGGCACCCAAAGTCAACCAAGGGAAGCAGCAGTAAGCTGTGAGAAATACCTCAAATATTGACTTCCTTGCTTAACCTGGAATGACAGACTGAAACCAGACTCACGTAAAGGCCACCCATGAGAGGTGCTGGCATGTGTGTGAGAATGGAAGCCTGGAGCTATTTAAAGATCGACTTCGTGCTCGGTCTGTAGAGATAATCCGCGATAACCCCTTTTGTGAGACGAAATGCCTGTTCTGTTGAGAAACTTGACCAGCCGAACATTTGACCACACTTTGGCACAGCATCTGCCTGTTTAGATGGATTGATTGTTGCATCATTTTAATAAGAAAAATAATACGAGGGTGTTCAAATCAAACCAGGACGTTTGATTGTGCAGAATAACAGAACACAGTTACGAGAGTAAAAACTCCCATATTTCTCTGTATAATCCCCTGCTACACTAATGCACTTGTCCCAGTGTTTAACTAGTGCTTAATTACCATCAAAGTAGAAAGTTTGCTCAGTACGCCGGAGCCATGTGCTGGCCTTCCAGGAACTCCTTTACTGGCCCAAACATGTGTCAATGGCCTGGAGCGAGGTCAGGACTGTAGGGGTGGGGATCACTCTTTACACCTTTTCATCATACAGCTTGCATTTTCTATCCTGTTATTATAATTAATACATACATATTCTAGGAAACAGTATGCTGGTGATATCTGGTGAAAAGTTCAGGTGGTATTTTTAAGGAACAGTGCATAGAACATTCTTAGAATTTTTAGTTTTTTTGTTTCGTAGAACGTTAAATTGTCCAGTTTTCCCAAAGGTTCTCGGAATGTTTTATGAAAGTTTCGACAATGTTTGTATAAAGTTTTAAGGATTATATTTATAGGCTCTTGGAAAGTTTCAACATTGTTTGTTTAACTTAAAAACCTTTATTGAAATAAATTTGACCATGAGTTTTTGTACTATACTGTACATCTGGTGAGACTTTTGTCAGTGCTTTTTTGGTTTATTTTTGGCTGGTTTTGAGTAGCAAAATTGAAATTCAATTGTCAGTTAAAATCCATCGTTATCTTTGGCTTGGGGTAAAATTTTTACTTACTTATTTGTGGCTTGGTATAAAATTGAGGCTTACTTGCTTTTGGTTTGCTTACATATAATTGGCTTAGTGTTAAAATAATTTGTCTTTGGTATTTAAAATTCTACCCTGGATTTGGTTAATATTTTTGTATAAAATTTGTCTTCATAAGTTGTTTGTGTTGTAAAAACAAAAATCTTATATTTAACTTAAAAAAAAAAAAAGTTTTAAAAGTTTTTTTAACTTATTTTTTTAATGTTTTTTTTTTCCGTAGTTTTTTTTTTTTACTTGCGATACAGTTTTTTTTATATTGCTTGGTATAAAAATGAGATTACATTGTCATCGTCATGGTGTATAAATTAGTATTTTTGTAACTCGCTTGTTTTTGGCCTGGTGTGAAACTAAAGCTTATTTTGTCACTGACTTGGTATAAAATTAAGTCTGACTTGTTTCTGGCTTGGTGTAAAAGTCACTTGTCTTTACGTTGTTGTAACACGTAAGTGTACTTGTTTTTAGTTTGGTGTAAAGTTTACAATTTACGATTATTTCTGGAGTAAATTTCACATGGTATCCTATTTGTATTTCACTTGGTATAGCAGTTGAGGCTAGTATGTTATTGACCTGGTGTGTAAATAGAGATCTTCATCTTTGCTATGGTTTGGCATGTTGTAAAAATTTTAATATACTGTACCTTGTTTTGGGGTAATTTTCTTTTTACTTTTTTTGTCTTTGTGTTTAAAAGAAAAAAAAAGAAATGAATTGTATCTTTGTCTTGGTGAAAATAATTTCTTTCTATTTCAGTGTAAAAAGTTAAGCTTACATGTTTTTGGTTTGCTATAAAAATTTTGTTTAAAAATTGAGTTTATTTGTCATGGAGTACAAAAATTCTGATTAGTTTCTGTCTTACAGTAGAATTGAGCTCCATTTGACGCTGCTTCTTTCTTCTTTCCCTACAGTTTACTATCGCGCGCTGGTGAACTTCACGGACTCGTTCACCTACGGGCCCGAGCTTGACGACATCGAATCCGCCGCCTTCCAAGAAATCTCCGCTGCCATTGTTGACACGGTGTGCATCATCACTTAACAATTTCAAGCCATCCTACATGCCTCATATATCTCCGTCTGTTTGAACAGTAGGACTGGGTTAATGTTAAACTCGGACCTCTTTAGACTTGCTGGTTCTAATCTAAGCTGCATGTGTTTGCATGTAACTGATGAAGTTTGTTTTTCCCGCAGCTTGAATCTGACTACTCCAAGATAGCAGGAACCCAGACTGTCAATGTGGTCCTCATCAAGTATGACTGTTTTCTGATTTTGAAATGCAGCAATGAAACATATGGAGGCATGCTGTTATAGGAAAATAATCCCCTACAGGATGGTTTACTTTAAGCTGATATAAAGCGGAATTATGACTCCAATTCTAAGTAAATGTTTTGCAGAACGGTGTGTCTCAAAAGTGTTTCTCACTCGGTACCCATCTTTTATTTTAAGGCAAATTGGCAAGGATGTGTTTGTGGAACTGGACGTGGGCTCGGAAGACAACGCCGACGAGTCTCGGCTCCGGCATGTCCTTTACTCTGTGGTTGAGGACGGATCCATTTCATCCTACACCATCTCTCCCAGTGGCTTCGAGTTTAGACGCCTAGGAGAACGTAAGGACCCTGAGTGCGGTCACATTTATGCAGTTATACAGTACATTTTTGATATTAGGGGTTGCATAACTACTCTTTTTTTTTTTGTTGTTGTTGTTTTTTTTTTGTTTTTTATTGTCAACTAGTTCCATAATTGAAGCAAAAACCTTCGTTAACAACAGCATTAAACATTACACATCAAATAAAATTGTGTTTTATACTTAATACACTTTTATACATAATACACAGATCCATAACATTTGGTCATCACTAAAACTGGTCATCCATTTAAAGTCATAGATTCTAATACTGCGTTAAAGATACAGAAGATTAGATGGCGGCTCGCAACCCGCGGCTCCGTCTTTTTGGTTAGAATGGAGTTTATTACAGCACTGCATTTTATTTAAGATGTACAGTACAGTGGTACCTCATCATACCAGCGCCCCACCTCACGAACTGAACTTTGTCTTGGTGAAATTTTAACTTTCTATCTTAGTGTAAAAATTAAGCTTATGTGTTTTTGGTTTGCTATAAAGATGTACACTACCGTTCAAAAGTTTTAGAACACTTGCAAATGTCTTTGTTTTTGTTTAGTGATTTATTTTCTACATTCTAC